>CANSNZ010000402.1:2770000-3287599 GCA_947646795.1 Beta lomatogona | reverse complement strand
AAATGCATAAACAAAGGTTGCTTACCTTAAATGAATAGGGACGCCCCAGCAAATGAGCATCGAGACACTGGTAGGCAAGTCAGACACTCACTACCGCACTCCTCTCTTCCAAGGTCCCAGATAGCTTCAAGTGGAAGCATATGCTGGACAGGCCTCTTCACTAGAGTCCCTTCTTGCAAGTACTCAAGATCAAAGCAGCAACTCTGCAGACCGGGGCAGATCACACATAGCCTTCTGTGAAGTGTCAACTGAGAGTATGCATGAGGCAGCCCTAATCTTGTTAACTAGAGAATGGATCAGATGAGTGTCACATTGTAATTTTGGGTGTGGTATTGATTCTCTCGATAACCATCCGACTCATTACTTGGCCTTGTTGTGGCATGTATCGATGGTGCATGCTCGCCGACCTCGCAGACCATGCTTTCGATACTCATTTTCACTAAAAAACAGCGGCTCAGATCCAAGTCCGGATCACACAATGAAGAAAAAAGGCCCACATACTGAGGCAGGCTACCCAAACCTCTCCTCCCCTGTGTGTAGGATATATCCCTATACTGGGTAGGAAGGATTCCTGAATACTTGCTGCTCCTGTGTAGATGGTGCCATGTAACAGTAGGGCTCCCTGAAATAAACTCTGCTGCCTCTCTTGATTAGTTCCGTAGACTCCTGAATTGGAATGGTGAGGGAGCAGTATCCCTACCTCAAACCACGTAATTCTGGTCGAAGACACATGACTACGGTATTCCTCCTCAGTGACAAAAAAGTGGATCAGATAATGGGTAGGTGGTCAGGGCACGATGGTCCTCTTGATGAGGCTGATGAACAGGACGAAATAAAGGAATTTCAGTTTCTTCACCTGCAAATGATGAACATGTGATCCAAGATATTGTTAGAATCATTTAGCTTAAAAACTCCCATATGTAAAAGTATTGATACTCACTGCGAAGAGACCCTTTTATCATCTGATACAGATGCGATAAGGTGACTCAAAATAATTAAATTAGTTGATCTTTTTTCAGTATTCAGTCTGGCTTTTCCATCGTTGTCTCGAGGCCCTCTCCTTTCTCTCACCCTCCTCTGTTATCCTCTCCCCAACTTTCTCCCTTCATGTCATTGCCTTTAGTGTGTTAACCTAATGCCCAACTGTTTTTTTACCATCTAATATCCCAAATATATATATATATATATATATATATATATATATATATATATATGAACCCAAGGTAAAAACATGCCATGATGCTACATGTACTCCCCCTTCCCCCACACAATCAAATGAGATATATTAAACAATAAAAATGTGTGTGCTAAGACTCGAACCAATAACCTCTTATTTGAAATACAAATGCATTAACCAACTAATCTACAATCTCATATTAGTCTTTGTGGGAAATTTTTTTATTTAAAGACAAGATAATATTTGTCTTTTAAAACAATTAAATACAAATGTATATATTATACTCATTAATCTAATGCTAATAATAGCGTGTCCTACCTTTCAGTACTATCACATTTTTAAAAAAAAAAAAACTCTTAAATTTTTATAACCTCCCTAATTAGCACAACTACACTATTTAATTGCAGCGGATATATTCTTACACATTAATCTAAATTTCAAAAACAAGATTGTATTATAATCTTTGTAATTTATTATATATTTATGTATATGTACTCTCTTGAAGCCTAGGGTTATATTGATCTATAATTCATATTATAATTTACTATGTGAAAAATTTAAAAGGAACTAAAAGATTATTTCACGAGCACAATCCAATGCCTATAACTCTTTTTCCACTTCTTTCAATTTGATTTAACACTTCATATTCACATTGGTAAATGATCTGACGTCAGAGGCATCAAGGCGGGTCAACAACTAGTTGTGTGCTAAAAGAAATTATCAAACAGTAAGATCTTTCACATTATCCAATATAACCATTTCTTTTCCTAACGAGTATCTTAAAATTTTGCATTTTGTTGTTTCCCGCCCGGGTCCTCATTATGCTACCAGCCTTGCCTATGTGCAAAATATGTTCAAAACTTGTTTGCCGACTAGTAAAATGCAACATTAAGATTGTTCATTTTTCGAATATCTCTTTAGATTGTTACTTAGCATCCATAATAGATCTACTCCTCCAAAAGGCTTCTCACTAATGTTCCTAACAATGTCTATGATTGTGATTTCTGAAGGATTACCAATCAAAATGTACAGCCATTTGAGTTCCACTTTTAGCCCAAGGGAAAAGAAGGAAGACAGCTAAATTCTTACTTGTTTGGAAGTTAGCTCAGTCTTGAATTTGTGGGTTCTTTCATCATAATTTTCCTTAATTGCCTTCTTCAAAACACTTTCTGGGAGAGGCAAACAGTCTTCAAATATTTTGAAGCGCACCCCTGAAAACCAGCATCAATATCAATACAAGGAAAGGGAGAAGTACTCAGCAAAACAAAAAACCATATATGAGATGATCCACCTGAGCAGGGAAAGCCCCACCAAAAGCAGCAGGCTCAAGTTTTAAACCCCCAGCGCAAGATGCTTCAAAGATTCCATACAAAAGCTTGAGATCAAAATCATAAAGGAAAAGCTTTAAACCAGGCTTTATACCAAGCACAACCTCCATTTTGCTGGCAGGGAGAGCCATGATTTTGTAATGAAAACAATCAGATTTTGTCTTTTGCACTGCACATGAAGATCAATCCACCAAGTTTTCTGTCAGAATTTGGAGCCTCAGCTGTTCTTTGTTCACCCTTCTTATTTGCATTCTTTGTATCATTGTTCCCCTTGCAAGAATTTTCTCTTTTCCATTTTCACTAGTATTCAGATTGCTTGTTTTACTCACTTCGGCAGTTGTCTTGTTCTTATTCTCATTTGGGACTTGACTCCTGAGACACCTTCTGCTTCTTTTGCTTTCTTCAACTTCCGTCTCATCGATTTTTTCATCTGCTTTCCTTTGAGCTTCAAAGCATACCTTTCAGAGGTTGGGAGTTGAGCGGAGTGGAACCTTTTAGAATTCTTACCATTCTTCCGCACCATTATCTTTTTTTCTTGCCAACTGAACATCCCAAGTAGTGGAACCTTTCAGAATTAGTCGGTTAATTTAATTTAACAAATCAATGAGCTTTTTTTATTTCAAAGAATATATATACAGAAAATCAATTGGTAATAAACTTTTAACAAACTATTGAAATTGCAAATTTTCAGGTTTCCAAGACGAGCACCAGTTTAGTTTCTTTCACAAATCGACTAGCAAAAGACTAAACAAAAACCATATTTGTTCCTCGCATATGATTCAAACTTCATAACTGTCCACCAAAAATAGTAATAACTTTCGCACAATTAACAGCCTTGCATCATTTTACCACTAAATCGGATGATCACAGGAAAAGAGAGCCTATGTGACCAACAAATTATACTGCTAAGGCGGCTGATTCGTAATACATAGACCCTGTCATTCTAGCCAAAAAAAAAAAAAAACATGAACAATTTGAAACCACAACACCACAATATCACAAGAAAACTGTTGGATACTTGGATCAATGCACCACCGAACTACAACACTGCTTTAAAACATCGTTGAATAACATACCCAGAAGGTTTTTATATTGAAAAAGATTCAAAGAAAAGATAAATTTTAATAGAACCTTCCGAAAATTTCAATGTTACCATACTACCATGGCAGGACGGGAATTTCCTTTGAAGCCATTCTGGAGTTGGAAATCTCGACGATTCCATAAGAAATACCAGATGATCCTGCCATGGTTCCACTAGAAAGTATTGGACATTGATGAGCATAATAGTTGTTAATATTGAAGTGTTAATGAGACAACACATGAAGGCTTTTTGAGAAACCAATCATGATGCTGATTGTTCAAAGTCCAGCAACTGATGGTTGTTTTGATTCATTTGCAAATCAATTTTATTTGTTGTGCTTCTACAGTTTTCTGGCATTTGGAAATTTTGGGAACTTTGACATCCTATGTTCTTTTCAGTTGCACCATTTTCCTTTTATGGGTGATTTCTTTTAGTTGCACCATTTCCTATTATAATAAATTTTCATTTATGTCCAATTTCACTCTCTTTCCTCTTTTCTTGTTTTTTGTGCCCAAACCAAATGGTGCAACTAAAAAAATAGAGGAAGAATATAATCACGAATCATGTATAACGGACTGGTTTAATTATGATAGTTATTTTGTAATCTTGTTTTTGCAAACAAAAGCTTCTTAGCCAGGTTATAGATCCACAAGTGGGTGGTAGAAGGGGGCAGCGGTGGTGGTTTAAAAGAGAAAATAGAGGATCGATGGATGCGGTATATTTATTTTAGACAATTAATTCATTAACAACAATGGGCACTACTTAGCATCACACTTCAGAAACTTCGATTGAGTCTTATAAAACAACATACAAATCAAAACTCAAAAGTGCAGATTATCCCAGTCAAATACAATCAGGCCTTGAATTCTAACATTGGCAATTAACGAGGTCGAATCAAGCAAGGCCACGAGCAGTATTCCAACCTTACTCTTTGTCAGCTAATGTAGTCAAACGCATACTTGGATCATCCGAAACTAAAGACAATTTACAACTGTTTATATATGCATAACCTCGCCAATGCCACCAAACAAAAAATTCCATACATCAGGCTTTTAGCAATCATTTCCGTCCAAAATAGTTCATATATGTATAACTCGTAATTTGTGGACATATATTATGTGAAACTGTTGTCAGCCACATATCACAAGTATCAAATCGAACATTCTTAAACTTACCAATGAAAATAAAGATAGATAAATTCCGAAAATTTGCCCAAAATATGAGTAAGATACAAATGTTAAATCCTAAAATTTAATATTAAAATTACTCCAGAACAAACCTTGAAACTTTTTGGAGAACTCAAGTTTCTGGTATAGTTGATAGTTGAAAACGTCTAATTTGTCCGCAATCTTTTTCTCTCAAACTTCTTATCTGTTCCTCGAATTTGGAGAAGGCAATTTGATACTGTAAATCTGGAACTGTGCGATAATTTGTCAACTTTTTAGATTGAAAGCTGGAATTGATGAACCGATAAAGAGAGTTGAAGATTGTAATCGAGGGTTAGGGTTAGAGATTCAATTTTTATGGTTGAGTATTTCCCCCTTCTCTTCCTTTTTATTTTTTTTTTTTTTAATTTTCTTCTTCTTGTATAGCATTTTCTTTGTTTCACTATCCTCAAAGTTGGGTGCGCCTCTGATATAAATCGAAGTTGGGACTTTTCAAAGTGAATCGACCATAATATAACACATTATGATGCTTGACATCACGCCTAAAAGCTTTAATCAACCGATGTTACTTGTATCTTACTATTCCACGGAAATCGCAACAAAGTTTTAGGGAGAATGTGTGATAACGACCAATCATCTTACTAAATGAACTCCATCAATTCTTCTTGAAAATAGAGGCTCCTTATGAGTTGTTTTCGTAAAAGTTCCCTCTCCTATTCTCATTTATGTGTGTTGTGGTGCTTATACTATGCCACAATCAAAAGACTAAAGGTGACAAGCTTGTGAGTCGTATCCGCCGACGTGTGTTTGTTGGCTAAGCCTTTACTCAAAAGGCATTGAAACTATATGAGATAGAAATAGGAATACACTTTTGTCACTCGTGATGTAAAATTATGTGAACTCAAATTTCCCCGGAGTTCTGAGTGGGGCTCTCAAGCTTGATGTGGTGGCACCAAACGCGAGTGGCATCGTTGTTACGGAATGGCATGATGATGATGAAGTGGTTGCAAGTGCAGAGGGGTGTGTGCGAGTGCAGTGGGAGAGTGCGATGTGCCAGCGAAAAGTCGGGTAGCAGCACCTGCAACTAGTGACAAGAAAGTGTGGTAGCTAGCAACGAGGCAGCAGGGGACTACAGGGGTAATCGATGCTGTGGTTGATGTGGGTGCCAAGCATATAGGTGAAACAGGTGCATGCAGGGATGATTTGGGCAGAGGGATGCGAGCTAAGATGCCTTCAGTAAGGCTAAGAGACTATATAACACATACCCTACGAAAAAATACGTCCTACCCAGAAATCACCCATCCATTAATCATGCCTCAGGTACGCCATATCCCATAACGCATTTTGTTAATTGTGATTTTTTTGTGAGAGATAGAAGTTTCTTAGCAACTATTACAGGAGGACATGAACCCATCACTTTTAAAGAAGCAATGAAAGACGAGGGTTGGAGGGATGCAATGGCAAAGGAGATAAAGCCTCTCGAGGATAATGGGACGTGGGACTTAGTGATGCTTTCCCACGGAAAGAAAGATCTAGGAAGCAAATGGGTGTACAAGGTCAAGTACAACTTAGACAGAAGTACCAAAAGGTTTATAGGCGCGATTGCTAGTTTTTGGAAATCATTATGTTGCTGGAATGGATTATACAAAGACGTATATTTACTTTCATGGTAAAAATGGTGATAGTTCGCGCTTTCTTGGCCATTGCAACAACGAAAAATTGGGATGTGCATCAGATGGAGATATATATAACGCATTTTTGCATGGATATTTGGACAGAGAATTTAGATATGAAAACCGCCCCGGGTTTCTCCTATGAGCAAATAGATAAAGTATGCGGTCAAAGGGAAGTCATTATATGGATCAGCGACAAGCTCCGAGATGTTGGTTTGCCAAGTTCGCGCTACGCCCTCAAAAGAGTATGGGTTCGCTCGATCTTATTCTGATTACTCCTTATTAGTTTGAAAAGAGGAAAGATTTAAATCAATGTTTTAGTATACATTGACGATCTCATTATTGCGGGCAATGATACTATAACATTGACTACTTTTAAAACTCACTTAAGAAAGTGTTTTCACTTAAAGGATTTGGAAGTTCTGAAATATTTTTTGGGGTTAGAGGTAGCTCAAAATCCAGAGGGGATTTTTTTGTGTCCAACGTAAATATGCGTTGGACATTGTTACGAAATGCGAGTTGGCGAGAGCAAAGCCCCTGCAATTCGATTGAGCAACACCACGGATTAGCGTGGCGGATGGTGCGTGCTTAGGGGATCTAGAGAAATACCTACGTTTCGTAGGTCGTCTTATTTACTTGTCCGTGACTCGGCCAAATTTGCCTCATTTTGCACATATTTTCTATCGGTTCATGCGGAGCATCTCGTGAAAAACATTGGGAGTTAGCCTTACGGGTGATCCGATATCCGAAAGGGAATTCGAGAAAAGGCATTCTACTGCGTTCAGATAGTAAGCTATAGTTGTTTGGTTGTTGCAGCTTAGATTGGGATAGTTGCTCTCTTACCCGACGATCATTGGCTGATTGGTTCGTGTTGCTTGAATACTCTCCGATTTCATGTAAAACCAAAAAGAAACACGCGATATCTCGTTCTTCCGCGGAGGCAAAATATAGATCCATGGCAACGATAACGTGTGAGCTCAAATGGTTGCACTTGATGAGTCCCTTAGGTTTTGAATGATGACAAACAAACTGCAGAGAACAGTTGTTATTACATGTGGTTCTAGGTGCATTAGCAAACAGTCGAGTATCCAAACTTGTTCCCCTCCCCGTTAAAAGAAACAGTCAAAAGTATATTTGCTATGCTATGATGTATTCTTATAGCAAACGAGTTTTCCCAAGACTTGAAGCTAAGAATCCCTCTCGAACTTGTTTGAGGAAAAGACAAAGTTCTTCATTGATGATTCAAGGGAAGCTTCAAGGAATGAAGTGCATGAAGATGGTTTAGGATTCTTTAATTGATTTATCTTAGTTCTTCATGTAATATTTGTGTATGATATTTCTAGTGGAATTGTTTGTGTTGTTCCTAAGTGTGAAATAGTAGGGTTTTGAATATGGAACCAGTTGGTTACATATTTAGAACACTACTAAGTACGGTAGGGTTTTGAATATGGAACCAGTTGGTTACATATTCAGAACACTACGAAGTAGGGTAACAGGTCAGGGTACCAGTTACTGTACCGGGTGATTGAGCTGACTGTTTTAGAAAAGATTTTTGGAAAAATATTTTCTTAAATACTTGCCATAAGAAATGTTTGTCAGCCTTTAGAATTATTATTCAGTATTTACTTGCCTTAAAGCGTGTGTATATCTTGGATAATATCTTTCCTTCGAGAAAGATATTGTTCAAGATATACTTTCCATAACTTAGGATTATCATATATTTGATATTATGAGTTAGGGCACGCTTAAGGGTTAGACCTCGGTCTATAAATACTGAATCATGATTCTCCTTCACTTTTTATGCTCTCCCAGATTTTATTGAGTATTTTTGAGAGCCTTCATATAGAGAACAGTTAAAATAGTTTCCTAAAATAGAGTACGCATCTCATAAAGCTTCACATTACTCTTTATATGCTTTGTAAGAAAGCGTGAGTTAAGAGAAATTGTTTGTATTGAATCTCTAACAAAGAGTTAGAGATTGGGTAGCGTCTGTGAGTTCATTCGCAAGTGCTTATGAGTTCAAGTGCGAAATATCACACTAGAGTTATCGTGGGGTGTGTTGTTTCCCTGGAGTAAGGGAAACAAGAGAGTGCAAGAGTATTATTGTTTTTCAGAGTTGATTAATAAGAAAACTAGAGTAGGAGGACGTCGGTCCTTGTTTGGTTGAACCTCGTTAAATTTAGTGTGTTCATTATTACTTTCAAGTTCTAGTGTTTTCGCTGTCAGGAACCAGCACAACTGGTTCCCCCTTAAATCAAAAGAATTTGAATTTGTCACCAGATCGATTAAGTACTCAATTCACCCCCCTCTTGAGTACATTGCAAACCTTCAATTGGTATAAGAGCAGGTTCTTCTTAATAGGGTAACACCTAGAGAAGTAGATCATGAGTACTCAAGAAATGAATGCTTTGGGATACGCGCGTTAACAAAACTCTTAAATTCAATGGGAAAAACTATGCTTGGTGGAAGAATAGATTGAAGAACATCATCATCGGCATTGACTATGAATGTTGGCTAGTTGTCAAGAATAGACCTTTACAGATCACTAAGGAGGTTGAAGGTTCCTCAGTAGCAAAGAAGGAAATCGAATACACGTCTACTGATTACAAGAAGCTGGAGAAGAATGCCAAAGCCATCTCCATATTGCAACAGGCTATTGGGGAGAATGAGACAGACAAAATCTCTGCTTGTGTCTCCTCCAAAGTGATATGGGATACCCTCGAACTTGCCTATCCAATAAGGTAAAAAGGTCTAAACTCGATTTACTCATGTCTAAATATGAAGCTTTTAATATAAATAAAGATGAAAAATATATGACTGCTTTGGTAGATTTATGACTATAGTAAATTATTTAAAATCTCTTGGTAAAAGTTTTTTTGACGAAGATTTGGTTAGAAAAATGTTGAGAAGTTTAACAGATGTATGGACGACTAAGGTAACGACTATCTATGAAGCAAAATATCTCATAGCGCTAAGTCGGAACAACCGATTTGTTCCCTCATGACTCATGAAATGCTGTTGGAGTTTAAGAGTGACAAGTGACAAGTTAGAGGCGTTGCCTTGAAGGGAACAATTGAAGAAGAAGAAGATGATATAGCTATGATAGCTAAGCGTTTTGAGAGACATTTTAGAGATCAACGCAAGAACTTCAAAGGTAAGAACTTTAAGAAAATTAACCCTTCAAGTGTAGGTTGCTTCAAGTGTGGAGATTTTAGTCACCTCATTCGTGACTGTCCAAAGTGGAAGGATAAATTGTCCAAGAGCAATGATAAGAAAGCGTTCAAGAGGGCTTATGATAGCAGCCATGTGAGGTGAGTCCGATTCTGGATCAGAAGATGATGAGGAGTCACCTAATAACGAAACTTGCATGACTGGTATTATGGATCAAGGAATAGCTGATGGAACCCGAAAGGGGAACAGTACATCAAATTTCTGTCTTATGGCAAAGAAAGATGTACTTAGTGAACATAAGGTAATTTGGAACAAATTCGTGAAGACATGCATTATTATGATAGAGATAATATGCTTAGATGTATTGATTCTTTATTAGATGAGTGTCTTAAACTAAGTGAGGCTTACATAGCTTGCAAACGTGAGTTGAAGGAAAAGAAAAATGAATGCGAGATTGCTATTGCTAGTTGTGATCACTTAGAGCAAGTGTGTACTGAGTTAAAGGATCGAGCTTGAAGTTGCATTTTATAAGTGCAAAGTTGAGTTGGAAACATCTAAGTCTTCTTTGCTAGAAAAGGATGAGGATGATCCTAGTGATAGTGAAGAAAACTTAATTGTTTCCCTACACACGATTTGTTTAACCTAGATGGTCCCAGTTTTGTAGCTTTTAAGAGTAAGGCAAACACTCTAAGCGAGGTCTAATTTACTACATGCTTTTAACCTTTTGGTTGATGATGCGGAAAGAATTGCATAGAGAGTTTGTTACACTCAAGACCTGCTTGACTAAATGTTTCCCCCGCGATCCTTGTCTTGAAGTTAGTAAGATGATTAATTAGTATGAAGGTAAAATTTGTGATTTGTATGCTGAAATCCATTAATTCGGTAAGGGTAAGCATAAAGTGGTTGTCAACGTGCCAAATAATTCACCGATTTCAAAACTCGAGTTTGAGCTTGAGAAAATCAAAAGAGATTTCAAAGTTATGGATCAGAAAAATGTTTTTCTAACGAGAGTTCTTGATAACAAGGACAAAGAGCTTCAAAACAGCACGTAGACAAACTCTTATCTGCAAAGAATACCTTAAACCATCTCACTTCCATTGAAGGTAACGGTGGTACAACTGGTCTTGGTTATTCCAACGAGAACCAGGACCAACCGGCACCCCAGGGGGAACCTTTTAGATCGAGGAATTCGGAAAGAGGTATGTATATCCTTGTGAAGGACATGCATATGTGTTATCACTGTGGTATGAATGGACATAAGATCTTAAATTCTCCAGCTAGGAAGAAAAGTGTTGAAAGAAACAACAAACATGTTAAGCGGTATGGGTGAGGAAGGACCGGCTAGAGTCAATTGCAATCGGAAAGGGACCCAAGAAAGTTTGAGTTCCTAAATCTAATGTTTGATTGTTTCTTGCAGGCTAAAGTGAGAGATAATACCTTTTGGTATTGGGACAGTGGTTACTCAAGACACATATCTGGGGATAAGAAACAATTTCTCTCACTCACAGCCTATGATGGTTGAAGTGTTACCTTTGGAGACAACAGTAAAGGTTCTATTGTTGGTATAAGTAAAGTCAGTAAGTCACTTTCACAAGCTATTGATGATGTATATTATGTTGATGGCTTGCAACAAAATCTTTTGAGCATTTCTCAATTATGTGATAAAGGCAATCAAGTTGAGTTTCAAGTTGACCTTTATCACATAGTTAATTCACAATCCCAGGTGAACTTGTCCGTGAGTGGACCAGGCAAGATGATATCTACATCACTTTATTGAATGAAATTCCAGAGAACAAGTCCATCTGTTTGAGAGTTGTTTCCGACTTAAATCAATGGGTTTGGCATAAGAGGTTTGGACATGCTAACTTGACACTTTTGAATAAGCTTAGGTCTCGTGACTTAGTGATTGGACTTCCAAACATAAAGTATGAGATTGATAAAGTTTGTTCAGAATGTGCCAAGGGGAAACATGTAAAATCCTCTTTTAAAACAAAAAGTGTCATGTGTACTAGAAGACCTTTCGAACTTGTAGATATTGATTTGTGTGGTCCTATGCATGTACAAAGTCGAAATGGTCATAGGTTTGTTTGTGTTATGGTTGATGATTTTTCAAGGTTTACATGAGTTATCTTTTTGCACTCAAAAGATGAAACATTTAATGAGTTTGTTGCCTTAGTGAAACAGTGCGAAACCGGCTAAATCATCGGATGGTTTGCGGTAAGATCGACCATAGCATTGAGTTTGATAATTCAAGTTTCATTGACTTTTGTAGAGAGCATGGAGTGAGTCACAACTACTCTGCCCCTAGAATACCTCAACAAAATGGTGTTGTGGAAGGAAAGAATAGAACTCTAGAGGAGATGGCGAGGACGATGCTTATTGAAAGTGGTCTCCCTAAGAGTTTTAGTAGAGAAGCTGTGAACATTGCATGCTATATCTTGAATCGTGCTCTCATTAGTCCTAAATTGAATAAGACCCCATATGGACTCCTAAAGAGTAGAAAGCCCAATATTGGACACTTTCGTATCTTTGGATGCAAGTGCTTTGTGCATAATAATGGGAAGAACCAGCTTGATAAGTACTACCCTAGGAGTGATGAGACAATCTTTCTCGGTTATTCTCCTCATAGTAAAGCTTACGAGATATTCAGCAAGAGGACCTTGTGTGTTAAGGAAAGTGTTCATGTGATTTTTGATGAGTTTAACATGTCTTATGAGATTGCACAGGTGGAACCAGAAGATATTATTGGAATGTTTGAATTTACAGGGCAACACCTAGGTGGTTCCACGCGGGAGCAATAAGAGGAGACGGGTCTACGTACTGATCCGCCCAAATGCTGATGGAGGACCTGATCTAGAAATAGAAGAAAATAATGAGGATTTTTCTGAGGGGCAACCAGAGACTGATGGTTCCCATGGATCGAGATCAACAGGTAAACACCTCAGGGGGAACCACCACACAAGTTGGTGGTAACCCTAATGAGGGACATGTAAGGAATGAGTAGGGAACCAATTTACATCTCAGCACATCTGAGACATCTAACTTAGATGATGCTGGAATGCGAGCTGGTTCCAGTCAGACTCATTCAAGTGAACAAGATGGTCCAATTTCAAAGAATTTTAGATATCAATCATCTCATCCCTTTGATCAAATCATTAGTGATATTAATAAGGGGAATTCAAACCAGAAGAGATGTTTATGAAATCTTTTGTGCCTTCTTCTCTTTCTTGACCAGTATAGAATCAGTTGATTACAAGATGATGATGGTTGAATGATGATGATGGTTTTAGATGTCTTGTGGTTGTCTGATCGAAAGATGATTAGGTGAGGTGAGTTAGGGAGGAGTGGTGCTTTAGGGTATTAGAGTAATGATGAAGCAATGATTAGGTGATCCTTGTGAGAATTATTTGAGAGAAGATGATGCGTGAAGAATGGCGGGGAGGCTGTTGGGCGAGTTATATATGGAGGTGTAGTATGTGAGATGGACTGTAGGTAGCGGTAGAAGGATTTTGTGATTTGGGCGTTGGAGAGATTTGGTTATTTGGCGCGAGGTAACTTGATCCTAGTGTGGTGAAAGAATTAGGGGGTATTATATAGGTTTAGGTGAAGGTAACCGAAAACAACTAGGTTTCTAAAAAGATTTTTTTATTGAAAAGATTTTAGATAAAGATAGATATTTTGAAAATACTTTGGAGAAAGATGATTTTTTTTACATATTATTTTTTATTAATTAAACTAATTAATATAATCAATCAATTCTATTAAATAAATTGGGCTAGAAAATGGGTTTGAAAACGAGCTTTCATAAAACTAATTTTAAAAGGTTTTCGAAGAAGGGCTTAGAAAACGGGTTAAAATACGGTTTGGGCTTAAAATATTATTTTAGACTCGTTCTTTATTCTTTCTTCGATCCGGACTAATTAGAGAGGGTATTAGTCATCATTGGGTACTAAATGGGGAGACACAATTTTGTGTCTACGAAGCCCCCACTTTGAGGCGAGGTTCGGGAAAACGAAAGTCAAAGTATATGGTGTCGGAACGGAGAACGGTTCAAAACGCTGCCGGTTTAGAACTAATCTATATATCGACCGTTTCTGCAAAACAAAGTTAGTCCGCAAGACGATAACTACAAGCAATCTGATTACCTACGGGAGAAGATGTTAGCGAGATAGGTGCAAACAACTCGAGATAATGCACATAATGATGCAAAGATACAAACTTAGACTCTCTAAGGATGTATGAGACGCAATGCACGAGATCGGGGTTATGCAAATCTAAGGAAGATGAAAGGTCATGCAAGGTGGGGGGTTATGCAAGGCTTGGAGAAAGATCTAGATAGATAGAGATAACTATGATGTTTTTTCGAGAACTTGTTTTAGCAATGAATCGGGGTCCGCAAGTGAGATCCACATATTACAAATTTAAGGGAGTTTGATTTAAAGGAACCACCACATATATAGGAAGCCCCACTTTGGGGGTAAGCTTGTCTTGAATTAGGCTCTCAAAGCCTAGATTAGAAGATGCTTGATTTGTATTGATCATTCATAGTTCTTCACTGGGGATTCTTCTTTAGGGAGTTGATATAGGCAAAGTCAGATATCGCTAGAGATCATGGAATTATCAGAGAGTCCTTCAGGGACAAGGAGAGTTTGGATTGAAAAATACTCCCTCTGTTTTTTTTTATCTTTCTCACTTTCCGTTTTAGTGTGTTTTTTTTAACCTTCTCACTTTGATTCTATCTATTTAAGGCTATGAAATATTCCAACAATACCCTCATCTACTAACTAATATTTACATCTAATACCTAACCAAAATAATAAAATAATCCCTAGTGGTCCCCAACTCTCCCATTTAGATTCCACCCCATCTCTCTCCTCTCTTACTCACTCTCGATCTTTCTCCTCTCTGACTATCCAACTCCTCAACCACCCATTAATTCTCCCATTCAATTCACTGTTCTTCAATTCCTCCCAACGACTCTTTAGCTCTCTCTCTCTCTCTCATATAATTTGCTCAAAACCCTAGATCTAAAGAAAACGCCCTCTCTCATGTTCTCCATTTCAGAACCCTAGATCTAAAATCAAAACACTATGTTCTCTCAATTTCTCTCTCTATCTCACAAATTGTTCTCCCAAAATCAAACATGTTCTTGCAAATTCAACAGTCGATCTTTGTGAATTTTATGGGTAAACTTTGCGAATTTTCTGGGTAGGCTTTGCGAATTTTCTGGGTACTAATTACTGTGTTTAGAGTCGATCATGGCTGAAAAATCAATTCCAGAGATTTTTGAAGAATCTCACAGTCCTCAAACACCTTGCGATGATGATGAAGTAGAGGAACTCTTTGTTCCAGACTCAGAGAGTCCGCAAAGTCCTTCATATGAAACTTTCAACAGTGAGGAAGAAGAAAAATTAATTATTCCAGACACTCCTGACAGAGAAGTCTCCAGATCTGAGGCTGAAGTTGATGAATTTCCCTTACCGTCGCCGGAGGAAATTTACAACAATTTGAATTTATATTTTCCGGCAGTGAAACTTAAGCATTGTCAGCCTTCGAGGGAGTTTCCTTGAACTATTTTTATTTTTGTGTTTCTCTGTTTTGTCAATTAATTTCTAAAATGAAATTGAATGTGGTTTTTTGCTGGTAGATTTTAGGGTTGTCGTGTTTTTTTTCTGCTTTCTCTGTTTTTTTCTGCTTTCTCTGTCTTTTTTCTCTGCTTTCTCTGTTTTGCTGTTAGAATTTTATTTGAGGGAGTATATTTGTATGAGATTAGAATTTTTTTTCAAGGGAGTATGTTTAATTTGCATGATGTTCTGTTTTTTTTTCCTGCTTTCTCTGTTTAATCTGCTTTCTCTGTTAATTTGCATGATAGTAGTGTTCTGTTTTTTCTCTGATTTATGCTTGTATGATGATTGAAATGAAAGTGAATGTGGTTATGGCTCTTGGTAGTCTGTGATTAGAGTCATGTTGGTGCCTGTGATGATGATGAGTTTTATATGGCCATCCTTTAGTCAAATGTAGTGAGGCTAACTAAGTGTATCCTACTTAGAATTTTGAGGGTAGCTCTGTGATGCAGGCTCATAGTAGCCACCACAGTAGCATAAAGCTTGATTCTTCTTGGGTTATGCTTGTGTTATTGCCACCTCGTTTGACAACCTCAGTGACCAAATATGTGAGAGGTTCAATTGATCATTGATGTGCTCCATATGTAAGAAACATGATGACATGCATGATGGACTTGTAAATATAAAAATGTGACAGCCCAAGCAGAATATATATCATATGCATATGGCTTCAAAATGTTTACAAAAAGTTGTGTGTTTTCCCTTCACAAAAACTTACTACATTGTCTTCACAAAAGCTTCAAAAAAACTTTTCTACCTTCCCAAAAACTTTCTAACTTTACAGAAACTTTCTACCTTCACAAAAACTTTGTACCTATTCTTCATCTTCTTGTTGTGAGATGTTCAGTTGCCATTCACATGTTCAGCAATAAATTGAATTGCTTTATGAACATCTTCAACAGATGGACCAACCTCTTATGGCAAAGAGCCTAAATCTTCAAGTTGTGACTTCTTTGCATGTGGTTCATCATATTCATTATTTCCATAAACTTTGATAACTTCATTTAGATAGAATTGAAGTGACATCCACACATTACTTAGAGTCTTTGGATGTAGCTTCCCATGACTCATTGACAGCAGCAATAAGTTGGTCAATTTTTCTTGGTGATTTTCTGTATTGTAATGTTTGAAGTACTCTAAAGTAACCTAAATCTAAAATATTCATGTCTGGGCTGTTTGGTGGTTGTTGTATCAACCTGAAATCTAATCCATCTAGTAGTCTGTGTTGCTGAAATACTGGATCATCATTGGTTATGTGACATGGTGCATTATCTTGTTGTATGTATATGACCTTGCTAAGGTCATTTGGCCATTTCCCCCTGATGGCAGGCATGATTTTGTTTACCAACATATCTCTAATCACATCTTTTGTTACTGCATCAATGGGCTTTGTTTCTAGAGTTCCCCTAGGCCTATTATCTGATGATCTTTGTGCTGGAACTTGTTTTGTGAAAGGCCATATGCCAATCTTCCTGTCAAATGCACAAGAACCATCTTGGTTCCACCTTGGTCTTGCAACTGCAGCCATGAACATGGCTTTTGGGATGAAGTTTTTGTTATTAATCTTCCTCCAAGGTGTTTTTTCCTTTGGATGTAGATATGCTCTGACCTTTTTTTTGTGTCATATAGAACCATTTCTCATCTATATGAACAACATTTCTCATATCTATGTAAGTGGGGTTTGTGTACAATGTGTTTCTTTGAAGTAAACTTATGACCCACATTAACCTTCTTAGCTTTTTCTTCATGTCCAAATCTGGTTTTAATGGACTTGTATGAGGTCTTAATCCCCCCCTTTTAACTATCCTTCATAATGTTGTGTAATGCAAATCAAGTGCTTGAGCTAATACTCTTAAACTTGTCCTTTGACATAAAGGTACAGAGGATACCTGATGAAGAGTGACCTTTGCCTTGCGTCTTCCACATTTGTGTTTGTTGGTTCTGACATTGATGGTCTGCCCTTGAGCTACTTGATTCATGGCTTTTTTCCAGATGCTGTAAATGGTCCTTGTGGTGACGTTGAACTTCTGTGCAGCTTTCTTCTTCGCCCCCCATGGAAGATTTCCAACCACTGTCTGACTTAGAAGCCATTCAGCTATGATTTGGCCTTTTTCATTGCTGAGCCTAGGCCCGTGATGTGGCTGTTAACCAGATACTACAAGGGCAGATGCTTCACCTTCTACACTTTCATCAAGCCCTGAGGCTTTTAATGGCAATGATGCCATATTTAAAAAAAAATTCTCCTTCTGTTTTTTTTCTTATAAGTCAGCAAGTGGTATGAGGATGAGTTCATGGGGTATATGTAGTTGACATTTATGAAATTTTAAGTTTGGAGGGAAACATAAATTTTTAGTTTTTGTTACTTTTCATAATTTCAGGGGATTTGGGTTTGTGTTATTTGGTGTTCTTTGTAAAGTTGTTCTTTCGTCCTTTTCCCTCCTTTTTTTTGGCCTCAAGTGTAGAGTTGAGTGATTTTGTAAAGTGCTTCTTCTTTTTGGATTTATTATTATTTAATTATAAAGGACCCACTTGCATTGTAGTACTCTTTTCTTTTTTAAATTGCTCCTAATAAATCAGATTCCACCCATGTGCAAGAATCTTCCTTCTCCTTAATATTTATGCAAGATTCTAAGTAGGAAGGATAAAAAAAATCAGAGGGAGTACAATGTTTAAATTTGTGACATAAATGAATGTAGGCGAGAAAGGCTTTGACGTGGCTAGGTAAGACTCGAGTCTATGTCAGGATCTATAAAGAGCATGCTTCTGAATTCTAGAAAGTCAAATCATTAGACCTTGATTAATTTATTTTATTGAAGCGGTCGGACCTCGAGATGAGGATTCCTACGTAACATTGTAGAATAAGACAATTCATAGTTACGGATATGATTTTTTTTCTCTCTTTTTTTTGTTTTTTTTGTGCCCTAACTTTTGCGCAGGCCGCCCTTTCGAGTTTTCAACCTAGCGGGTGTAGACACCAAATTTTGAACCCCTTTTTCGGATAAATAAAGGTTTTGAAAAATAAAAATAACAAAATCGTCATGCATCGTGGAACGCGCGCCCCGGAGCGCGAGTTTCATTCCGTCGCACGATTTTCCCTTTTTTGCGCATTAGTCATACAGTTTCGGCTTAGAAGTATAATTTTCGTGAGTCATAGTCAATAACTACAACCACCGTTTTAATAAAATGATTCCTAGTATAATCATGCTCGTCTTTATTAATTTAACGAGTTTTTGTTAATTGTCTGAAGTTAGTCTTCCGGAAAATGAAAACGAGTCGCGATTAGGCGTCGGGATTTTAGTCGTATCCCAAAACCGGCAATAATCAGTTTTCTTGATGGTCAAGTCATTGTTTATTGGATTAAAGAATAAGAATATATTCTTTATTCACTAAACCCATACTTTATCCATTAGTTAGAGAATAAAATCATGAAAAAGAATAAGAATAAGAATAAGAATCAAATCCGAAGTGTAAGAGCCAAGGATTTGATTTTGTTGGGAAGATTCAAACTCTGCGCCAGGCACATGACCATGCGCCAGGCACATGACCATGCGCCAGACGCACGGTCATGCACCCAGCGCACAACAGGCTCCTGCGCTAGACGCAGGCCTGTGCGCCTAGCGCACGGTGCTGTGTCTAGCGCAAGACGTTGCGTTAGGCGCAGTGTTCTAATTAGTTTTGTTTTGCATGATTTTCGATGCATTATTTTACGTATTAGGATGTTTTAGGAAGAATATTTTCTAAAAATCTGATTTTGCCTCGTTTATGAGAAAATCCAAAGAGAATAAGAATATTTGTATTTCCAAAGAGATTTGATGATGTCATTAGGGTGAGGTCATTAGAGTGATGTCATTAGGGTGATTAAGGATGAAGAAAACCAGATTTTTTTGGGTGAAAAATATGATTTTCTACCTCTTTGAAACCTTAGTTCACCTCCTTCATTTCTCTATAAATACCTTCATTTTTTCCACTTCAAAACCAAGTTGAAAAAAACGCAATTCAACTTCACTCTCATCTTCTCTACTACTCTTCTCCTCCTTAATCTTTTCATCTAAGCAAAAGTCTTAATTAGTAAGTAAGGAAGTTGAAAAGAATTCGACTTAACTTCACTAATTCTCTCATCTTCTCTACTCCTTTCATCTAAAGAAATCACACTTAAGAAAAGAAAGAAAAAGTTGGTAAGATAATTAGTAAGTAAAGAAGTTCATCAAAAGAAGAAAAAAACACAAAAAGAGTTTAAGTTAGTAATTAAGTGGATTTAGAAACTCACTTAGAAATTAAGAAAATCACAAAAAAGGTAGAAAAATTTACAAAAAGGAAGTGCATCATTGAGCTAGCAAGGTAAAGTGGAAACTCTTGTTTATTTTTTATTATCTTTTTAATCATCTACTAACTTTCTCCTTGTTTCCTTCTTATTATTTTTTTAATATTTGGAGTGATTTGGGTATGTGGAAGTCCTAATAGGTTCCCAACCTTAAATCACCCCACCTAGAATAGTCACCTCTAATGGGGTGACTCTTAGGAAATAATGTGATTATGTGATTTTCCTTAATCCAGTTGTTATATATAACCAATAATATTTTCATAAAAAAATTTCAAGATAAGTTGTGCATAAACATCTCCATAAAAAAAAATGTGATGATGTAATTATAGCCAGTTTTACTGTCCTATATTATTTCATTTTTTCATCTGCATCAGCTAATTAGTTCGTAGGATTTAATATTTTTCCTATGAAGTGTAAGATGTTTCTAGCAATTGGGCTTTGGAATTTCTAAAAAACGAATTTTGGTGTAAATAATTAAAAATCATACAACTTTGTTGTGCAAAACTGATTTTGTCCAGTACCACCTAGGATTGTTCTATCAATAAAGTTTCAAATAAAATCATTTAGATAAAACTAAAAACATCAAGTTATCAGTATATTTTCAAAAATATAAAAATCATGTTCATATGAATTTTATACAATTTTACATCATTTTTACAAAACCATTCATGTAAATCACTAAATTTCAGAATACTGATTTTTTTCTTCAGTTAAGAAAATAGATAAAAATGGTCTTACAAATGTCTAATTCAAGTAATAATTTCCATTCTAGAATGCTCATACCAAATTTCACTTCAAAATAAGTTCATTAAGTTAGGTCTCAAAAAACAATTTGAATAAAGGTCCTGTTTTGACCAGTTTGAGCATAAAATTCACCATAATTCAAGTGTTCACTAAAAACTTGTGAAATTTTTATACAACATATAGAATTCATTGATCTATCCATAGATTTATAATATGCTTAGTTTAACACTTTGTACAGAAAGTTATGATTTTTGTAATTCAGTACAAGAACAAAAGACAATCTGGAAACTGAAATAAAGTGATTAACTCAACTTTCATAGAAAAAGAAAATGTTTTCTTTTCATACGAAAATGTGAATACAAAATCATGAATTCCTTAAGTTTATCTTAAAATGACTCATTTTATCATGTAAATAAAAATCAATAAAAATTGTCATAAAAAATCAAAATCAAAATCAAAGAGGTTAATTAATCTCTAATTTTCACAAGTTTATAAATAAACATGAATTCCAAAGCCCATTCAAGGAAATGAAGATCAAGGAGCATCATGGTGAAGATCAAAATTGAAGATTTGTATAAATCATAAGTTTTGTACATTTTTGTTGTAATAATGATTCTTTGTAATTATTACATCACTCAATTAATAACAAAAACATGGAGATGTTTATGCATAATTTTCATAAATAATTCCACAACTCTTTTTAATAAAATGAGCAACCAATGTTACAAATATTGCATGTTGGGCCAATATATCATAGTATATGAATCAAATGACCCAATCTCAATTAAGAGAAAAAATTGCAAATCTAATTAAGTTAAATTGTATGATCCATCTTACATTTTAAAAATGTATTCTCCATATTCAAATGGATTAATCATATAATTTGACATAATTAGATTGGTAATTATGACATTCGAATTGATTTTAAGTCGTTTCATGTGTCTCACTTTAAATGGTCAAATTTCAATTAGCCAAACACAAATCTCCAAATTCAATCTCAAATTGATCATTTCTCTCCAAATGACTTAATAATCTATTATTAAGATTATTTCTCAAAAGCCTTCAATTAGGTACCAAACTGTTTCGTCCGCTTGTCCAACAAGTAAGCTGTAGGCTTAGCTTCCTTGTCGAGCAAGTAGAGTAGTATCTTGAGTGTTCTTCAGATGGAGACTTGTGCAACAATGCCCGAATTATAGCTTGATCCCGAGCCTTGGCTTCGCTCCCGAACTCCGCACAAAGGGACCCACCCCGGGAGGTTTGGGTGGTGGTTCCCCCTCCGATGCTTAAGTCAGTTATCAGGAGTTGTAAGAGAAAGTAGAGATAGAAAGAGAAAATGAGAGAGAATTTATCAGAGTAACTTTTCACTGTTTGCATTGAATGTGTTTTTCTCCTGATTTCAGGGGTATTTATAGTGATAGCAAGTTGACAGACTAACCTTAAAACTGACCTACAATAGTGGCCTACGATTGGGTGAGGAATCGGAGTCACGCCACGTGGCGACAATGACCGGGGGAATGTCTATTATCCACTCTCCTTCAGCCACTTGGCACCTGTTGGGCTTCGACTAATGGGCCGAGAACTTGATCCTTTTAACTCAGTGAGTATAGCCCAGAGATTCGGTTTACTCTTATTTTAAAAATAGGGCGACACGTGTACGACTACGATGAGCCCATGTGTCGTAAAGGGAGCCGTAGATATTATGCTACAACATTTGCCCCTAAAAAGGGCTTTCACTTTGTAGGCCCATCTGACGGTTAATGCCCTTTTACCCAAGGTAGTGTTTGTTGGCCCATCTGCTAGTTAGGGCCCGTTTTACAGAAGGTCGCATATTCAAAATGGAGGAAATGACGAACCTCTGGCCTTGTGCTATACCGGTCATATTAGACCGTTTGACTCTTGTTTCGGTCATTCTCGGCCAGGTATGCGAGTTTCTTATTCCTCTATAAATATCCTTGGTGTGAAAACATTCAACCATTTACCACATCGAACAAATTTTTTCTAGAGAGAGAGACTCCGCAATTTTCTAGAGAGAGAGAGAGATCGTCCAGCTTCAGCGCTCCTCATCGAATTTCCCAGACGTTCTTAGCAGGTATCGTTTCCTTGATCTTTTATTCTTCTTTATTCTTTATTTTTTCATAAAAAATCAATAAAAATGGAATCATCTTCGTCAAATAATCCTAGTCGACCAAGAGCTTGTCTTGACCCTAGAACCGATACTTCCTCTTCGGCACATTCTAGAGTTGGGCCTCTTCCGGCCGAGTACATATTTTTTCATAGTTTTGGCCGAGAAAGTCGAGACGACCCGGTCTTTACCTGTGCGGGGGTAATCGGCGCGCGTCAAGCAAACGGCCCGCTTAAGACGAAAAGCAATAATTCCATCGAATAGCTCGGATATGGAGGAATCAATCGGACGAGTGCCGGATGAGGCAAGAGAGGTCCAAAGTGCTCAATCTTTGGGCCGGCCTCCTTTGATCATGATGGAGAAACTTCCGAAATAAGGGCCCGAGACCCGTGCCACTTGGCCGGGATGCCGATACGGAGGAGATCGGCGAAGGTAATAACGGTAGCGATCCCGAGGCTGCCGAAGAATCGAGCGAAGCCTCTACAACCTCGTCGGAGATTAGAAAACGCTTAGGTCCCCTCGATCCAGGCTTCATTTTAGTTAACCGTAAGTGGTTAGAGAAACTAGGACCGACCCTAATTTCTTGTCGTCTTTCATGCCCATGCCGGGCTTCTCCTTTGTCACTCCTAATAATGACGCGACAATCCCGAGTGCCCCCGGGAGCCATTTAGCCGTTTATAAACGGCCCTTGACGCTGGGCCCGAGGTTTCCTCTCCATGACTTCATAGAACTAGTGCTTGCAAAGTACTACCATATCGGCCATAACCAGGTGGCGCCAAATGCTTGGCACAACATCCCGACGTTTATTGCCGTCTGCGAGTTACGCGGCCTAGCCACTTTCCCTTGAAGCCTTCACCCATATCCATTACGCGTCTAAGGTACTGGGGCTATGGACGGCGCACGGCTAAGCATCAGGCAACCGTCCGGGCTTCATGACCGCTTGGGGAAATCGTCAAAGATGCACGATTGGAAAGCCGATTTCATCTTTTTACGGGCGGCCAGCGACCATGTCACGAAGCTACGAGATTTTATAATAGATCCGTCACCAATACCGGACGAAAGCGGTCTTGGCTGGAGGCCGGAGGATGAATTTGACGAGGAAGTGGTGGAGTACTTCAGTGAAGGAGTACTCCCGGCCGACAGCGATCTTTTAAGGGACCGTCCAACTGGATACCCTTTAAGGAGATGTTTTACCAAGACGACTTCTTGGTAGCTGCCGGCTTGCGTTTGGCCGAGGATAGAGGTATATTTAAAATCATCCAAGTAAAACCCTTCGTCCATAACTCATATGACAGACGTATATATTTTTTTTTTTTTGTATTTACAGACTCGGCCAGACAACGCCTCGACCCATCTTGGACAGGAGAAATCAGCATGTCCCAATTCACAGATAATTTGTGGAAGGAGTATGCAAAGAGCAGCGCCGAAAAAAGGGCGGAAACAGTGGTAATAATAATATATATATATTTTTTTTTTTTTTTTTTTTTTTTTTTTTTTTTTTTTTTTGTCCAATTCTTGGACGGGGGTCACTCCAAGAAGGAGAACGTCCAAACACTGGACGATCATCTCCTTGGGCCCACGCTCGTCCAAGAATTGGTGTCCAATTCTTGGACGAGAATCAACCAAAGAAGGAGGTCGTCCAGCCTTGGACGACCGGCTCTTAATCACCATGCTCGTCTTAGAACCGGTTCCCAATTCTTGGACGAGAGTCATCCCCAAGAAGGAGGTCGTCCGAGACTTGGACGACCAGCTCTTTGTCACCATGCTCGTCCTAGAACTGTTTCCCAACTCTTGGACGAGAGTCATCCCAAGAAGGAGAACGTCCAAACTTGGACGGTCACCTCTTTGGGACTATGCTCGTCCAAGAATTGTTTTTCAAATCTTGGACGAGGGTCGTCCCAAGAAGGAGAACGTCCAGACTTGGACGGTCACCTCTTTGGGACCAGGCTCGTCCAAGAATTGTTTTTCAAATCTTGGACGAGGGTCGTCCCAAGAAGGAGAACGTCCAAACTTGGACGGTCACCTCTTTGGGACCATGCTCGTCCAAGATTTGGTATTCAATTCTTGGACGAGGTCACGTCTTTAGTACAATGCTCGTCCAAGAATGGTGTACCAATTCTTGGACGAGGGTCATCTCAAGATGGAGAACGTCCAGACTTGGACGGTCACCTTCTTGGAGCCATGTTCGTCCAAGAGTTGGTGTCCCATTCTTGGATGAGAGTCACCCAAAAGGGGAGCATCCAGACCTGGGCGTTCACCTTCTTGGGGTCATGCTCGTCCAAGAGTTTTGCCCCAAATCTTGGACGAAGAACAACTAAAGCAAGAAATCGTCCAGACTTGGACGGTTACCTCTTTGGGACCGTACTCGTCTGGATTCTTGCATCCAATTTTTTGGCGAGGGTCGGCCATAGTAGAACGTCCATATTTGGACGGTCACCTTCTTGGGACCATTCTCGTCTGTATTTTTACAATGGTAGTTATTTCTTTTTTGTGGACGATCAGTCTGATGCCTTAACTTTTTGCAGAAAAATGCTCCTACAAACAAGCTTCCACCTGGGAAGTCGTCCTCGTCCAGGAAGAGGCCTACTGCAGCCGCTGACCAGCCTTCAGCGAAGAAGCCAAAGGGCTTTACAAGGAAGAGAGCGGATAAGTCGGCTCCTGCTGCCGAGAGTGGGGAGAAAAGCATGCCTCCCCCACAGCGAAGACTCTTAAAGAGAGAGCCGTCAACCGCCTGGATCGGCCGAGGAGGTAAGGGATGCACACGCAGCTTGTGCCGCTCAGTGTTTTGCCGGCCGACTCTGCCGAGGTCAACCCAGAGTCTGCCCTGGCTTTGGTTGCGCCGGGAGCTGATGCTGCTGCCGAGAGCTATCCCGGGTTCAGCGGCTCAGTGGCAAAGCTAGTGCCACAGATGCCCCTAGCTGTTAGGACGGCATCGATTTCGTCTGGTGAGTCGTATTACCCCAACATAGTTAGGACGATGCGGGTCGGTGGACGGTCCATGAGTCCGTCCAATAGACAAGCCATCGTCTTCCCTATCAAGATAACTGACTCTCCCCCCTCTTTCGATAAGGGCAAAGGCCCCGCTATTCCCCAACTCCTCCCACTGCTGATTCGGACGAGGAGTCTTCTCCTGCCTTTGCCAAAATGTCAAAGCTGGAGAAAGAGCGGCTGAAGCAGGAGCTCTTCAAATGCTTCCCTGAATCCTACATCAAGGGATTAAGGGGAGCGTCCGCCGGCATGTGGGCTACATGTCTCGGCTTGCTTGCCGAGGTATTGCTTTATGACTTGCCTTGTTTTATACTTGTATAAATTTTTGCTTTGCAAATCGTCTAACAACTTGCCTTGTTTTCCATGCCCCAGCTTCTGGCTCGCAGCATGCTAACTGAAGATTGGGCGCGGGAGCTTAGAAAAGAGAATAAACAGCTCGTCCATTTGGCAACTACAGCCGGCGACAAAGCCATCCATGATATTGAGATGGCTAACACTCTCCATCGTCAATCCCTGGAGGCTTTGGAGAAGAGATCGGCACTCCTGGAGTCTGAGAACAAGAATCATCTTGTTAAAATCAACCAGCTATATGCCGAGCGGGGATCGTCTAAGGATGATCATAGACGCTCTCTCACGATGAGTTGAAAGGCGAAAGGGATGTCGCTCTTATTGCCGCCGCCGAGCCGAGAAGAGAGAACATTCTCCTAAGGGCAAGGACTGCCCGTGCGGAAAGGGAGGCGGCCAAGTCCTTCGACGACGCCAAGGAAGGGTTGAAACAAGTCGTCAATACGACCAAGGGCCGGGCCGTCAAAGCCTTTGGGATCTTGGTGAGGAAACGAGGTCCCCGGCCCGTTCGTCGTCTGGAGTATCAAGAGAGCGTTCATCGGGCTATGGTATGCGCCGAGGAACCTCCGGAGTTTGAAGAGTCGACGACGAAGGCTGCTGGCCGAGGTGGAGACCCCTAAAGACGACCAAGAGACCCGTTACGAAGACGAAGCCTAAGCTTAGGTTTATTTTCATGCTTCTTTGTAACTCTTCAGCTCCTACTTTGTAATTCTTCACAAATCATATATGAAAGAATATTTTTGTCAATTCCCCGCCTTTTATCTTTACGAACACTAATTTTGACCAAGTATAATAGCACCTTCGTCCTAAATCATCGGACGATCTGCTTTTCATGAAAATTTACAATATGAGTTTGATAATTGCATATGCATCCAAGTACCAAAAAAGGTTCGTCTGGACGGCATCTAAGTACCATTGAAGGAGAACGTCTACACTTGGACGATCACCTTCTTGGGGCCATCTTCGTCTGGAATTTGCCTCCAATTTTGGACGAGGATTACCCAATGAAGGGAGAACGTCCATACTTGGGACGACCACCTTCCTGGGGCCACCTTCGTCATGGGGCCATCCGGGTTTTGGACGACCTTCGATCAATAGCTCGTCCTATATACTTCGTAATCCCCCGTTCTTGGGCTTAGCTCAATCAAATATCGAAGGGAGCTAAAGTCTAAGAAGGAGAGCGGCCAGACTTGGCTGAGCCTGCTGAAGTTGATGGGCGAGCGTTAGATGCATGTTCACATAATGTTTTAGCCGGCTTCCTTGAGGGAGCAACACTCGTCATTAAGTAGCGATCCCTTACTAGGGTCTGGACTACCTAGCTGTCCGTATTTTTTGAAAGTAAGCATCCTTTACTAAGGGCTTATTTCAGGCCAGCTTTCTCTCAGAGACTATTGACGTTACTTCTTACTAGAGGTTTTGTCAATTCGACGGCCATATATGCATTATTGGCCGGTCTCTTTGAGGGAGTGATGTTTGGCGTAAATGCTAGCAATTCTGACGTTCTGCTTTCGTTTGTATTTTTTTTGTCCAAGTTATTGTCACTTTTAGACGAGTAACTGATTTTAATGCCCCAAAGTGAAGCAACTTGGTGAAAATAAACAAAAAGATAAGATAGTAGGAATTGTATTATATGGATTTTGCTTGGCTGAAAGCCAAGATGCATGTATACAATTCTTTTCTTACTAATATGTGCCGTGGCACTTTGGAGTAACTACAAAGTACCCTACTTATATCTGACGAGGATCTGAGCTAGACGTGGTACTTCTTTAAGTTGTCTGAATTCCAGGTACGCTGAATAGGTCGTCCATCTAGACTTTGCAGACGAAAAGTCCCACTGTGTATTTCCTGGACGATCAGATAAGGTCCTTCCCAATTTGGTGTTAGTTTTCCCAACTCTTTAGCTCGTCCAATCGCTTCCATTTTCCTCAGAACAAGATCCCCCACCTTTAGCGGTCGTCTAACAACTCTTTTGTTAAACTCCCGAGCCATACGCAGTTTATATAATTGCATTCTTAGCAAGGCATTGCCCCTGACTTCTGGGACTTGGTCCAAGGCCGTACGCAATGCGGCCCAGTTGGCTTCCTCTGTGTATAACATGACTCGTAGGGTGGGCTCCTCGATCTCAATGGGCAAGACGGCTTCGAGTACCATAGACTAGCATGAAGGGCGTCTCGCCCTGTAGAATTCTTAGCGGTTGTTCTAATAGACCATAATACCAATTGCAGTTCTTCAACCCATTGCCCTTTGGCATTGTCCAACTTCTTCTTGATTCCATTTGATAGAATCTTGTTGAAGGACTCGACTTGCCCATTAGCTTGTGGGTGGGCGACTGCTGCAAAAGTGAGCTTTGATTTCTCTTTCGACGGCCGGTCTTTCGGCTTAGGCGTTTCGAATCGTGGACCATTATCAAAGACGATTGACTGAGGCATGCCAAATCGAGTTATAATGTTCTTCCAGATGAAGCCCTTGACGTCGCTTGTTGTTATTCCTCGCATGGCTTCAGCTTCTATCCATTTAGTGAAATAGTCCACTGCTACAATCACAAACTTCTTTTGCCCAGCGGCCACAGGGAAAGGTCCTAGGATATCCATGCCCCATTTGGCAAAAGGCAGAGGGAACAAGATGGGGGTCAAATAGTTGGACGGCTTCTGATGCACATTCCCATGCTTCGACAACCTGTCACATTTCTTTGCATAGTCTATAGCATCCTCCTTTAAGGTAGGCCAGTAGTACCCCGTCCTTAAAGCCTTCTCGCCTAAGGCTCTTCCCCCAATGTGAGAGGCACAAGCTCCTTCATGGAGTTCTTTCAGGACTTCCAGACCATCTTCTCTGGTGACGCACTTGAGTAGAGGCCGGTTGAACGACTTCTTGTAAAGTGTCTCGTCCCATAGTTCAAACCACTTGTCTCTGGCCTTCACATACTTGGCCTCTACAGGATCCGAAGGCAATCGCCCCGTCTTCTTGTATTCAATGATCGGCTCCATCCAGACATTCCCTCGGCTGAGAAACATAACCTCCTCTTGGTCGATGCTCTTTTTGGGTTTGACTTCCCAAAAAACTGTTCTAGGTACCTCACCCTCGGCCGAGCTGGCCAACTTTGAGAGAGCGTCGGCTTGATGATTTTCTGACCTTGGTATCTGGTCGAGAACAAATCGTTTTAGTGGCTCAATCTCATCCTTGATCAGTCGCATATATTTGCTCATTGATGCTTCTTTGCATTCAAAATCTCCGTTGACCTGGCTGACAACTAGGAGAGAGTCCGATTTTGCCTCAATTTCTACAGCTCCAGCCGCCTTGCACATTTTGATTCCAGCCAAGAGTGCTTCATATTCAGCTTCATTATTGGACGCTTTGAATTGGAATCTTAATGCATATTCAAATTTGTCCCCTTCAGGAGATTGACAAATGATCCCTGCTCCACTCCCATTGATTGTGGACGATCCATCAACCATGAGCGTCCAATGCTTCCTTCCTTTAGCTGGATCAGATATTTGCTTTATGGTTGGCCGAGTAAGCTCAACTATAAAATCAGCCAAGGCTTGCCCCTTAATGGCCTTCCTTGGTTCGAATGATATATCAAACATGTTGAGCTCAACCGCCCATTTTAACATTCGCCCAGCAGCTTCCATCTTCTGCAGAACTTGCTTCAAAGGCTGATCAGTATAGACGAGTATACTGTGCGCCAAAAAGTAGGGCCTTAGCTTTCTGCTGGCCATGACGAGGGCCAATCCAAACTTTTCAACATTAGTATACCGGTTTTCCGCGTCCTTGAGCACGTGACTCACGAAGTATATTGGAATCTGGACGGATTCTCTTTCAGCCAACAGGACAGCACTCACAGCTTGAGTGGATACAGCCAAGTATACAAACAATTTTTCCCCCTCTGCGGGACTGACCAACCTAGGCAGCTGTTGAAGATGATCTTTGACCTGCTGGAGGGCTGCTTCCGCCTCTGTTGTCCATTCAAACTTGGCTTTTTTCTTGATCGTGGCAAAGAAGTGATGGCACTTGTCGCCTGACTTGGACAAAAATCGTCCAAGGGCAGCCAAACATCCCGTCAGCCTCTGCACCTCTTTTACCTTTGAAGGAGACTTCATGTCTAGGACGGCTTGAATCTTTTCAGGGTTGGCTTCTATTCCCCTCTGATCCACCAAGAAACCTAAAAACTTGCCTGACAAAACCCCAAAGACACATTTGTTTGGGATTCGGCTTGACTTGTATTTCTCGAGAGTTTCAAAAGTTTCTCTCAAATCATCCACATGACTTTCTTCTTGTCGGCTCTTGACTATCATATCATCAATATATGCCTCCATATTTCGTCCTAACTGTGGCTGAAAAACATCATTGATCAATCTTTGAAAAGTGGCCGGAGCATTTCGCAGGCCGAATGGCATCCTCGGCCCCCGTATGCCCTTTTCGATTATGAAGGACGTTTTGTCCTGATCCTCTGGCCACATGGGGATTTGATGAAAACCCGAATAGGCGTCCATGAAGCTCAGCAAAGCATGACCAGCCGTGGAGTCTACTAGACGATCCAACTTAGGCAAAGGGAAACTGTCCTTAGGACATGCCTTGTTGAGGTCCGTGTAGTCCACACACATTCTCCAACTGCCATTGGGCTTCGGCACCATAACCACATTTGCTATCCAGTCTGGATAGTAAGTTGCTTTGATGAACTTGGATTCCAACAACTTCTGGACTTCTTGGTCAACGGCCTGGTTTCTAGCCGGTCCCAAATGTCTCTTCTTCTGACGAACCGGTTTCAGATTTGGGTCGACATTCAAACGGTGGACGGCTACTTCCGGATCAATTCCCGGCATCTCTTCGACGCAATAGGCAAAGACATCTTGAAACTCTTTCAACAAGTGGACTAGACGACCCTTCAAACCAGGACTGAGCGAAGATCCAACTTTGAGGGTCCTTTCTGGACGAGCCTCATCCAGACATACTTCTTCAGGGGCTTCTACTGGCTCTGGACGTTCTACTGATAGTCCCATAATGGCCATTACTTCTTCAGACGAGGAGGGTTCTTCCTTGATGATTTCATATTTCCTCTTCTTGCTGGGGAGATGTTCAGACGCCTTCCTTGAGGGAGCAAGAGGCGTCTGAGGGCTCCCAATGGTCAGCTTTAATCCAGACGTTTTCCTCTCGCTGGTCATCTGCGTCTGTTCTTTTTCTGTCCCAGACGTTTTCCTTTCGCTATCAACCTTCGTCTGATCTTTCTCTTTTCCAGACGTTTTCCTTTCGCCAGCAACTTGCGTCTGGTCTTGCTTATCAGTTTTCCATGATGATGGTTTCAGAGTAGTTAGGTAACATTCCCTAGCCGCCTGTTGGTCTCCATACAGGGAGCCAATCTTGCCGTCATCACACTCATACTTCATCAACATCAGGTGAGTTACTATCACAGCTTTGACATGATTCAGGGTTGGTCGTCCAAGAATGACATTGTAAGCTGTCAAATCTCGGACCACCAAAAACTTGATAAACAGAGTTCTTGAGGCTTCCTTCTCACCAACTCGGACGGGCAACGTGACCGTTCCCATGGGGTGGATGACTCCTCCCCCAAACCCAATGATGGGATGGTGGACGGGGACCAAGTTCCGTTCGTCAAACCTCAACCTGGACAAGCAATCAGCACTAATGATGTCCGTCGAACTCCCGGTGTCGATCAGGATTCTTCTCACTCTCAAGTTTGCTATTTTCATTTCTACGACCAAGGGGTCATCATGGGGAGTCCTCAGCCTACCCCGATCTTGCTCACTAACTACCACCCTTGGGAAGGGCTCAGCCTTCGTCTGATCAGCTAACAAAACTTGGCCGAGCTCCCTAAGGTAGTTTTTGTGCCCTCGATTAGTTGGTCCCCCAGCAGCAAAACCACCCGAGATTACGAGAACAACATCTTCGTCTGTGCTTGCACTCTCTTTCTTCTTGTTATGCCAATCATCTTTCCTTGGGAACTTCCTTCCCCCTTGCGGCATGTAGGAATTCATCTTTCCTTTTCGGGCCAACTCTTCCAAAGCTCTCTTCAGGTGCTTACATTCATTAGTCTCATGACCACAATCCTTGTGGAAGTGACAGTATTTGCTCTTATCCCTATTTCTATAAGGTGTTTTCATCTCAGCTGGGGCCTTCAACTCATATTGATCCTTGATCTCCATGAGAATGGAATATTGGTCTTTGTTAAACTCAATAGGATTGGATGAGGATGGCTCGGCCAACTTTCTCTTGCTCCTTCGGGCGAAGTGGTGGTCGCAGCTATAGCCCCGGTCTCGGCCTTTTTGGGGTTGCTCTTCTTTGGCTGAGCAACCTCTTCAGGCTTCTTGGACTCGGGATGTTTTGCTTCAGCACACACTTCGGTAGCGTGGATAAACGCTTCCGCCTCTCTCAAAGCTTCAGCAAGAGTGGAGATTTTCTTCTTAACAAGGTCAAACTTGAAACTTCCCGGCCTTAGACCCCTGATGAAGGCGTCAAAGGCTACCCCAGCATTAAGATCTTGGATCTGAAGTGCCTCTAGGTTAAATCTCTTAACAAAACTCCTAAGGGCCTCCTTAGGTCCTTGGACGACCTTGCCTAGGTGCATGCTTGTCTTTTGTTCTTGCTTGTTGGCAACAAAATGACTAGTGAATAAGAAACTGAGTTCAGTAAAATTATTGACTGAATTGGGGGGAAGATTATTGAACCACTTCTGGGCTACTCCCTTCAAGGTAGCTGGGAAATTCTTACACCAAGTAGCATCGTCCACTCCTTGGACGTACATCTGATGTTTGTAAGCAGACAGGTGATCATCAGGATCAGTTGTTCCATCAAAAGGCTCAATGGTTGGGAGTTTTACCTTTGGGAAGGGGGGCGCTTCCATGATCCTGGCCGAGAATGGGGTAGGCCAGTTGATCCGGAGGGCTCCCAGCTGTCCCTCAATGGGTATGAACTCCTTGCGATACTCTTTCATTACAGGATTGGATGAAGTGTTGGCTGGTTTTGGACGCCTATAAACCATGGGCTGAGCCACGGTCTTCTCCTGTCGTGGATGGACAAGAGAGTGGCTTAAGCTTCGGCCTTCCCCTCTGGACGACAACCTCAAAGGAGGGTCTCTCAGGTATGGGGTAGATCCTGTAGCTGAACGTTGCAAAGCCGCAGCCCTTTTTGCCTCTAGATACTCCCTGGCGTCGGTTTCCATTCTGTGCCCACTAGGATGGACATGGTCCTGGGTCCTCACCACCAGATTCCAGTCCATCTTTCTTCTCTGTTCGGTATCCTCTGGCTGCTTTCCTCTCGCGGTCCTTCTAGAGGGTTCCTGACGATCAGGTCGACTAGGACCTGGACGATCTACTTGAGAACATCCTCTAGGACGAGGTGGATTGTTAGCAGCTGGCTCTGGGTTGTGATGAAAAAACAACATATTGCTTTTAATCTGTTCCTGGACGACCTCCGCCATCCTTGTCTGGAAATCATTCAAAACATTCTCCAGATGGGCGGCAGTCACTGGACGATCTAGATTAACCTGGATGACCGGTTGCTTTGGCTTGGTCCAGGAACATTGACGATAGATGGAGGCCTATCTCTTCCTCGAGGTGGTCTTTCATGCTCCACCGTATCTTCGACATTAACTTGAAGGCTTCGATTTCTTGCAATGTTGGATGATTGACAATCAGTCATTGTTACGTCTCCCCACAGACGGCGCCAAATGTTTCGTCCGCTTGTCCAACAAGTAAGCTGTAGGCTTAGCTTCCTTGTCGAGCAAGTAGAGTAGTATCTTGAGTGTTCTTCAGATGGAGACTTGTGCAACAATGCCTGAATTATAGCTTGATCCTGAGCCTTGGCTTCGCTCCCGAACTCCGCACAAAGGGACCCACCCCCGGGAGGTTTGGGTGGTGGTTCCCCCTCAGATGCTTAAGTCAGTTATCAGGAGTTGTAAGAGAAAGTAGAGATAGAAAGAGAAAATGAGAGAGAATTTATCGAAGTAACTTTTCACTTGTTTGCATTGAATGTGTTTTTCTCCCGATTTCGGGGTATTTATAGTGATAGCAAGTTGACAAACTAACCTTAAAAACTGACCTACAATAGTGGCCTCGATTGGGCGAGGAATCGAGTCACGCCACGTGGCGACAATGACCGGGGGAATGTCTATTATCCACTCTCCTTCAGCCACTTGGCACTGTTGGGCTTCTGACTAATGGGCCAGAACTTGATCCTTTTAACTCAGCTGAGTATAGCCCAGAGATTCAGTTTACTCTTATTTTAAAAATAGGGCGACACGTGTACGACTCTGATGAGCCCATGTGTCGTAAAGGGAGCCGTAGATATTATGCTACAACACAAACCTTGTAAGACCTCTCGAAAATCATAAACGTGATCACTATTAAGGTGGTTATTTCAATCCCCGATTAATCGCTAATTAGAGCAGTTGACACAAACGTCTTTTAATCACTAATTGGAGTGATTACCTTAAAACCCTAATAATCGTTAATTATGACGATTATTCTTCTCATTTTTAATCACTAATTAGAGTGATTATTTCAAACCCTAATAATCGTTAATTAGGACGATTATTTTCCTCATTTAATCACTAATTAGGGTGATTATCTTAAAACTTCGTTAACCACCAATTAGTGTGATTAGCTTAACCTTTCATCATATTTAATCACTAATTAGAGTGATTATCTTAAACTTTAATAATCATAAATTAGGGTGATTATTTCCTAACCTTCATTGTTAATCACTAATCAAGGTGATTATCTTTCCTTGAATAATCACTAATTAGGGTGGTTACTTATTTCCTTCCTTATTAATCACTAATTAAGGTGGTCATCTTAATCCTTCATATTTAATCACTAATTAAGGTGATTATCTTAATCTCATTTCAATCACTAATTGGAGTGATTACCTCATTTCAAATAGATTTGTTTAATTTTAAAAGTGAGTTATTCATAATCTATTCCCCTCTCTTCTTTCCCCAGTGGAATTGGCCATTTAGGGTGAGACATATGCTCGAATGACGACGGTTTTGATCCATGAGTGGATTCCAATCCCGCAATGATTGGTATGTAGTGCAACTTCAGTGCTCAAACCTACCATGTACAAATGATATATTAGTCCTAAATAAAAATGGTTAATGTGTATATGTGCAAATTATGTGATTTTCTTTATTTTTAATAGCCATGATTACTTTAAAATGGAAAATAACGCATTTAATAAGAGCCCGTTCTTTAGAACGGAAGAGGAGACGAGTTCCAGTCGTTCGCACCTCTTAACCTAAACCCCGAACCCTATCTCATGGTATGAAAGACTAAATTTCAAAATGCCTTATCCATATGAAGTCATCATCATTTTAAATGATTTTTCTTGAAATTGATTTTAAAACGATTTATTAAATAAATCTGTCCCTATTCAGATATTAATAGGGTGGCGACTTCCAAGTTTTCTAAAACTCATAGTCCAATGAGAGACTTTCGTGGGATTCAGATCGTTAATTAAGACAGTAAAAAATCGGATACCACAGGCTGGCGACTTCACTGGGGATTATACTTCCACTAGAAGTATATGAGGTTTGCACCTGAACAATGCGTTATTTTCCATATGTATATGTAATAAAAAAAGAGAGTTAATCATGGCTATTCACATTTTAATTTTTGTATATAGCATGCTTATGTGAAAATTACGTGTTCTTGGTAGTTTACCGTGCACTCTTTTTAACCATTTTTTTATTAGGTCTGATACCTCTGTCTATTGGCAAGGGTCAGAATTTTAGAATGACAAATTAATTAATTAAGGGCATAAAACCTGCATCCGCGGGCTATTGCGACCGGCTCTGTTAGGAGCGTCCACCCTCGATGGGCACAATGGAAGTGACTCGAGGCCACTTTAACATAATCTCTCCCTAAATGAATCACCTTTTAGTTGACTTCTAGGACACAAGGATCAATGCACAAATGTCCTTTATTTATTTCTGTTATTGAATAATGTGAAAAAAAAAACTTTCAAAAAATTCCTCAGTCCGTTTTCAGTCAGTCAATATTTCGGTAATCATTAAGTATAGCTGAATTGCTGCTGAAATGATTATTGAAATATTAAGAGTATTTTTGTTTATTTATCACAAAAGTCACGTGAAAAAAATTGTGTGTGCTCACCCATTTTCAAAAAAAAAAAAATTTCACATTTACTTCATAATTCTTTTTCATTCAATTTGGTTTTACCAAAAACAAAATTGATTCTTAAAAGAAAAAAAATCCTGCTTTGAAGATATAATCCCAAAAATAAAGAAAAAATGAAAAATGAAAAAGAGTCATAATCACGAGTTCAAAACGTGTCATATTTAGGAATTAGAATGTAATGGTCTAAAAACACGAGACATTTAGTCTAAAAAAAAATTGACTAAAAAAAATATGTCCAATCAAAAGGGATAATCACATTTGAAAAAAAAACAGAGAAAAAAAAGAGGATTCTTCCATTTCCTGCTAAGAGAAAAAACATATAAAGGAAAAAAATTCATTAGTCATTTACTAACGTTATTAGTATGTACATTTCAGGTACTTCACATTCAAAAAAAACAAAAGGATAAAACTGAAACTTGCATCATTTCACAATGTCTAATTATGGAAAGCAAATTCAGACTAAAGCTTCAGCAAAGGGCAAAGTATGTTGGAGGTCTATTAATCAAATCTATGCAGACATGGAAGAATCTTTGGGAACCATGTACAGTCGTCTGAAAAGACAGGGTCTTCTAGAAGCGAAGCATCACTGTTACACTTTGCCACCGCCAGGGGTGAACATGGGATTATACTGTAACTTTTGCCATCAGTATGGACACAAAACAAACCGGTGTGTTGACCTTCGGCATGCCATCCACCAGCTAATAGAAGATGGAAAAATTCCCATTCCTCCATCGTGGGTGCCCCCAATTGTGTCCTTCACTAAGGCTGATCTTCCCAAGGAATTAGATCCTCATCAAGCTTTGTACATCACTTTGATATGCAATGGGCGAGAAATGACTAATGTACTAATAGATGATGGATTGGCACTTAATGTTTGCCCCAAAGGAACACTTTATGAGTTAGGGTATAACATCATGTTATTAAGCCCTACTGATACAGTATTGGGAGCATACGACAATTCATCAGGGAGGACTATAGGAACGATCAACCTTCAACTGAGGTATAAAGACTGGATTTGTGATGCAGATTTCACGGTTGTCGAATCTTTAACCTAATTCTTTTTGTTGTTGGGGCGACCATGGCTCCATGCGAACAAAGCCGTTGTGTCTCCTGCACACCAGAAACTCAAATGCCCAACAACGTTGGGAATAATAACCATCCATGGGAATCCTACGCGACCAAGAAATTTCACTCCCGCACCGCCAAAGGTAGAGGATGAAACATGTCCTCAGGATGTTCCCCTCAACCCCTGCATGCTAGGAAGTAACGTTCCTTCAATACCCCAAGGATCCAATTCAGAAGCTATTTACACTACCCCAATGACAATTGATCAACTGATCGCTAATGCCGACATCTGTTGTGCTCAGAATATGCCAATAGTACCTCTCAACACAGATCAGGCTAAAACCACCTCCGCCATAAACTTCTCTGATAAAGATCTCCCCGATAACCCAGTTCATAACAGTGCTTTGTACATTGCTGTTGATCACAGTGCCAGACATATCAATGGTGTAATGGTCGATAACGGAGCTTCTGGCAATCTTTGTCTCCTCAGTACCCTTAAATGGCTCGGGTATTGCCCTCCTCAAGGAGAAACCTCAATAGGGACCATGGTTGCATATGATGGTTCCAAGCGGAAAATTATGGGGTCAACAACTATGATCTTGCGTATCGGAGCTGTCATACGAAAGGTGGACTTTATGATTATCGATTGCGAAGCTCCTTTCACAATGTTGTTGGGACGACCGTGGCTCCACGAAAACCATGCTATCATCTCGACGGTGCACCAAAAAGTAAAAATGTTAACTCCGTACGGTGTAATCACCATCCCAGGAGATATAGCCATGGGGGCAACAATGCAAAATTCCCACATATCTCATGTGTGTCACTTAAATCACGAACAGAATGGCAAGGATTCTGTAGAAATTGCATCAGATATGCCGCCCCTCAAACTGGTAAAATCCTATTTCCACTGGCCTATTCCCGAGGAGGATCTCGATCAACCGAATTGGGTACCGGATATAAGAGAAGTGAAGAGAATTGAAGAGAAGTTTCATTGGCTATACAAAGAAACATGGGTCGTTCAGATGTGAGGGAAAAGAAAGTTCAGCACACAAAGTTGCCGCCATCCAATCTATCATGGAACCCTACATATTCCTGGATGAAATTGATTATGAAACAAGAGATTCTTGCATGCTGGTGTGCAAGGCATGGGCATCATGGATCCTCAGCCGAGAGGACAACCCCTTATATGTCAAAAAGAAGAAAGAAAGGTGGGACAGACGTCTTCAAACAGGAGAACATATGGCTTGGCGCCCGGCAAACTGAAGCCTGAAAAGTTTAGGAAGTACCTGATTTATTTAATCGCTTTTATATTATATTTTGTAGGCAGAGCTACGTGCGACTTGATCCCCTAAAAAACAAATATATATATAAAAAAATCTAATGTTGTATGCATCTATGTTAGTTTCTCTACTATGTAATGTACTAAAAGGGGTACGTAGGCAACTCATTTTCTGAGTGCAGCTAAGTTAAATGACCCAATCTCAATTAAGAGAAAAAATTGCATAAGTAAAATTGTATGATGATCCATCTTACATTTTAAAAATGTGTTCTCCATATTCAAATGGATTAATCATATAATTAGATTGGTAATTACGACCTCCGAATTGATTTTAGGCCGTTTCACGTGTCTCACTTTAAATGGTCAAATTCCAATTAGCCAAACACAAATCTCCAAATTCAATCTCAAATTGGTCGTTTCTCTCCAAATGACTTAATAATCTTCAATTAAGATTATTTCTCAAAAGCCTTCAATTAGGAAGCAAACCTTCTAAGACCTCTCAAAAATCATAAACCTGATCACTATCAAGGTGGTTATTTCAATCCCCGATTAATCGCTAATTAGAGCGGTTGACACAAACTTCTTTTAATCACTAATTGGAGTGATTACCTTAAAACCCTAATAATCGTTAATTAAGACGATTATTCTTCTCGTTTTTAATCAATAATTAGAGTGATTATTTCAAACCCTAATAATAGTTAATTAGGACGATTATTTTCCTCATTTAATCACTAATTAGGTGCTTATCTTAAAAGTTGGTTAACCACCAATTAGGGTGATTAGGTTAACCTTTCATCATATTTAATCACTAATTAGAGTGATTATCTTAAACTTTAATAATCATAAATTAGGGTGATTATTTCCTAACCTTCATTGTTAATCACTAATCAAGGTGATTATCTTTCCTTGAATAATCACTAATTAGGGTGGTTACTTATTTCCTTCCTTATTAATCACTAATTAAGGTGGTTATCTTAATCCTTCATATTTAATCACTAATTAAGGTGATTATCTTAATCTCATTTCAATCACTAATTGGAGTGATTACCTCATTTCAAATAGATTTGTTTAATTCTAAAAGTGAGTTATTCATAATCTATTCCCCTCTCTTCTTTCCCCAGTGGAATTGGCCATTTAGGGTGAGACATATACTCAAACTACGACGATTTTGATCCATGAGTGGATTCCAATCCCGCAATGATTGGTACATAGTGCAACTTCAGTGTTCAAACCTACCATGTACAAATGATATATTGGTCCTAAATAAAAATGGTTAATGTGTATATGTGCAAATCATGTGATTTTCTTTCTTTTTAATAGCCATGATTACTTTAAAATGCATACCATGAGAGTCCGTTCTTTAGAACGGAAGAGGAGACGAGTTCCAGACGTTCGCACCTCTTAACCTAAACCCTGAACCCTATCTCATGGTATGAAAGACCAAATTTCAAAAAGCCTTATCCATATGAAGTCATCATCGTTTTAAATGATTTTTCTTGAGATTGATTTTAAAACGATTTATTAAATAAATCTGTCCCTATTCAGATATTAATAGGGTGGCGACTTCCAAGTTTTCTAAAACTCATAATCCAATGAGAGACTTTCGTAGGATTCAGACCGTTAATTAAGGCAGTCAAAAATCGTATACCACAACGGGCTTGGACATACCTTGAAGAAGGAGTTAGGAAAGGTTCAAAGAGTTTGAGGTTTGAGGTTTCGGTGAAGGTTCAATTGGTTGGGCTAAGGTAGGATCATGGATTTGGATTATATGGGTTAAAGTTTTGATAGATTGAAGGATAATGAGGGGTAGAACTTGTGTGCAAGCCCGCTAGCTTGATTTATATTTTCTTTGCTTTTGGCTTTGTCTTTTTGCATTGCGTTGTGTATTTTCCTTTGCTTTTGCCTTTTTTTTTACGCACTTTGAATTTTTTCTCTTTTTTATTTTTGCCTGGCATTGACTTTTTTTTATGTACAGAGGCTTGCACACAAGTTTTTGTGGTTTAGGGTATTGGAAGGTTTGAAGGATATTTATGGCGTTTTGAGTTTGAAGGGATTACTTGGCTAAGGATCATGGAGGATGATGGCTTAAGAGATTTGTTTTTTATTTTGGTTGCATGAGATGGTTTATGGATGATGATTTTTTGAATGATGGAAGGAAGAGGGGAATAACTCATAATCCAAAGTATGTCCCCTTTCATTTGTTTTGATTTTTTTTTTTGTATTTTTCATTTTTTATTATTAATCAAGGTTATTTAGTTGATTTAAATTTTATCATTGAACTAGAAGCATAATATATAAAAGATGGAATGCCAATGAAAATGAAAAAAATGCAATTATTTTAATAATTTGAAATAGATAAACAATAAGGCTGATGAAATTAAAGTCCTAAATGGCATAGACTCGACCGAAAAGAAAATAAAGGAGCTAAGGAGTGAATCTCCAGTTCAACCTAGAAAACGAGCGTTACATGACTAAGCTCCCTGCACTGTTGAGACGATGCCCAAGGGGTTGTTGTTGTTGCTGACTTTTGCTGCGTGCGGGATTGGGAGTCTACCATTATCAACCATATCCTGTAGAGCATTTCTTAAGGCCCAACACACAGAAGTTAGATGCCCATTCCCTTGGTGATATTTGCAGTAAGCATTATAATTCCACTTTATGGACCTATTCTCAGGTGCAGGGTCTGGATGGGACCAATAGGTTGGATTGCTCCTCTTACATGAAACTGATTGAAAGCTTCTTCTAAAGTCATGCCCAGGGGAGTGAAGCTTCTTTGAGGCTTTTGATAACCTCCCTTTTCAGTAGTTAGGGCATGGACATCTTTGTTTTTGGAGCTAGAAGGGTTGTTGTTACTCTTCTTGAAAGAGTTGTGGTTGTTGCAACCCTTATTTTTAGAGGCTTGTACCTCTACTTCAATCAGTAGGCCTACCTTGTAGAGCTTTGTGAAAGACTCTATAGGTTGGAATTTAATGTGATCTCCATATTTGGGCTGCAAGTTACGGATCACCAGTCGCACTTGGTCCTCTTCAGATGGCCTGTTAGTCATTTGTGCAGCCATTTTGCTCCAGTTTTGTTTGGTGAGTGTTATATATGTACTGCTTGCGGAACTCTTCTTTGATGTAGTCCCAGTTGTTCAGCTTAGTTTTGTTCAGTAATTTAAACCACTTGGATGGATGTGCATCCAAGGTCAAAGGAAAGACAAAAGCAAACAGGTCCAAGCTCATATCTTTGAGAGCCATAGAAATGGAGAAAGCTCTTAAATGATCATCTGGGTCTTCGACCCCCTTGAATTTTGGGAGGTTACCCAATACTACATTTTTAGGAAGCTTTTCCCTCAGTTGAGGATCAATGATGTCATCGCTATGAGCCTGACTCTCGAGTACAGGAATTGACTGGATCAATTGCTCGAGTTTTGCGAACCTCAAATTAGTCTTGGACTTGAAAGGAGGTGGTGGTGGTGGAGTCTCATCTCGTTCTTCTTCCTCAGTTATCAGTTTTTTTCTCTCAGCATGTTGATCTCTTTGTCTTGTTCCTTAAGACGAGAGTTCATCAATTGGAGTTGAGCCATGATGGCTCTGAGTTGTTCATTAGTGTTTCCCATTTCAGATGACGATTCAGAAGTTTCGGAAGATTCGTTTATAAAAGTGAGGATTCATTTGACGAGTCTGGGAGTGGGTTGACCTTTTTTCTTTTTAGCTGGACGTTCCCAAGTTATAACCTCACAACCTATCCTGAATAGAAATAGAATGAACCTTACTTGTAAGTTTTAAGAAATGATTTTTGAAATATGAAATGGAAATGAGAAAGGAAAATGGAAATGAAAATGGGAAATGTAAATGGGAAATGGAAAATAGAAAAGGGAAATGCTTTCAAAATGGAGGATTAGAAATGGATATGGTATTGAGCTAGTATGGGCTTGATCATGATGTTGATATGGGCCTAACTATATGCATATGCAAACATGGACTGGACTATGCAAGCAGACTGGACTCAATGACTGAGATTTAGGTAATACTAGGCTTTGAACTTACAGGTGAGTAAGCAAACTAGACTCAGAGAAGATTGCCTATATGGACTTAAGGAATACTAGACTTTGAACTTACGGGAGAGTAAGTAGGCTAGGTGATAGGGAAGGCTAGACTTTAAACTTACATTTAGAGTAAGTAGGCTAGACGATGAAGGTAGCTAGACTTTGAACTTACGGGAGAGTAAGAAGGCTAGGCAATAAGGAAGGCTAGATTTCGAACTTATATTTAGAATAAGTAGGCTAGACCTAAGGGTGGCTAGACTTTCAACTTACGGGTGAGTAAGTAGGCTAGACAATGAGGAAGGCTAGACTTTAAACTTATATTTAGAATAAGTAGGCTAGACCTAAGGGCGACTAGATTTTGAACTTACGGGTGCGTAAGCAGACTAGACACTAGGGAGACTAGACTTTGAACTTACATTTAGAATAAGCAGGCTAGACTCGAAGATTGGGCCATTATGGACTTAATGAGGAGTAGCATCGCTAAACTCGAGGATTTGGATCGTTATGGATTTAAGGAGAACTAGACTTTGAACTAACATTTTGAGTAAGTAGGTTAGACCAAAAGATTTATGAATTTAGAGTTTGGACTTCATCCTATATGGATTTGGAATTGGATTTAAATAGGGCTTACATAGAGATGCAAACTAAAACTAGGTTTGGGCTTTTATAGTCTGAAGACTTGACTAGGGCTTACATGGAGATGCAAACTAGACCTAGGATATGAATTGGGCTTTTATAGTAGTAGGACTTAACTAGGGCTTACATAAATATGCACACTAGACCTAGGGTATGAATTGGGCTTTTATAGTCCTAAGACTTGACTATGGCTTACATGGAGATGCAAACTAGACCTACGGTATGAATTGAGCCTTAATGGACCTAAGTTTTGGATTAGACTGGGATTAGAATTAGATTGGAATGGTTGAGATGAGATTTAGATTGGAATGGGTTGAGATGAGACTTAGATTGGGCCTAGATAAGATGGATTATGATGCAAGTGGGCTTGATATGAATGCATGGGCTCAAATGGGCCTAATATGATGTATGGACTCAAGCTTAGATAGGCCTAGGATGAATGCAAATGGACTCTCAATGCACATGAGCCTAAAATGAATGCAAATGGATTGGAATTGAATTGATGGTATTAGATTGGAGATATTTGGTTGGTTGGATTGGATTGGATGAAGGTGTTTGGACTAGGCCTAGAATTTTCGAAATTCATTTTTGAAGGGGACCCCTTTATTTTTATCTTTTATTGGGAAAAAATGATGGATTAAGCAAAAATTGATTAAATTTTTGAGAAAGACTTTTTTTTGTACATGTGGTAGGATGATGATTAGTAAATTAGATGTTTTCGAATAAGATAGAAAAGAAGAGGGTGTAGGATGATAGATTTTGAAATACATATGTTTTTCTTTTAAAAGGGATGGAAATGATAGGATAAACATGATAGCAAAGATTTGTTGGATAGCAGGGATAAGATGAGAAGAGGTAGACATGCATGACGACTCTACTCTACCATGATAACTTTTCTAGATGCACTTTTTAGGATAGACTCGACCTTAGATGATATGTATGAAAATATTGATTTTTATGTTTGAATTAGGTGAGTTTTGTTTGAAAAAGATGTCCGAAAAGTGATCATGAACGACATTGCACATATAGATCGAAATCTGGCAAATAAATCGACGAAACCAAATGGCGACGAAGGTGGGGAGCAATAAAACCACACGATGTTTTTGCTCATACAGAAGTTGCGTGCCACACAAGCAACTTGCGTTAAGTTACTTGCTTGCCACGCAATCAGATGAGTCAGGCGTAAGTTACCTGCGTCTGGCGTAAGTTACTTGCGTGAGACGCAAGTTGCTTGTGCTTGGCGCATTGGTCTGGCGACGAGGTATTTTGTTTCGACGATGTGTTGGTCATTTTTCGATGATTTATGGCCTAATTCTAGGGGAAAGCATGTTGAACATAGCAAACAGGTAATCAATGATGTCATATAGCCAAGAAATAATATGCAGTTCTCATCCTAGAGTCAAGATCTATGCTTGTACTATTATAAGGTTTTGGTTAAGGCTGAAAAGGGTCCATGACTAAAAGATTGATCCCACGCTTCGTACCTTTGCTTAAAAAGGTGACCACGTGTAAGACGTACTCCAGTTCTTGAGTCAGGAACAAGAGAACAAAACCATGGTTGGGTAGGTTTGCTTATGACTAAGATCCAACGCTATCGCTCAAGAAACTTTCGGAAGGACAAAGCGGAAACCCCTCGAGGGTGGTATAGGCATGTTTTTATTTGCCTATGCGGGATGTGTAATATCCCAAATTTTTACAAGATATTTTTATTGAGTTATGCAAAATTATAACAATAATCAGATTTTATTTAGAAAATATGTTTTGAATAAATTAGCTATTTTCGTTTTCAAGTTTTTAAAGAAAAAAAAATTTGAAATTAGTTTTTTAGTAAATACATTTTTTTTTGTTCAAAAGAAAAATGGAGAGAAAATAAAAAACTGAAAACTATAATTTGAGTAGGTTTTGGGAAAAGGTCAGATTTTAAAGAGTTATCTCTTGATCAAACCCTAACTTCTCCCTAAACTATAAATACCTTCCTTCTTCTCTGATTTTCATTCTCTTTTTCGAATTTGTTTAGAAAAATAATAAATAATCAGATATCTCTTTACAGAAAAAAATTTATAATAGAATTTGTAACCAGCACCCCGGCGTCGCCGGAGTACCGGTGCTGGCCGGCCATCACCTTTTCTTCTTTCTTCTTCTTCTTTCTCTTTCTTCTTTCCTCTTTTCCTTCTAGTTCTCGTGTGCGACCAACAGGAACATTTGTTCCTGAGTTATTGACTTCAACTTTTTGATTTTAAAAACAAAAGAAATATATTAAAAGGATGCTTTGTCCCTATGTGCAAGCAAGTTCACGTGATTTGTTACTTGCTGTCACATGTAATTTCCTTGCTTTTTGGAAAACGACGAAACAAATTCAAGAGTTCTTATTTTTAATTTTTTTAAAGTTTTAAACATTAGTTTTATTTTTGGGATGTTATATCAGGTGATTAACTTTAGGTAATATTATTTGTTTGTAGACGGAAACTTCGTAGAAGGCGAGTTTTAGGTGATATTGCAATACTTGGACGCATTCGAGGTAATTCACAATGTCCATCAACACTTAGAATCCCATTAGGAATTTTATGTGCTATGTGTAATGGATGTAACTATGTGATTATATGTGAAGCTGGATATATATTATGTGACATGAATAATAATAGTACTTGTATGACTAAAGTTATGATTAATATTAGTAGTAGTATTTTCCTAACGTATGATATACACTAGTATGACTATACTATTACTGTTGGACTTGTTAATGTAACTATTAATGCCATCATATTAAAATTATACTAATATTGAAAATGTAACATAATTGGTACAACTCGTGAATTAATGATGTTACGAATGATCGATGTTTGAAGTTGACATTGTGACTCTAAGAGGCTCTAATGATGGATACGATATATTTGTTATTATGAATATAGAACGTTGAGTATTATAATTTTATGAAGTGATTAAGTTGGGAAAAATATTTATTAAACTAAATATGTTCCTGTGTAGTGTTTAATTTGATATTTGATGTGTCATTACTTTTAAAAGTCCATTAAGCACGTAAAGTGGAAATATTATTGAGGGAATTATCATGTGGATTTGGATCCTCCATAGGTGATGAACAAATACATAATTTTTATTCTGTTACAACTCTGTTATTGTCTTCCTCCTAATATTATTGGTGCGCGTTGCAGATACCCATTATATAAGTGAGGGGTGTGCACACTAGGGACTTCTGCAAAGGATATTGGCCATTACTCTTAATTTATTTGGGTGACGACCCATGTTGAAGTAGGTGGTTACTGGGATTAGTCCCGACCTACTAACGTTCAATTACCCTCTAATAATTAAATTGATGTTGTGAGAATCATATAAACTTGAAGAATTTATGTTGGTTACATGTGTTGTATATTTGTATGTATTATTTTTATATAAACTATTTTCGAAATAAAACTATTATTACTTTACGAGATGGAATTGTAATTACTTAGCTTTCGCTAATTTTTTGTGTATTTGTTTTCCTTTGTTCTTTTCCTACATAAATTGTACAGGTTGGTGAAAGGGACTACATTGCATAGAAGAGCGCACTTATTGCTTTAAGTTCACTTAGTATAATAAATAAAACCATATTGTTATTTGGGATTGTTTAGATTTGATTGGTTTAAATTACACAACTTAGATTGGTTTATTTTAATAATATGGATTGCAAGTTTAATTTTATTTTAGTAATTAGCCTTGCATTTATTTATTACAATAAATGTGGCGGTTAGGGCTGTTCAAAGACCAAGGTCGAACCGGAATCTGGACCGGATCGGATCGGAATTTGGACCGGACCGAACTGGACCGAAGATTCCGGTCCGGTCCTCGGTCCGAAGAAAATCCCGATTCCGGGTTTCCGGTCCGGTCCGGTCCAAACCCGGAAAATTCCGGTCCGGACCGATGGACCGGAATTTCTGATTTTTTAGTAAGAAAAAAAGTTTATATGTTAAAAAAGTTTAAAAGGTAGTAAAAAGTTAGAAATTTAGAACTACTATTTATAAACATTAGAAATATTGTTATTAATATTATTAAAATTTTAATATATCTACTTTATAAATATTTTTAAATCAAATAAAAAATACTTTTTTTTAAAAAAATAAAGATTCCAGTCCAACAGGTCCAAGACCGGACCGGAAAAATTCGGGTCCAGGTCCAAATTTTTTCCAGATTCCGGTCCACCGGTCCAGACTGTTCCGGTTCCGGTCCTGGACCGGTGAACACCCCTAGCGGCGGTAACACCCTAAAGGTTTGGTCAGATATTTAAATGAAAAGTGCATATTTTATGAAATTTTTAAACCAAAGTTTTGGGGTGTTACAAATGGGTATCAAAGCTTAGGTTATAATAAATTATTATAAATTAGAAGTAAAAAAAAAAGTGTGTTAAATAATTATAAGGGTAAAAAATATAGGTATTAATAAGCTAACTAATAAACATTAAAATGAATTGTGAGAGTGGGATCGAAAAGGGTATATGTGCTTTAATGTGTGAGCACTTATTTCAAGTGCTTATTAATTGTTTCTTTTCTTTCTTTTTTTGTATGTGTTTAGATGGCAAGACGACGAGTAACTACAAGAAATATTGCGGTAGGAAGACTGTTTCACCATTGTCACATTCACCTTATAAGATTAAAATGAAGTATAGATAACGCGTTGCTGATTATGTCAACCGTCCGAAGATTTCCATAGAGAGCTATCGTCTTAATGATCTTTTGGAGGCCAATAATTACCATACCCTAGAGAGACAGGCACACATTCTATTGGAGACAATTACTAATGAGGGACCATTTAGAGACGTAAAAGACAAATATCGTTGTAGACACATAATTATGTCTCCCTATTTAAGGGCCTGATGATGAAAGATACCACAGTCTTAATTGGTCCGACCCAAGGGGAGACCAGTCCGAAGAGCCAGCCCAAAACTGTTTTAAAGCGTATTTATTTTAAAGATCCAAAATCCTATTTTAAAACCCAACTAATTATTCCTGATAATTAATTGTATATTGAGCCTATAAAAGATATTTTGAGCCCAATCCTTTGAAAAGCTCAATTAATTATTCAATGATAATTAATTATTTTAAATAAATATTTTCATATACATTTTCAAATTTAAAATCGAATTTTATCTTGTGAAATCAAATTTATGGATTTAAAGGATATAAAAAAATCGTTCGAAACACGTTTAAGAAAAGGCCTGGCAAAACGTGTCTGACGCAGGCAGTGCGCCTGCCGCGCCACATGCATACGGCGCATTGGCTGAGTTGCGTTAGGCTCAACAAATTGCGTCTGACACATGTCTCTGTGCATCACACAGAGACGTGCGCCTAATGCACTCTCTGCGTGATGCAAAGTTTGCTTTTCTATCTCGTTTTTAATATTTTCCTATAAATACGCAATGGTTTTCCGAATCTAAAGACACTTCGAATACGATTCTTACGAATACACTTTGACTCGTAAAGTTTTTACGAACACTCTCTACACTCGAATACTTATAAATTATCTCTCAAAACACATACTTTCAAACACATACATACATTCATATTTCGATCAATCTTTAAGCTTCACGATTGCTCGTCCCGAAGGTTGTCATTCTCTCAGATCTAAGCCGCATAGATATTGTAACGCCCCGGAAATTATATGACCTTAATCGTTAGCGGAAGCAGATCTTAAGCATGTGGGTTATGGCCCACTAATAGAATAACGGCCTAAAATGGCCTCTTAAACATACAAATGCTTATCTTAAAGCAATAAATATTTTCCAATAATACAGAGTTTTCTAATTATCCCAAATATATACAAAGTTGCTTCAACTCAACCTTTCCAAAGCATCCTTGACATTACTGATCCTTTGTGTAGACACATAATCGTGTCTCCCTATTTAATAATCCGATGATGAAAATTACCGTGGTCTTAATTGGTCTGATCCAAGGGCAGAGCAGTCTGAAGAGCCATTCAAAACCATTTCGAAAAGTGTTAAGTCCTATTTTAAAGCCCAACTAATTATTCATGATAATTAATTGTATTTGAGCCCAATTCTTTGAAAAGCCCAATTAATTGATAATTAATTGATTTATTTTAATAAATAAATATTTTCAAAAGATATATTTTTTAAGTCAAGATCAGATTTTATCCCGTAAAATCAGATATCCGTAATTAAAGGATAAAAGAAATCTTTTTAAACACGTTTTAAATAAGGCTGACAAAGGCACGGCAGGAGCCAGGCTGTTGCGCCTAGGGCACCAACCTGCGCCTGGCGCACATCTAAGCGTCAGGCTCAGCTCTGTCCACGTGTCAGGTGCACTAATCTGCACTTGACACGTGGATTTCTGACTCATTCAGAATCCCGCGTTAAGCGCGGCTCTCTGCTTGAGACGCGAATTTTCTTTCTTATCTTTTTCAAAGCGCGTACCACGTGTACACTTTTTATTGGTCATGTCGCGTCATACGCTTGCCACGTCAGCTGCGCCAGACGCAACCAGCGCGTGAGGCGCAGTGCCGTTTTCCCTATAAATAGGCCTGATTTCCATGCAGATAAAAAGGACGGATTTTTCACATTAACACACTTCGAACTCGACGAATACTTTACGAATTCTCTCTACAAACTACAAAACTTCCCTAAAAAACTCACACCTTTCAAACACAAAACACATTCAATCTACATACTTTCATACATTCAGATTTTCAGGCTTTACGATTGCTCGTCCTGAAGGTTGTCAATCTCGCAGACCCAAGCCACGGTATAATCCTGAGGGTCCTTAAATAAATTATTTTTATATTGAAGTTACTAACAGTTTTCTATCCTGATGTAGATCTTTAATGTAAAGTCGCTATACTGTATATTCTAACCTCTTTTCTATACTTTCTTTTATTTTATTTCATTATTATTCATGCCTTTGTACATTATGTGCCTGCCTGATTGTTATATGCATATTATATGATTGTCCTGCATGATTTTTATCACTCGCATGTTATTTTTACTAATCAAGACCTAAAGAGCTGTTCTAATATTAATCAGATTAATTTGGACAACCTGTTAGGTTCCTTGTAAAGTCTAATAACACGTCACTAAAAATAGTCATTTTATGTATTTCCTGAACCAATTAAATATATATTTTTAGGATGTTTAAAACATTATTTGTTTATTCTTTGGCATAAAATCTGCAATGAATCGATATTTAGTAGAGGCCAACTTTGGGCGAATGTGGTTCATTATGACTATATTCGTACCCTCAACCCCGAACTCAATCTTTGGTTCACTTTTTTGGTTTCAGACATTCTATGGAGTCATGACGGGGAAATCTACATTGGATAAGTCCCTAAGATGTCCCTTCCGTTTCAATCCAATTAGGTTTACGATTCTTCCTCTAAAGAATTGTTGGCGACTTCAAAACGTATTTTTAATAAAACCTTAACAATGGGGTAGTCAAATAAACGCGTTCACACCGCGTGTAGGCATTAAAGGAATTCAAAAATCCTACGCCTACAATTTGGCGACTCCACTGGGGATTATTTTAATAAATTAATTTTTTAAATGAGTGGGTGAAACTTGAAAAATACGATTCATTCTTATTTTATGCCTTTGAATAATATACAGTATTTCATATGCATGGCTATTGTTCAGCCACCATAACGAAAATCTACCTTGCCTCATTAGCACATGTTCTATGTGTGAGGTCACCCTCGGGGGGTTTGCGCTTTGTCCTTCCAAAAAGCTTCCTGCGCGATAGTGTTGGATCTTAGTCATAAGCAAACCTACCCAACCATGGCATTGTTCTCTTGATCCTGACTTGAGATTGGAGTGCGTCTTACACGTGGCCACCTCTTTAAGCAGGGGTACGAAGCGTGGGATCAATCTCTTATTCATGTACCATTTTCAGACTGAACCTAAACCTGACCAATAGTTTCAAACATAGAACTGGACTTTAGGTTGGAACTTTTGCATCCATGTTATATGACATTTGCCTGTGATTGCAATTTCTGCCTGCTATTATTTTGTCAAACTATCATTATTATGCGTCCCTAAAATCGCGTCTAACAAACGAGCAAAATTTCATCAATCGGCCAATTCGTCGCCTAAATTCCCAAAAAACGTGTCGGGAGTAGTGCGCCGGGCGCATTAAATTGCGCCCGGCGCACCACCCCGCGCCAGACGCACGGCTGTGCGCCGCGCGCAGCAATGTTGTGCGGCACGCAATCTGTGCATCGCACGCTTTTCGTCAATTTAGCCGTCGTAATTGTCGATCCTACGTTCAGTCCTATGTGCGTCGGTCTGTCTGCACTCGCGTAATTTGGTAATTTATGCTTATCACCTAATTCAACATAATAAAAAAAATCAGTCTTTTCATGCAAGGTCAAGTCTGTCCTAAAAAAAATGCATCTAAAGGGTCATTGTAGAGTTAGAGTTGTCATGCATGTCTACCTCTTCCCATCTTCTCCCTGCTGTTCAACTAATCTTCCCTATCAATTTTATCCTACCATATTCATCAATTTCCAAAACTTACTTTTTTAAAATAAAAATCAATCCCGCACCTCCTTCTACTCTACTATTTTTCAAAAACATTTACTAATCATTGTCATGCTACGACATTTCAATAAAAAAAAGTATTTTTCAAATCAATCCATCATCTTTTCCTAACAAAAGATAAAACAAGGGGTTACTTTCAAAAATGAATTTTGAAAATTCTAAGTCCATTTCAAACACCTTTAATCCAAGTCAATCCAATCGACCCAATTCACTTGCATTCATTCTAGACCCATATGCATTAGAGTCCATTTTGCATTCATATAGGGTCCATCTAATTCGAGTCCATGCATTCATATTAGGCCTGCTAGCATTATAGTCCATCTTAGGCCCATATAAGTCTAGCTCCTGTCAAAATCTAGGCCCATTTTCATCTTTATGTGAACCCTAGTCTATGTCAATCTCAGTCCAAGTTTAATCCAACTCTATTCCAATCCAATATCAAGCCCATGTGCATTTTCAAGTCTAATGTTAAACCAATATAGGACTAAGTCCAGAATTAGGTCCACATAAGGCCCAACTCATTTTCAAAGTCAATCCAATCCAATTCTAAATCCATATAGGATGAAGTCCAAATCCCTTTGACCTAGCTAAGTTAGTCATCCCTCTAAGACCATAACGGCACCCCTTTGACCTAGCTAAGCTAGTCATCCCTCTAAGACCATAACGGCACCCCTTTGACCTAGCTGAGCTAGCCATCCCTCTAAGACCATAACGGCATCCCCTTGACCTAGCGAAGCTAGTCATCCCTTTAAGTCCATGATAGCACCCTATAAGTCCATAACGGCACCTTGACCTAGCGAAGCTAGCCACCCCCAAGACCATAAAGGCACCCTCCGAGTTTAGCGAAGCTACTCTTACCTTACATCTATAGCAGTCCAAATCCTTGAATCTAGCGAAGCTAGTTTACCCTAAGTCCATAATGGCCCAAAATCATCGAGTCTGGCGAAGCCAATCACCCATAAGTCCATAAAGGCAATCCATTAAGTCTAGTGAAACTATCATAAAGGCCCAGCCATTCAGTCCATTTTGCTTGCATAGTCCAGTACAGTCATTTGCATCTGCATATAGTTAGGCTTATGTCACCATCATAACCATAATCGCACCCATCTCTAATCATTTCCCGTTTCCATTTCACCTTCCATTTTTCATCCCCATTTCCACTTTCATTTTCATTTCTCATCTCCATTTCTTCATCCCTCATTTCCATTTCTCATTTCGAAAGCATCATTTCTATAAATTTACGAGGTCCATTCGATTTCTGTTCAGGACATATCGTGAGATTATAACTTGGGAACGCCCGACAGAGAGGATACAAGGTCAACCTACTCCCAGACTCGTCAAGCGCATCCTCACATTTTCAGTCGAATCCTCTGACTCTTCTGAAGCATCGTCTGAAATGGGGGACGCTAATGAACAGCTCAGTGCCATTATGGCCCAACTTCAACTGATGAACTCTCGTCTTGAGGTGCAAGACAAAGAGATTAAGGCACTGAGGGAGAAGCTAACTGAAGAAGACGAGCAAGGAGACACTCCACCACCAAGCAAAACCAACACAGAACTGAGGTTTGAAAAACTCGAGCAATTGATCCAATCAATTCATGCGCTTAAGGGTCAGGCTCATGGCCATGACATCATTGATCCTGAATTGAGGGACAAGCTCCCTAAAAAGGTAACATTGGGTGACCTCCCAAAATTCAACGGGGTCGAAGACCCAGATGACCACTTGAGAGCATTTTCCATCTCTATGGCTCTCAAGGGCATGGGCAAGGACCTGTTTGCTTATGTCTTTCCCTTTAACCTTGGATGCACATCCATCCAAGTGGTTCAGATCATTAAATAAAGCCAAGCTAAATGACTGGGACTACATCAGAGAAGAGTTCCACAAACAATACATCTACAATACTCAGCTTCCCATTGGCCTTCGTGAGTTGGAATTAACTAAGCAGAATTCCAATGAAGACTTTGTCACCTTCCTTAACAGATGGAGGGAAAAGGCTGCGCAAATGACTAACAGGCCATCCCAAGAGGATAAAGTCAGATTGGTGATCGGTAACCTGCAGCCCAAGTATGGGGACCATATTAAGTTCCAACCCATAGAGTATTTCACAAAGCTCTATAAGGTAGGCCTACTGATTGAAGAAGAGGTACAGGCTAACAAGAACAAGGGTTCCAACAACAACAACTCTTTCAAGAAGAGTAACAATGGCCCTTCTAGCTCCAAAAGCAATGAGGTCAATGACATAGCTACTGACAAGAAAGGTTATCAAGGACCTCAAAGGACATTCACTGCTTTGGGCATGTCTCTAGAAGAAGCCTTCACTAGGCTTCATGCAAAAGGAGCACTTCAACCTCTTGGCCCTACTCCGGACCCTCCTCTGGAAAAGAGATCCAGTAGGTGGAACCTTAATTCCTACTACAAGTATCATCAAGGGAATGGGCATCTGACATCGCAATGTTGGACTTTGAAGCATCATCTACAGGATATGGTTGAAGGCGGTAGATTGCCAATTCCACCTGCAGCAAAAGTCAGCAATAGCAGCAACCCCTTAGGCAGCACCTGAACAACGCCGGGGCTTAGTCATTTAACGCTAGTTTTCTAGGTTGAGTCGGAGAGTCCCTCCCCTAGCTCCTTCATTTCCCTTCTTGTCGAGTCCATGTCATTTAGGTTTTTATTTCTGATAAGCCTTGTTCTATTTATTTCCAATCAATAAAATAATCGCATTTTCTTTTCATTTTCATTGGTCTTCCATCATTTTTATTTATGCTTCTAACTCAATGATGAAACTCAAATCACCTAACGAACTTGACTAACAATGATAATAAAATAGAGATCTGAAATAAAAGAGAAAAATAAAAAAAAAGAGGACATACTTTGGATCAGGAGTTATTGCCCTCTCCCTTCCATTACCTTTCATAAGCCATCATTCTTAAACCATCATATCAATAAACCAAACAATTCCTTCAACATCAAAGCTCCACAAATATCCTTCAAGCCTTCCAATACCCAAAACCAAACTTGTGTGCAAGCCTCATTACATTACAAAAAGTATCAATGCCAGGCAAAAGCAAAAATGAAAAAGTGAAAAAGATCAAAGTGCGAAAAAAAAGCAAAAGCAAAAGAAACGCACAAGACCAAAAGAAAGAGCCAAAGGCAAGAAATGAAAAGTCAAGCTAGGGGGCTTGCACACAAGTTCTACACCTCATTCAAATATTTCAATCCATCAAAACCCTTAATCTTTAATCCAAAATCCTTACCTTAAACCTAAAGCCTTAAAACTTCATCTAAACCTCAAGCCTTCAACCTTTCATCAACCTTAACTCCTTCTTCAAGGTATGGCTGAGCCCGCTAGGTTGAAAACCCGAAAGGGCGGCCTAGGCAAAAGTTAGGGCACAAAGAAAAATATAATAAAAAAATCAGATCCAGAACTACGAATGGTTTGATTCCGCAAGGATACGTAGGAATCCTCATCTCGATGTCCGACCGCTTCAATAAAATAAAATTAGTCATGGTCTAATGAATTGACTTTCTAGAATTTAGGAGCATACTCTTTCTAGATCCCGACATAGACTCGAGTCTGCACCTAGCCTCGTCAAAGCCTTTTCCCACCTACATTCATTTGAGTTACAAATTCAAACTTTTTATTTTCGATTCCAAGCTCTCCTTGTCCCTGAAGGACTCTCCGACAATTCCATGGTTTCTGGCGATATTTGACTTTGCCTAATCATCTTCCCAAAGAAGAATCCCCAGTACAATCCCAGCGACAACTTGCAACGTCCAAGACAGATCAACTACATTCCAATATCAGATCAAGTACATTTCAATCAAGGCACATAATGCCTAATTCAAGGCAAGCTCACCCAAAGTGGGAGCTTCCTACGTGTGGTGGTTCCTCCGATTCAAATCAAACTCCCGAAGAGTTGTAATCCGCGGACCTCATTTACGAACCCCGATTGTTTACTAAAAACGATTTTCGAAAATCATTCTATCTACTTCTGATCATTCTATCATTCTACATATCCACATCTTCTAGCATTGCAAAATCCTGACCTTGCATTGCAGCTTTGCAAAACCCTGACCTTGCATTGCATTTCATACATTCTAGTCTTGCATAACCCTGACCTTGCATGACATTTCATCCCTTAGCTTTGCATAACCTTAATCCTTGCATAGCGTCTTATGCATCCTTAGAGAGTCTAAGTTTGCGTACATTTGCATCACTATGTGCTTTATCTGAGTTGTTTGCACCTATCTGCTAACATCTTTCCCTGCAGGTAATCAGATTGCTTGTAGTTATTGTCCTGCATACTAACTTTGTTTTGCAAAGACCGGTGGTTATAGATCAGTTCTAAACTGCATAGCGTTTAGAATCGTTCTCCGTTCCGACACCGCATACTTTGACTATCGGTTTCCTGAACCTCGGTCAAAGTGGGGGCTTCTGTAGACACATAATCGTGTCTCCCCATTTAAGGATCCGATGATGAAATATATCGTGGTCTTAATTGGTCCGATCCAAGGGCAGAAAAGTCCGAAAAGCCATTCAAAACCATTTCGAAAAGTGTTAAAGTCATATTTTATAGCCCAATTAATTATTCATGATAATTAATTGTATTTGAGCCCAATTCTTTGAAAAGCCCAATTAATTGATAACTAATTGATTTATTTTAATAAATATATATTTTCAAAAGATATATTTTTAAATCAAGATCAGCTTTTATCCCGTAAAATCAGATATCCGTAATTAAAGGATAAAAGAAACCTTTTTAAACGCGTTTCAAATAAGGCTGCCAAAGGCACGGCAGGAGCCAGGCTGGTGCGCCAGGCGCAGGGCCTTGCGCCTGGCGCACGTCTGTGCGTCAGGCGCAGCTCTGTCCACGTGTCAGGTGCACTAATCTGCACTTGACACGTGGATTTCTGACTCATTCAGAGTCCTGCGTTAAGCGCGGCTCTCTGCTTGAGACGCGAATTTTCTTTCTTATCTTTTTCAAAGCGTGTACCACGTGTACACTTTTTATTGGTCATGTCGCGTCATACGCTTGCCACGTCAGCTGCGCCAGACGCAGCTAGCGCGTGAGGCGCAGTGCCGTTTTCCCTATAAATAGGCTTGATTTCCGTACAGATAAAAAAGACGGATTTTTCACATTAACACACTTCGAACTCGACGAATACTTTACGAATTCTCTCTACAAACTACAAAACTTCCCAACAAAACTCACACCTTTCAAACACAAAACACATTCAATCTACATACTTTCATACATTCAGATTTTCAGGCTTCACGATTGCTCGTCCTGAAGGTTGTCAATCTCGCAGACCCAAGCCACGGTGTAATCCTAAGGGTCCTTAAATAAATTATTTTTATATTGAAGTTACTAACAGTTTTCTTTCCTGATGTAGATCTTTAATGTAAAGTCGCTATACTGTATATTCTAACCTCTTTTCTATACTTTCTTTTATTTTATTTTATTATTATTCATGCCTTTGTACATTATGTACTTGCCTGATTGTTATATGCATATTATATGATTGTCCTGGATGATTTTTATCACTCGCATGTTATTTTTGCTAATCAAGACCTAAAGAACTGTTCTAATATTAATCAGATTAATTTGGACAACTTGTTAGGTTCCTTGTAATATTGATTGCCTAATCACATGTCACTAAAAATAGTCTTTTTATGTGTTTCCTAAACCAATTTAGACTAAATATTTTTAGGGTGTTTAAAACATTATTTGTTTATTCTTTGGCATAAAATCTGTAATGAATCGATATTTAGTAGAGGCCAACTTTGGGCGAATGTGGTTCATTATGACTATATTCGTACCCTCACCCCCGAACTCAATCTTTGGTTCACTTTGACCAGCTATGGAGTCGGGACGGGGAAATCTACATTGGATAATTTGTCCCTATGATTTTTCTATATCCAATTAGGTTTATGATTCTTCCTAAAAAGAATTATTGACAACTTCTTTCAAAACAACTTTCAATAAAACCTTAACAGTGGGGTAGTCAAATCTAATACGCACTAACACCGCGTAGGCGAAATAAAAACACGCCTACACTTTGCCATCTTCATAACACCTGAATAATTTCATAGAACCAGGAAAAGGGAAAACATAGAAAATAAACTAAAATGAGTTGAAAACTCAATAATTTCACTCCAGCTTGTAAAAACAGTTTTAGTTCGTTAACATTTTCACAGATAAACATACATTATATTGCTTTAGTAACTATTAACAGAGAACATAATCATTATCATTGAATAGTCTGTTGGCAAGGACCATTTACATGACTTTAGTTCATTGGCAAGTACAGGCTTTGGACAGAGCGTAAGTTTCTTAATTCGTAACATTAACATATGACCATTTTGGTCTGTATCGTACATCGTAAACAGAATTCCTTCACCTGTAACTTGCCCATTTACCGGATCAGTTCATGACTCCAAACCAGCAGAACCATCTACTTTCTCATCATAACTTATCAGACATCATATATTCTTAATTGGAGTCGTCCATAAATCGTATAAACATGACATTTCATATCATACATGAGCATCATCACATCTTGCCACATACATCTTGTAACACATAATCATATCACATAATTATCATCACTGAGTTATTAGCACATTGGGCATATCATTACGTATAACATTTACAGGCAATCACATAGGGTGCTGGACATGAATGGTTACCTCATAGCTTAACCATTCTTTGACTCCGACAAATAAGAACTTTGAGAACTTCATCACTCCATCAACTCTCTTGAACTCCATAATAATCCTCTATAATTAACCTCAATAATAACCATAGTAATAATCAATAACCATTCCTAATAATATTCGGATGAAGAAATTAACCATTCGTAGAAGAAATGTTACCATCACTAATCATCTCTAGAATGAGACTAACTAATCTATATTCTAACTTTGTCACTCCAACTTCTTGAGTCATAATACAAGATGAATACCATACTGTTCTAATTAATAAAAATATCCTGGAATTATAAACCAAAGGAAACTAGCTCTCAAACACATCATCTTAACTTTATGATTTATCTCCAAATTAACCCATTTCTTTAACTAGAAAACTATTAAACAAAATCAGCATAACAAATTAGTTAAGCCCAACACTTATGTTTAATTAACAAATTAAACTAACATGGTTTATGATTTAACTAATTAACATTAAGTCAGATTTTTAGACCCAAACTATAATTGGGCTTGAGTTTTTAAATCTTAAAAATCTGAATATAAAGAAACAGGAGGTAATTCACCTCTGCTTCAAGAGTAGGGAAGACACGACAGGGAGAGGGGCTGGGCAGCGGCAGAGAGCACCGACGAGGCTGGCGGCAGACGAGGGAAGGTGGCTGGCGACGCGAGGCAGCACGAAGTGGAGGCAGAGCATGAGAGAAGACAGAGAGAGAGAGAGAGAGAGAGAGAGAGAGAGAACGAGCACCACACATACACAGCTCCCACGATCTGAAATCGACCAAACAACCGTGCAAATGGAAAGCTCCGGCGAGCACAAGGGACGACAGAGATGTAGGGCGGTGAGGGTTTCACGAGTTGGGGTTTGGGGTTTCTTCAGGAATGAGAAATTACAAGAGAGAGAAAGAGAATAAGAGGGGGGGTTGTTTTGGGTTCTCAACCAACAAAGAGAAGGAAAGAAAAGGAAATGGTTTTGGTTTCCAAAATTAACAGACATAAGGAAGGGCTTCGAACTTGGATAGTAGACTTCGGCTAAAAATTCATTGACCCAAAATAATAGAGGGAGAATACATGTCCTTCTTATTTAAACATTAAAACCATAACTATATTATAAGTAAAATCGTTTAGTAAATATTACCTTCTTAATAACTAAATTAAATATATTTATTTTAGAAAATAATTTTAGTCATGATCATTTCAGAAAAATATTAGACGCAATTAAGCTAATAAACTTAATTAATAATTAATAAAACGAGATTAAGTTTCGGGGTATTACAAATATACTTCCGAGGGTCCTTGAATAAATTTCCTATTTTTATATTGAAGTTATTACTAACTATTTCTTTTCATGATGTACATCTTTAATATAAAAATCGTTCTTTTGTACATTATAATCTCCTTTTTATTTATTTTTCATACATATTCATATTGTTATGATTGTCCTATTCGTGCTTTTCATCACCCACGCGTTATTTTTGCTAATCAAGACCTAAGGAATTGTTCTAACATTAATCAGATAATTTGAACAACCTGTTAGGAACCCATTAATTTGATTGCTTAATAACGTGTCACTAAAAATAGTCTTTTTGATGTGTTTCATGAACCAACTTAGACTAATATTTTTAGGGTGCATGTAAATATTATCTTGTTATTCTTTCGCATAAATAACTTGACATGAATCGGTATTAAGTAGAGGTCATTAATGGGCGAATGTGGTTCCTGACCGTGTTTGTATCCTCACCCTCGAACTCAATTTATGGTTCATTGACCATTAATGGAGCTATGGCGGGGAAATCTACATTGGTTAAGTCCCTAAGTTGTCCCTACGATTTTTCAATATCCAATTAGGTTTATGAGTCTTCCTTTAAAGACTTGTTGGCGACTTCTTTCAATAAAAAACAATTTTTCAATAAAACCTTTACAATGAGGTAGTCAAATACGCGCTAATCCCGCGTAGGCGAAATAAAACCACGCCTACAATCGTGATGTTATGGTCAACAAGCAATTTAACTATAAAAGATATACGTATAAAAGGAAGATGGTCTCTTACTATAGAGTATCTAAGTGGGGTTACGATGATACCAAGAAACACTGGGAATGTACCTCTTAGCCTTCAAGTGAGAGTGAGAGAGTATCACTTGATGACATTGAAGGAGAGAATGATGAAAAGGGTTACATTCACCACTTTCAAACCTTCCAAACCTTGAAACAAATAGGGATGATAAGAAAGACCCCGAAGAGGAAGAGGAGTAATCTAATATACTAATGATAGGATTCAGGAATTTATATATATAATAAGGTCACTTGGACCAAACTCTTTAGTAGTATTAGGAAGTCTATAAGTTTCTGTTGAGTCCCTTAAGTTTTGAATGATGGCAAACAATTGCGGGGAACAGTTGTTATTACAGGTGGTACTAGGCTGTTAGGCAACATCTGAGTATCCAACTGTTTATGATTGTTTAATGAAACAATAAAAAGAAGGAAAAATTGACATGAATAATCCCAACTTTCACCAGTCTTCTAAAGATAATCCCAACTTTGGATTATTTTAGAATAATCCCAACTTTAAGGGGTACCTTCTCAAAATAATCTAAACTATTAATTATCTATATATTATAGACCTAAAATGGATTAATGTAGGCAATAAAAGTTATAGTTTGGTTTATTTTGAGAAGGTCCCCTCAAAAGTTAGGATTATTCTAGAATAATCCAAAGTTAGGATTATTTGGAGAAGACAGGTGAAAGTTGGGATTATTCATGTCAATTTTTCCTAAAAAGAATATTTGTTATGTTATGACGTGTTCTTCTGTAGCAACCAGGTTTTCCAAGACTTGAAGCTAAAAAGCCCTCTCAAATTTGTTCGAGGAAAAGACAAAGTTTCTCATTATTGATTCAAGGGAATCTTTAAGGATTGAAGATGAAGGTAGTTTAGGATTCTTTAATTGATATTTCTTCTGTAACATTTGCGTATGATATTTCTAGTGAGATTGTTTGTGTTGTTCTTAAGTGTGAAAAAGTAGGGTTTTGAATATGCATGGAACCAGTTTGTTACATATTCAGAACACTACTAAGTAGGGTAACAGGTCTGGCTACTAGTTACTTTACTAGGTGATTAAGCTGACTGTTTTAGAAAAGATTTTCGGAAAAATATTTTCTCAAGTACTTTCCATAAGAAATGTTTGCTAGCCTTTAGAATAATTATTCAGTATTTACTTGCTTTAAAGCGTGTGTATATCTTGGATATTATCTTTCCTCCGAGAATGATATTGTTCATGATATACTTTCCATAACTTAAGATTCTCATATATTTGACATCTTGAGTTAGGGCACGCTTAAGGGTTAGACCTTGGTCTATAAATACTGAATCATGATTCTCCTTCACCTTTGATGCTCTCCCGGATTTTATTGAGTATTTTCGAGAGCCTTCACAGAGAGAACAACTAAAACACTTTCCTAAAATAGAGTACGCATCTCATAAAGCATGAGTTAAGAGAAATTTAATGGGAAAAACTATGCTTGGTGGAAGAATAGATTGAAGAATATCATCATTGGCATTGACTATGAATGTTGGCTAGTTGTCAAGAATGGACCATTAGAGATCACTAAGGAGGTTGATGGTTCCTCAGTTACAAAGAAGGAAAGCGAATATACATCTACTGATTACAATAAGCTGGAGAAGAATGCTAAAGCCATGTCCATATTGCAATAGGCTATTGGGGAGAATGAGACAAACGAAATCTCTACTTGTGTCTCCTCCAAAGAGATCTGAGATACCCTCGAACTTGCCTATGAGGGAACCAGCGAGGTAAAAAGGTCTAAACTCGATCTACTCATGTCTAAATATGAAGCTTTTAATATAAATAAAGATGAAAAAAATAAAGGACTGCTTTGGTAGATTTATGACTATAGTAAATTATTTAAAATCTCTTGGCAAAAGTTTTTCTAACGAAGATTTGGTTAGAAAAATGTTGAGAAGTTTAACAGATGTATGGACGGCTAAGGTAACGACTATCTATGAAGCAAAAGATCTCATTGCACTAAGTTTGGAACAGATGATTGGTTCCCTCATGACTCATAAAATGCTGGTTGAGTCTAAGAGTGACAAGTTAGAGGCGTTGCCTTGAAGGGAACAGTTGAAGAAGAAGAAGATGATATAGCTATGATGGATAAGCGTTTGGAGAGGCATTTCAGAGCTCAACACAATAATTTCAATGGTAAGAACGTTAAGAAAACTAACTCTTCAAGTGTAGGTTGCTTCAAGTGTGGAGATTTTGGTCACATCATTCGTGATTGTCCAAAGTGGAAGGACAAGTTGTTTAAGAGCAATGATCAAAAAGCATTCAAGAGGGATATGATAGTAGCCATGTGGGGTGACTCCGATTCTGGATCAGAAAATGATGAAGAGTCACCTAATCATGAAACTTGCATGACTGCTATTATGGATCAAGGAGGAAACAACATAGTTGATGGAACCAGAAAGGGGAACAGTACATCAAATTTCTGTCTTATGGCAAAGAAAGATGTACTTAGTGAACACAAGGCTAAAGTGAGAGATAGTACCTTTTGGTATTTGGACAGTGGTTGCTTAAGACATATGTCCGGGGATAAGAAGCAATTTCTCTCACTCACAGCTTATGATGGTGGAAGTGTTACCTTTGGAAACAACAGTAAAGGTTCTATTGTTGGCATATGTAAAGTTGGTAAGTCACTTTCACAAGCTATTGATGACGTATATTATGTTGATGGCTTGCAACATAATCTTTTGAGCATTTCTCAATTATGTGATATTGACAATTGAGTTGAGTTTCAAGCTGACCTTTGTCGCATAGTTAACTCACAAACAGGTGAACTTGTCTGTGAGAGAACCAGGAAAGAGGATGTCTACATCACTTTACTGGATGACATTCCAGAGAACAAGTCCATCTGTTTGAGAGCTATTTCCGAGTCAAATTAATGGGTTTGGCATAAGAGGTTTGGACATGCTACCTTGGCACTTTTGAATAAACCTAGATCTCGTGACTTAGTGTTTGGACTTCCAAACATTAAGTATGAGATTGCTAAAGTTTGTTCAGAATGTGCCAGGGGGAAACATGTAAAATCCTCTTTCAAAACAAAAAGTGTCATGAGTACCAGCAAACCTTTCGAACTTGTACATATTGATTTATGTGGTCCTATGAATGTACAAAGTCGAAATGATCATAGGTTTGTTTGTGTTATGGTCGATGATTTTTCAAGGTTTACATGCGTTATCTTCCTGCACTCAAAAGATGAAACTTTTAATGAGTTTATTGTCTTAGTGAAACAAGTACAAAACCAGCTAAATCATCAGCTGGTTGCGATAAGATCTGACCATGGCTCTGAGTTTGATAATTCAAGTTTCATTGATTTTTGTAGAGAGCATGGAGTGAGTCACAACTTCTCTGCCCCTAAAACATCTCTACAAAATGGCGAGGACGATGCTTATTGAAAGTGGTCTGCCTAAGAGTTTTTGGGGAGAAGCTGTGAACACTGCATGTTATATCTTGAATAGTGCTCTCATTATACCTAAATTGAATAAGACCCCATATGGACTCCTAGAGGGTAGACAACCCAATATTGCGCACTTTCGTATCTTTTGATGCAAGTGCTTTGTGCATAATAATGGGAAGAACCGGCTTGATAAGTTCGACCCTAGGAGTGATGAGGCAATCTTTCTTAGTTATTCTCCTCGTAGTAAATCTTACAAGGTGTTCAACAAGAGGACCTTGTGTGTTGAGGAAAGTGTTCATGTGAGTTTTGATGATTTTAACATGTCTTCTGAGATTGCACAGGTAGAGCTAGAAGATATTATTGGAATGGTTGAATTTACAAGGTAACAAGTAGCTAGTTCCGGGCAGGAGCCAGAAAAGGAGACAGGTGTACCTATTGATCCACCAAATGCTGATGGTGGAGGACTTGATGTAGAAAGAGAAGAGAACAATGAGGATTCGTCTGAGGGGGAACCAGATATTGATGGTTCCCATAGAGATCAACAGGTAAACACCTCAGGGGAACCATCACACAAGTTGGTGGTAACCCTAATGAGGGACAGGTAAGGAATGAGCACGGAACCAATTTATATTTCAACACACCTGAGAGATCTAACTTAGATGATGCTGGAATGCAAGTTGGTTCCAGTGAGACTCATTCAAGAGGACATGATGGTTCAGTTTCAAAAAGTTTTAGATATCAATCTTCTCATTCCTCGGATCAAATCATTAGTGATATTAATAAGGAAATTCAAACAAGAAGAGCTGTTTATGAAACTTCTGTGCCTTTTTCTTTTTCTTGTCCAGCACAGAACCAGCTGATTACAAGATGACATTGAATGATCCAGATTGGTTAATGGCTATGCAAGATGAGTTGAATCAATTTGAAAGGAACCAGATATGGCACCTTGTGCCAAAACTAAGAAGTAGGTCAGTCATTTGCACTAGATGGGTGTTCAGAAAAAAGTTGTATGATCTTGGCACAATAGTTCGAAACAAAGCAAGGCCTCTGGTGCAAGGCTACAATCAACAAGAAGGCATCGATTATGATTAGACCTTTGCACTTGTTGCTAGGTTAGAGGCTATTAGAATTCTCATTGCTTTTCCTGCTCACATGAATATGAAATTGTTTCAGATGGACGTGAAGACAACATTCTTGAATGGCTTTTTGAAGGAGGAGGTACATGTACAACAACCACCTGGTTTTGCTGATCAACTATTTCCCCACTATGTATTCAAACTTGATAAAGCTTTGTACAGTCTCAAACAAGCACCAAGGGCTTGGTATGAGAGACTGTCAAAGTTTTGATGGAAAATGAATACAATAGGGGAACAGTTGACAAAACTTTATTTATTAAAACCAGGGGGAAACATTTGCTAGTAGTTCAAATTATGTTGATGATATCATATTTGGAGCTACTAATCAGTTGCTATTTGATGAGTTTGCTAATCTTATATATGTAGAGTGAGTTTGAAATGAGCATGATGGGAGAACTTGGCTTCTTCTTAGGCTTATAGATTAAGCAAACAACTGATGGAATTATGATCCACCAGCAAAAGTAACTTAGAGAGCTTCTTAAGAAGTATGGTCTAGAGAAAAGTAAAGCTTATGACACTCCTGTTCCCACTTCAACAAAACTTGATGCTGATTCAAAGGGTAAGGATGTGGAAGCTACACTGTATAAAGGTATGATTGGTTCCCTCTTGTACCTAACAGCTAGTAGACCTGGTATTGTGTTTTCTGTAGGATTGTGCACAAGGTTTCAAAGCAATCCCAAGGAGTCTCATCTAAAGGCTGTTAGAAGAATACTTAGGTATTTGGTGGTAACAGATGACTTGTGCTTGTGGTACCCCAAAGGCACTTTTATTGAGCTGGTAGGGTATACATATGCAGATTATGCTAGTTTCCTTGTTGATAGGAAAAGCACATCAGGTATGGCTCACTTCTTAGGCTCATGTCTGATCTCATTGGGCTCTAAAAAGCAAAATTAATTGGCATTATCCACAGCGGAATCGGAATATATAGCTGTTGTAGCTTGTTGTTCCTAGCTGTTGTGGATAAGGAACCAGCTAAAAGATTTTGGTGTTGTCTATTAAAATGTATTGTTCCTATTATCATGTGTGACAACACGAGTTCTATTACTATTTCTAAAAATCCTGTTCAGCACTCTAAAACCAAGAACATTGAGATCATACATCATTTTCTTAGAGATAATGTTGAGAAAGGCTTGGTTGAATTATTGTTTTGCAAAAGTAAAGATCAAATTACTGATATTTTCACAAAACCTTTGTGTAGAGAGTATTTTTGTAAGTTAAGAGTCTTATTAGGTTTAATTATGTTTTAGCAAGTGTTAGTTTTCTTAAAGAGTTATTAGGTTTAGGTTAATTGGCTTCAGCTGTTTCCGCCGATGGTTAGATTAGTACTCTTTGATGTGAAATTGCATACATATATCTTTGCTTAATTCTTCAAGTTGTCGTGTAGATGCTTTCTACATCTCTCAAGATTAGAAAGAATCGTTGCTTGAATAAAGGTGAAATTATGCTAAGTTGCCAGAACCAGATGCAACTGTATGTATGATTTTAGGAAGTTGATTCTTTCCGAAAATTAACGAATATTTTAACTTCTGCAAGTTGAAATTATTTAGGTGTTGTTATCTTTCCTAAAAAGGGCGCGTTAATTGTACATATATTGTGCATGCCTTATTTTTCAGTAGTGGAGGTATTTATGGAACGTTATGATTACTTTCGAAAATTTAAATTGCTTTTAAAATCTCAGTTGATTCTTTTCCTCTACTTAATCTCTCATGCATATATATTATATTCGTTCCCATTTTCTATGCAATCACTTCAAGTCACATTCGAGCAACCTCTCTATCTCTAAAAGCGGTTTCTTCTAAGCTCTCTGTTTTCTCTACATCGGGGAAGAAATCTTTCGTTGGTTCAAGAAGAAAGGGTGAAAAATCAAAGAGCTCTTCTGAAATGCCTCCATCTCCAAAGAAAATTCCCGCTGTTACTCAACCCAAAAAACCTCCATCCTCCACCATAATTTCAGATAATCCTCCCTCCATCACTCAAACACCAACCACCACTACTCCACAAAATCAACCTCCACTACCACAAAATAAGCCAGCTCCACCACAACCACCTCCATCTGTAACCTCATCTCTTACCCATCCTCCTACTCATGCACCCTCTCCTACTCCCTCAAACGCTAAACCCTTAACCGCTTCCTTAACTGAAAACCCAGCCACTTCTGCTGTTTCCCATAACCTAATTTCCACTGAGAAGGGTGAAGCTGTTCCTGAGGGAGAACATCAGAAGGATTCTATTTTTGGTACTATTGAAAGGGTTTTAGATGATTTCACTAGTGTAAAAAACGTTATATATCACAACACAACCGATCCGGGTTTTAAAAAACTGGATCAATAAATCGTCTAAATTTTAGACATCGCAGCTTGGCTGAGTAACTGATTCGGTCCAGTAGTGAACCGGATCAGTTATTCAATATTAGTAATATAAACGCGGCCTACTCTCGCGCTCACTCAATCGCTCACTTCTTTTGTTCATCACTCAAACCGACCCATCCCTCTCTCAAATCTAAAATCCATCTCTCAGCAGCCTCCTCTCCTCTTCCCTCTCTCATCAACTCCCTCGCCTCCCTCAAACCCTAAACCCCCTCCTCTCTCATCTGCCGTCCTCTCGTAAATCATCCATCATCATCAATAACAACCTACTCGCCGCCAGATCTTCAGCACCATCATCTTCAACAACCTCTTTACCTCCAGTTTGCATCTCCGTCTTCGCATCTCCAAATCTTCGTCAATCGTTGCTCGCGTGTCAACCACTAGATCTCCACTCAACATCGCCACTAGATCTCCGCTCAACATCGCCACCAGATCTCCGCTCAACATCATCGCTCGCGTATTAACCACCAGATCTCCTCTCGCGTCAATCTCTCGCTGTTCTTGCCACCACATCTCCTCTCGCGGTAATCGCTCGCCGTTCTCGCCACCACCAGATCATTTGTTCCTTAATTTGTTTATTTTTTTAATTTATTTTTACTTGGGATATTTTAGATTTAGTTACACCTCATTTTTCTAGGGTTGTTTAATTTATTTGTTTTTTTGGTATTTTATGTTTATTTAGTTTCGTCTCGCTCGATATTCTTGTAAATTAGATCTAGGCTTTATTTTTATTTTATTTTTCATTTTTGCTTTGTTGATTTTCATTTAGATCTAGGCTTCAATTATTTATTTCGTTTTGATTTTCATTTATTTGTTGATTTTCGTTTAGATCTAGGATTTGTAATTATCTTTTCGTTTTGATTTTCGTCTATTTGTTGATTTTTGTTTAGATCTAGGCCTTAATTTTTGTCGATTTACTTTCGTTCTTGATTTATTTTGTAATTTTTCATTATTAATTTGGATCATATTATTAATTTTTCGTTCATATTTATCTTATTAATATTGTCTTCAAATTTGCGAATTTGTAGTTCATAGTTTTGCATCCTTTAAGTAAATGTCTATTTTGTCATTCAATGTCTTCGATATTTTGGATGCGGTGAACGTTGGCTGGGTAGGAGTGTAGGACGCATTTTTTTATTTGTGAATCAAAACTCAGCTGAATTGATCCGGTTCACCAAAAATCGGATCAGTTGACAGGTTTTTGGTGAACTGGATCAATTGACAAGTCAACTGATCCGATTTTCAAACGGACAAATTGACTTTTGCCAACTGCTGCTAGTCCAACCGCTCTGAACCAAAAACCGGATCTGTAAGGCCTTTCTTGACCGGAGCGGTTTAACTTTTTTCCACTAGTGTATGTCTGCTGAAGTTCCTGTTGAGAAGGAACAAAAGAAGGAAGAAGATCTGGTGGTTACTGGCCACAAGGAAGGGTCTCCATTTGCCTCTACTAGAGCAAGTGGAATGCGAGTGACCAGATCTGCTATGAAGAAGGAAACAAAAGAAGTTTATGAGGATCAATCTGCTGGTTCTGCTAGGGGAATCAAGAGGAAAGGGGTAACAACTAGACCCCCTCGCGCTGCAAATGGTAAATATGTTGAAACTCCTATTTCTACTAGTTCTACTCCTATTGTTGAGAGAAATGTGTTATTTGGATGTTCTGTAGAAGATGGTTATTTTGATGTTCCTGCTTTATCTAAGGTTCGTGATTTGTTGGATTTTCAAGGCTGGATGCGTTTGTTTAAGGATGCTAAGAATGCGTTTGTGGATCCAATTAGAGAATTTTGTTGAATTTGAAGTAATTACCTGATATGTCTTTGGGATCTATTGTTTTTGGAAGTGAGGTCTCCTTGTCTGTTTCTTCTGTGGCTTCTCTGCTTAATGTTCCTAGAGAAGGGTTTGATAAGTATGCTGGGGATGGTTGGCCTATTATTGTTGGGGAAACAGTTGAGGAGATTTACAAGTTTTAGTTTACTGTTCCCTATTCCAAGAACGATAGTTACCAATCTACTAATTTGCGTGAACCCATTATGCTGGTCCTCCACTACATTTGCAACAAAGTGTTAATTCTTAGGGCTCAGGGTAGGAGAACAGTTCGTATAATGGAGATCGTCTTGATTTACTTAATGATGAAAAAGATCAATATCAATCTCCCTGCTATCACAATTGATCATATCATAAACCGATGTTCCTCTTCTCACCATGCCCTAGCCTATGGTTGCATCCTCACCCTCTTGTTCAAGAAGAAAAATACGCCTCTTAATGGGGAAACAGTGCCCATTCAGGTGTTTACCAAAAAAAATTAGGGCAGAAAGGGTTGGATGTTTCCTCAGATATGCTAAGGTTAAGGAGTTTGGAGTACTAGTTGATAAGAAAAAGATGGAGAAGAAGAAGAGAAAGATAAGGGGAACCAACACAAATGTTGTTGTGATTGAAAGGTTGGACAACCAGGAGAAGACTTTGGATAAAATGTATAAACTGATTGAGGGTATGTCCAAATCATGCACGTCTAAGGTCACTAGGCTTGAGAAGAAGCTGGCCAAGACTGAGTTACTCATTCTCTCCCTTCCAGAAGTACAGGCTCAACATCCTGCTGCTAAGGGTGCTACTGCATCTGCTGATCCCCGTCTACCAGTTGATCCTCATCTTCCTACTGATCCTATGTCTAAGGATCAAGATGATGATGATGAGGAAGATGAAGAAGGTGTTGGATCCTCACATTCCTCCTCCCACCAAGAAGAATATGATGATGATGCCTCTGATGGAGAGGAAGAAGGAGAGGAAGAAAAGGATGACGAGGAGTGATTGCTATTTCCAGCTACCCCACCCCATTATGATAACCTGCTTTTGCATTACTGTTTTCCTCCCCCTTATTACAGAACATTCTCTTATGTAATTTGGGTTCTTGTTTAACTTTGTTGGTTTGTATTTGGATAATTTGTGTTTGGTTATAGATTGTGAATTGTGTGACTAACATGATTTCTTGCAGCATGATGACTTGATTGGTAGTTGATGCTACTATCTTTGAATTAGACGATAACTTATGTGCAATGGATTTGTCTCTGAGTACTTTTTAATGATGCCAAAAGGGGGAAAATTAGTTGAAGTTGAAGCGTAGTCTAGTATAGATTGAGTCAGTCATAGTATAGTATTGTAGTTTAATTTAAAAAAAAGTCTGAGGAAACGGTTGAAATAATTGAATGTTTCACCATGTGAGTGTTGTGTCTAGTAAGCTCCCTTAATGAGTTAATTGAGCTTTAGTTGAAGTTTTATGTGTTTACTAACTCGTTGGTTGCAGGAAACTTCAAAGAGTTTGTCATCATCAAAAAGGGGGAATTTGTTGAGTCCCCTAGGTTTTGAATGATGAAAAACAGTTGCAGAGAATAGCTGTTATTATAGGTGGTTCCAGGCTGTTAGGCAACAACTGAGTATCCAACTGTTTCTAATTGTTTAATAAAACAATCAAAAGAATATTTGCTATGCTATGATTTGTTCTTGTGTAGCGTACAGGTTGTCCAAGACTTGAAGCTAAGAAGCCCTCTCGAAGTTGTTCGAGGAAAAGACAAAGTTTCTCATTGTTGATTCAAAGGACGCTTCAAGGATTGAAGTACATGAAGATAGTTTATGATTCTTTAATTTATTCATCTTAGGTTTCATGTAACATTTGCGTATCATATTTCTAGTGATATTGTTTCTGTTGTTCTTAAGTGTGAAAAAGTAGGGTTTTGAATATGGAACCAGTTTGTTACATATTCAGAACATTACTAAGTAGGGTAACATGTATGGCTACCAGTTACTTTACTAGGTGATTAAGCTGAGTGTTTTAGAAAAGATTTTCGAAAAAATATATTCTCAAGTACTTTCCATAAGAAATGTTTGCCAGCCTTTAGAATCATTATTTAGTATTTACTTATCTTAAAATGTGTGTATATCTTGGATAATATCTTTCCTCTGAGAAAGATATTGTTCATGATATACTTTCCATAACTTAATATTCTCATATATTTGACATCTTGAGTTAGGGCATGCTTAAGGGTTAGACCTTGGTCTATAAATACTGAATCATGATTCTCCTTCACCTTTGATGCTCTCTCGGATTTTATTGAGTATTTTCGAGAGCCTTCACAGAGAGAACATCTAAAACACTTTCCAAAAATAGAGTACGCATCTCATAAAGCTTCATATTACTCTTTGTTTGCTTTGTAAGAAAGCGTGAGTTAAGAAAAATTGTTTGTATTGAATCTCTAACAAAGGGGTTAGAGATTGGTTAGCATTTGTGAGTTCTTTCGCGAGTGCTTGTGAATTAAAGTGCGAAATAGCACACTAGAGTTAGTGTGGGGTGTGCTGTTTCCCTGGAGTAAGGGAAACAAGAGAGTGCGAGAGTATTCTTGTTTTACAGAGTTGATTAATAAGAAAACTAACGTAGGAGGACGCAGGCCCTTGTTTGGCTGAACCTCATTAAATTTGGTGTGTTCGTTATTACTTTCAAGTTCAAGTGTTTCCGCTGCCTATAACCTGCCCAACTGGTTCCCCCTTAAATCGAAAGAATTTGAATTTGTCACCAGATCGGTTAAGTACTCAATTCACCCCCTTCTTGAGTACATTGCAAACCTTCAGTTTCTATAGATGTTTTTAGAATAATTGTTAGAAATTTTATTACTTGACTATTCTAATTTGAGTTGAATAGAAATTTAAGTTCTTGTTATAATTGTTGCTTACTTGCCAAATTAATGTTATGTGGAATCAATGCAAAAATTGCCTTGCAATGTCATGATGTAATATGTTTTGGTAAAGGCGTATAATTTTCTTGTGATGAAAGTTAGTATTAAATAAATAAAACTTATGTGCAAGACATGTATGGATGAATAGTTGTAGTAATACCAATGCTAATGTGCAGGAATCGTATGCCAAAACTATCAAGTATACATTAGATCTCGCAAGAGAACTTTTGAACAAATGGCTGAAACTCCTGAACAACTACTTGAGAGGCTGAGATCTCTTGAACAACTTTCCCAACACATGGGTTTAGTGTTGCAAAACCAGTTAGGGAATAATGGTGGAGAGGACCCATAAGCTGCTAAGGCGAATAAGTTAGCAACGCTTAAACCTCCAATCTTTGTAGGAAAGAAATACCCCTTACTCTTATAGAACTGGCTAAGAGACTTTAATATGTTGTTTACTGCTACTATGACACCTGAAGCTCAAAAAGTAGACCAAGCTACCTTTTATTTTAGGGAGGATGCAAACACTTGGTGGGAGAGTCGATGACCTATAATTAGAGCTCAGGAGAACTTTAATTGCGATGCCTTTAAGGTTGCTATTAAGTTTAGATTTTCCCTGAACACATTAGGACGTAGAAATACAATGAGTTCACTAGATTTAACCAGGGAGGTACTATGTATGTACAAGAGTATGCCCAAAAGTTCAACGAGTTAGCTAGATTATGTCCTAATGTTGTACCAGATGAGAGAGCAAAGGCTCAAAAGTTTGAGGATGGGTTAGCACTTAGAATTTAGACCAGACTTCGGGGAGCAACTTCTGTAAACTTTCGGGAGGCTTATGCTAAGGCTTGTAATATAGAGAGAATTCTGAGGCATGAAGAGGAAGTTATGGGGAGGAATAAGAGAAAAGACCCACCTAGCAACCAAAATGGATATGGGAATGACAAGAAACCTTGATATGGGGGTAACAATAACAATAATGGGGGCAATAATCACAATAATGCATGGTGGTGGTAATTATCAAGGGAATCTTAGTAATTATCAAGGTCAGGGGAGATCAAACCAGCAGGGATCGGAAGTGTAATATAAGCCACCCAGGATTTACTTGTCAAGGAGACCCAATAACTTGTCATGCTAGTGGAGAGAAAGGACATAAGGCTAATTAGTATCCCAAGCGTCATAATAATGGACAAAATGGGAACAATGGAGGGTATAAGAATGGTTGTGGACCTAGTTAGAATCAGAACAACAACAATAGCCCCTATAACAATAACAACTCCCAGGGTCAAGTTTCGATGCTCAAGGAGGGAACAATACTCAGAATAATGGCCAGAATAACAATCGAGCAAATGGAGGGAAGAACAATCAGAACGACAATGGAAATAGGGCTCGAGGCAACAATTAAAGAATCTATGTTATGAACCAGAATGAAGTAGACACCAACGCCAATGTTGTGACGGGTACTTTCCTCGTAAACTTTAATTGTTCTTACTTGCTTTATTATTCTGGGGCGTCTCATTCTTTCATAGCTAGTTGCTTTGTTGAAAAGTTAGGTCTAAAACCCTCAACCTTGTGTCAAACTTTCATTATGATACCTTCAGGCGAAGTAATTCATTGTAGTTCCCTTTACAAAGACATACCCATACCCATTACCATATTAGGGTCTGACTTGCCTGCTGATCTCTTATTTAGTTTGACTTACCCGACTTTAATGTAATATTGGGGATGGATTGGCTTGCTAAGTATAGGGCTAGGATAGAGTGTCATACTCAAAAGGTGTCTCTTAGGGGGCCAAAGGGAAATATAATATCCTATCAAGGAATTAATTCTAATTCTGGAGTCAGTATTGTTACAGCCATGTCATTCAGAACCTATATTAGGAAGGGCTACCCCATCTATTTGTGCCATGTGAAAGATGTGAGTGTGGAGGATGGAGAAATATCTCGTGGTGTGAGAATTCCAAGAAGTTTTTTCCAGAAGAAATTCTAGGGATGTCGCCAGTGAGAGAAATGGATTTTAAAATTGACCTAGTGCCCGGGACTGGAGCAATTTCTTAGGCACCGTATAGAATGGCACCCGTAGAGACGCAAGAGTTGAAGATACAATTAGAGGAATTATTTGAAAAAGGGTATATTAGGCCAAGTGTTTCACCTTGGGGAGCACCAATGTTGTTTGTTCGAAAGAGGAATGGAACCTTGAGGTTGTGTATTGATTATATTGAGTTGAATCATGTGACAATAAAGAATAAGTACCCATTGCTTAGGATTGAGGATTTATTTGATCAATTTAAAGGTGCTTGAATTTTCTCTAAGATTTATTTGAGGTCTGGGTATCCCCAATTGAGAATTGCAGAGGAAGATACGGCGTTTCGTATGAGGTATGGGATTTATGAGATCACATTGATGCCATTTGGCCTTACTAATGCACCTGCAGCATCTATGGACCTTATGAATAGGACATTTCAGCCGTACTTGGATGGACTTTGTGGTGGTGTTCATTGATGATATATTGGCGTATTCGAAGGACAAGAAAGAGCATGAAGGTCATTTAAGGAAAATTTTGGAGATACTTTGAGAGAAAAGGTTGTATGCTAAGTTCTCCAAATGTGAATTTTGGCTTGAGAAAGTAGCATTTTTGGGTCATGTGATTTCGAAGAAAGGCGTTGCCGTAGATCCATCAAAGATACAAGCAAAGACAGAATGGGCATGACCTAGTAATGTGACAGAGATTAGAAGTTTCTTAGGACTTGCTGGCTACTATAGGAGGTTTGTGCGAGATTTTTCTACAGTAGCTCAACCTTTGACAAATTTGATGAAGAAAACAACTCGATTTCAGTGGGATGAGAAGTGTGAGAAATCTTTCCAAAAATTGAAGCAGAGACTTACTTCAGCATCAATTTTGACGTTACCATTTGGATTAGAAGGTTTTGAGGTGTATAGTGACGCTTCTAAGAATGGGTTAGGATGTGTATTGATGGAACATGGTAAGGTAGTAGCATATGCTTCGAGACAACTTAAGCCTTATGAACAGATTCCCTACTCATGATTTGAAGCTAGCTATTGTAATGTTTGCATTAAAAATTTGGAGGTATTATTTGTATGCTGTGTCAAGTAAGATTTTCACTTACTATAAAAGTCTGAAGTATATATTTACTCAGAAGGAGGTGAACATGAGATAGAGGAGATGGCTTGAACTCATTAAAGATTATGATTTGGAGATCTTGTATCATGAGGGTAAAGCGAATAAAGTTGCTGATGCGTTGAGTAGGAAGACTAGCCACACAATGAACATGATGGTGTTATCAGAGAGTTTGTGTGAAGAATTCAGGAGAATGAGCTTAAAAGTCATGGAGCAAGGGCAAGTGGAAGCTCAATTAAATTCACTTTGTGTGCAACCCACCTTATTCAATGAGATTCGAGGGAAACAAGCTAGTGATGAGTGGATGTTGAAGATTAAGAAAGTGAAGGAAAATGGAGTTGCCATCGAGTTTGACATCGATGAGAATGGTGTTGTGAAGTATAAGGGAAGATGGTGGGTTCCTAAGGATGAAGAGTTGAAAAGAAAGATTTTGGAAGAAGCTCATAAAACACCATATTTTGTGTACCCTGGAGGAGATAAGCTCTATAAGGATTTGAAGCAACATTTTTGGTGGAAAAACATGAAGCGTGAAGTTGCCGAGTTTGTTGCGAAGTGTTTGACGTGTCAGAAAGTGAAGATTCAGCATATAAGGCCTGAGGGAATAATGCAACCTTTGGAAGTGCCGATTTGGAAATGGGAGTCCATATCAATGGATTTTATGATGGGATTACTACTTACTAAGTCAGCAAAGAATGCCATATGGGTTATAGTGGATCATTTCACAAAGTCGGCCAGGTTTATAGCAATGAAGGATACTTTAGAGTTTGCAACAATTGGCTAGTGCATATGTACGAGAAGTTGTGAGACTGCATGGAGTACCATAGGATATTGTTTCAGATACAGACTCGAGATTTTTGTCCATGTTCTAGGAGAAGTTACAGCAAGCATTTGGGACATTACTCAAGTTCAGTACAGTTTTACACCCTGCGACAGATGGGTAGATAGAGAGAGCAATTCAAACTTTGGAGGATATGTTGAGAGCATGCGTGATAGAACTTGGAGGATCTTGGGATGACCATTTGTCAATTATAGAGTTTTCGTATAACAACAGTTATCACTCAAGCGTAAAGATGTCACCTTATGAAGCATTGTATGGGAGGAAATGTAGGAGTCCTTTGTGTTGGAGTGATATAAGTGAGATGATGACTTTAGGGCCAAAGATGATTGAAGAAACAACGAAACAAGTTAGACTTATTTAGGAGCACATGAGGGCAGCTTAAGACCAACAAAAGGCCTACGCAGATCAGAATAGATAGGAGATCCAATTTGATATTGGAGAGAAGGCTTTGCTGAAAGTGTCACCAACAAAGGGGGTCATGAGATTTGGTTGGAAAGGGAAGCTGAGTCCGCACTACATTGGGCCATATGAGATCTTGGAACGAATTGGTGAAGTAGCCTATAGATTAGCCTTACCAATGGAGTTAGCCAATGTCCATAATGTCTTTCATGTGTCTCAACCTTGAAAATATGTCCATGATCCTACCCTTATCATTCAACATGAAACCATTGAACTAGATGAGACCTTATCTTTAGAACAACGCCTAATTAGAATCCTTGATACAAAACAAGAAGTACCCGGAACAAGGCAGTAAAATTAGTCAAGGTGTTATGGTAAAGTCAAACTTCTAAAGAAGCTATATGGGAAGCCGAAGATGAAATGAAAAACCGCTATCCCAAACTTTTTCAGCAGGTACGCTAGAGTTTCGGGGACAAAACTCTTTAACGGGGGGTAGAATGTGATACTAACTTTTTGTTTTCGTATTAGTAGCAAGAGCTAACATTAAAGTTCGAGGACGAACTTTCTTTTAATGGGGAGTAGATGTGATATCCCCAAATTTTTAGAAGATATTTTTATTCAATTCTGCAAAATTATAACAATAATCAGATTTTTTTTTAGACAATCTGTTTTAAATAAATTAGCTATTTCCGTTTTTAAGTTTAAAAGAAATATTTTTTTTAAAATTAGTTAAAAATTTTAGTAAATCAGATTTTTTTTTTTTTGTTCAAAAGAAAAATAGAGAGAAAAGAAAAATCTGAAAAGTATAATTTGAGTAGGTTTTGGGAATATATCATATTTTAAAGAGTTATCTCTTGAGCAAACTCTAACTTCTCCCTAAACTATAAATACATTTATCATCGAATTGCAAAACCACACAAACCAGAAATTTTCTTTTAAGTAAGTTCACCTTCCTTCTTCTCTTATTTTCATTATCTTTTCCGGATTTTTTTAGCAAAATAATAAAAAATCAGATATCTATTTACAGAAAATAAAATTTATAATACAATTTGTAACCAACACTGCAGCGTCGCCGGAGTACCGGTGCTGGCCGGCCATCACCTTTTCTTCTTTCTCTTTCTTCTTTCCTCTTTTCCTTCTGGTTCTCGCCTGCGACCAATAAGAACTAATGTTCCTGATTTATTGACTTCAACTTTTTGATTTTAAAAACAAAGAAATTTTTTTAAAAAGGATGATTTGTCCCTATGTGCAAGCAAGTTCACGTGATTTGTTACTTGTTGTCACATGTAATTTTCTTGCTTTTTGGAAAACGACGCAACAAATTCAAGAGTTCTTTTTTTTTTTCAAAGTTTTAAACTTTAGTTTTATTTTTGGAATGTTATATCAGGTGACTAACTTTAGGTAATGTTATTTGTTTGTAGACGGAAACTTCGTAGAAGGCGAGGTTTAGGTGATATTGCAATACTTGGACGCATTCGATGTAATTTACAATATCCATCAACACTTATAATCCCATTAGGAATTTTATGTGTTATGTGTAATGGATGTAACTATGTGATTATATGTGAAGTTGGATATATATTATGTGATATGAATAATAATAGTTGATGTGGATGCGGATGTAATTTAGTTAAGTTTTACGGAAATCCAAGAATCTTGAAAGAAAGACTGGATCTTTAGGGTTTTCTTTAAGTATAAAGGATAGAACAATTCGATCAAACACAAAGTAATTCACGAATTGGGTCTTGATTCACTCTCAAACACAAAGTAATTAAGCAATCAATCTTAAATCTCAAACACAAAGTAATTGATTCAAGGTTTGGAAATCACAAAGAAGTCCGAAAATTTTCACAAAGAAAATTAAAACTCTAATCTCCTAAATCTGTCTATTAAAATAACGTACACCCTAAGCTATTTATAAGCAAAATAAACTTACTCCTACCATGCTTAGGACAAGTCCCTAAGTCATACTCCTAATAAAACTCTCAAAGATAACTTTAAACAAAACAAGATAACAAAGAAATAATAAACTCCTAAACCAAGTAGAACAAGCTCAACTTGGCGCCTACTAACTAGACTCCTATCAAAGATATAACTCTACTCCAATTAGAATCCTAATCCAACTAGGATTTGGATTTCTAACTCAACTAGAATTTATAAGCTATTAGACTCCTAACAAAACTAGGAGTTCTAATCCTACTAGGATTAGGATATTAAGAGTCCTTTTCTAATAGAACTAGGAAAACAACACAAATCCTAACAGAACTAGGATTTGTAGGAAATGACCATCTCTCATATGGATCATTAACAAACAAAACTAACATTAAAACACGATTCACAACCTTTAATTGTAAGATGATCCAAGCCCAATAATTCATAAGATCCACTAATTTAGTTATCTTCAATCTTCTCATCGGATCCATATCAATAGTACTTGTATGACTAAAGTTATGATTAATATTAGTAGTAGTATTTTCTTAACGCATGATATACACTTGTATGACTATACTATTACTATTGGACTTATTAATGTAACTATTCATGCCATCATATTAAAACTATACTAATATTGATAATGTAACTGAATTGGTACAACTGGTGAATTAATGATGTTACGAATGGTGTTATAAGTTGACATTGTGACTCTACGAGGCTCTAATGATGGATATATTTGTTATTATGAATATTGGACGTTGAGTATTATAATTTTATGAAGTAAATAAGTTGGGAAAAATATTTATTAAACAAAAAATGTCCTTGTGTAGTGTTTAATTTGATATTTGATGAGTCATAACTTTTAAAAATCCAATAACAACTTAAAGTGGAAATATTATTGAACTTAAAGTGGATTTGGCTTTTCCAATAGCTGATGAACAGTACATAATTTTTCTTCTGTTACAACTATGTTATTGTCTTCCTCCTAATACTATTGGTGCGTGTTGCATATACCCATTAGATTAGTGAGGGGAGTGCACACTAGGGACATTCTGCAAAACGATATTGGCCATTACTCTTAATTTATTTGGGTGACAACCCATATTGAAGTAGGTGGTTACTGGGATTAGTCTCGACCTACTGACGTTTAATTCCCCTCTAATAATTAAATTGATGTTGTGAGAATCATATAAACTTGAAGAATGTAAGTTGGTTATATGTGTTGTATATTTGTCTGTATTATTTTTTTATAAACTATTTTCAAAATAAAACTATTATTACTTTACGGAATGGAGTTGTAATTACTTAGCTTTCGCTAATTTTTGTGTATTTGTTTTCCTTTGTTCTTTTCCTATTTAAATTGTGCAGGTTGGTGAAAGGGACTACGTTATAGAGATGAGCGCACTTATAGCTTTAAGCTCACTTAGTATAATAAATAAAACAATACTGTTATTTGCAATTATTTTGTTTTGATTGGTTTAAGTAATACAACTTAGATTGATTTATTTTGATAATTTGGATTTTAAGTTTAATTTTCATTTAGTAATTAGCCTTGCATTTATTTGTATACAATATATGCACCGGTTACACCCTAAAGGTTTGATCAGATATTTAAATGAAAAGTGAATGTTTTATAAAGTTTTAAATCAAAGTTTTAGGGTGTTACAGGATGAGCGCGTATTTGATTACCTCATTGTAAAGGTTTTATTGAAAACGTTTTTGAAGTCGCCAACAAGTCTTTAAAGGAAGACTCATAAACCTAATTGGATATTGGGAAATCATAGGGACAATTTAGGGACTTATCCAATGTAGATTTCCTCGTCATGACTCCATAGATGGTCAATAAACCATAAATTGAGTTTGGGGTTGAGGGTACGAACACGATTAGAAACCACGTTCGCCTATTGATGGCCTCTACTTAATATCGATTCATGAAAATTTTATGCAAAAGAATAACCAGAGAATATTTTCAAGCACCCTAAAAATATTATTCTAAGTTGGTTGATTAAACACATCAAAATCGACTATTTTTTAGTGACACGTTATTAAGCAATCAAAATTACAGGGTTCTTAATAGGTTGTCCAAATTATCTGATTAATATTAGAACAATTCCTTAGGTCTTTGATTCGCAATAATAACATGTTGGTGATGAAACCATGAGCAGGATAATCATGAAAATATATAAGAAATATAAAAAGAAGGAATATAAATTAGAATATACAAAATAACGGTTTTGACTAGAGATCTACATCATGAAATAAAACGGTATTAACTTCAATAAATAAATAAGAGAAATTTATTCAAGTACCCTCAGGAATATACCGGTGAGACTTGGGTCTAAGGGAATAACAACCTTTGGTAGAAGCAATCGTCAAGCCTTTCAACGAAAACATGTGAAGATCGATCAAAGTATGTGTTTATGTGTTTATAAATATGAAAATATGAGAGTATGTGAGTTTTGAGAATTCGCAAGGTATTCGAGTGTATAGAGCATATAAAGTGTGTTTTTTATCCTGAAAATCATTGGCTTATTTATAGAAAAATATAAAAAAAGAGATAAGAAAGTGAACTACCCGTCGCGTAAGGAGTGCGATTGGGCGCACGATTCTGCATGACGCCCAAGTCCACGTGTCAGGCGTAGATTGGTGCGGCTGACGCGTTCCTGCCAAAGCGTCAAGCGCACATGGCGCGCCAGACGCAAAGCTAAGCTGGACAACCTTTTCACTTGACGCGTTTTCGAACGATTTTCTTTTATCTCCTTGAAATCCGAAAATCGAATTTTACGAGATAAAATCTGATTTTGATTTTAAAATATCTTTGGAAATATTTATTTAAATATGAAAATATTTATTAAAATAATAAATAAAAACAATTAATTATCATGGATAATTAATTGGGTTTTTTCAAAGGATTGGGCTCAAAATGTTTTTATGGGCTCAAAATAAATTTAATTATCAGGAATAATTAATGGGTTCATAAAATAGGACTTTGGATCATTATTGCAAATAAATAAGCTTTACACTTTTAAACAATTTTGGGTCTGGCTATTTGGACTGCTCTCCTCTTAGGCCGGACCAATTAAGACTGCGATATGTTTCATCATTGGGTCCTTAAATAGGGAGACACGATTATGTGTCTATAGAAGCCCCCACTTTGACTGAGGTTCAGGAAACCGAAAGTCAAAGTGTGCGATGTCGAAAACGAACAACAATTCTAAACGCACTGCAGTTTAAGACTGATCTATATATCTACAAGCAATCTGATTATCGGGAGAAAAATATGTTAGCAGATAGGTTCAAACAACTTAGATAATAATGCACATAACTATGCAAAGATGCAAACTTACACTCTCTAAGGATGCATAAGACGCTATACAAGGATCGGGGTTATGCAAAGCTAATGAAGATGAAACATCATGCAAGGTCAGGGTTACTCAAGGCTAGGGAAGATGATATGTAATGCAAAGTCAGGGTTATGCAAGACTAGGAGGTTTGGATAGGTTGAGAGAGATAGAATAATTTTTTAAAACAATTTTGACAAAGATCGGGGTCTACAAGTAAGATCCGCAGATTATAACTCTTCGGGGGTTTGATTTGGAGGAACCACCACGTATATAGGAAGCCCCCACTTTGGGTAAGCTTGTCTTGAATTTAGGCACTATGAGCCTTGATTAGAATGTACTTGATTTGTATCGAGCATTCAAAGTTCTTCACTAAGGGTTCTTCTTTGGAGAGTTAATATAAGCAAAGCCATATATCGCTAGAGACCATGGAATTGTCGGAGAGTCCTTCAGGGAAAATGAGAGTTTGGATTGAAAAATAAAAGGTTTAAATTTTGTGACTCATATAGATGTAGGTGGAAGAAGGCTTTGACGCGGCTAAGTTCAGACTCGAGTCTATGTTGGGATCTAGAAATAGTATGCTTTTGTATTCTAGAAAGTCAAATTATTAGACCTTGATTAATTTTATGTTATTGAAGCCGTCGGACCTCGAGATGAGAATTCCTACGTATCCTTGCGGAATCAGACCATTCTAGTTATGGATTTGATTTTTTTTGTGCCCTAACTTTTGCCTAGGATGCCCTTTCGGGTATTCAACCTAGCGGGCTTGGACATACCTTGAAAAAGGGATTAGGGTGATGAAAGATTGAAAGGTTTAACACTTGAGGTTTTGATGAAAATTCAATTGGTTGGGCTAAGGCAGGATCATGGATTTGGATTGAAGAAATTTTGGATTATATGGTTTAAGGTTTTGATGGATTGAAGGATTTGAATGAGAAATAGAACTTGTGTGCAAGCCCCCTAGCTTGACTTTTTATTTTTTTGCCTTTGGCTTTTTCTTTTTGCATTTTTTCTTTTTGTGCGTTTTTTTTTGCTTTTGCTTATTTTTTTTCGCACTTTGATTTATTTTTTCACCTTTATTTTTATTTTTACCTGACATCGATTTTTTTATGTAGTGAGGCTTGCACACAAGTTTTTATGGTTTAGGAGTATTGAAAGGTTCGAAGGCTATTTGTGGAGCTTTGATTTGAAAGGTTATTTTGGCTAAGGATCATGGAGAATGATGGCTTAAAGGATTTTTTTTTTATATTTTGGCTTATGAAAGGAAGAGGGAAATAAACTGCTAATCCAAAGTATGTCCTTTCTTTTATTATTATTTTTACTTTATTTTTCGATTTTTCTCTTTACTAATCAAGATCATTAGGTGATTTAAGTTTCATCATTGTATTAGAAGCATATTTAAAATGATGGAAGCCCAGCGAAAATAAAAAGAAAATGCCATTATTATATTAATTAGAAATAAATAAGACATAAGACTGATTAGAATAAAAAAGTCCTAAAGGACATAGACTCGACAGTGAAGAAATAAAGAAGCTAGGGGAAGGACTATCCGACTTAACCTAGAATACTAGCGCTAAATGACTACTCCCCGGCATTATTTAGGCACTGCCCAAGAGGTTACTGGTGTTGCTGACTTTTGTTGCGGGTGGAACTGGCAGTCTACCATCTTCAACCATGTCCTATAAGGCGTGCTTCAAAGTCCAGCAATGCGATGTCATAAGCCCGTTTCCTTGGTGGTACTTGCAGTAGGCAGTACAGTTCCACTTCTCGGATCTATTCTCAGGAGCAGGGTTTGGCATAGGGCTAAGAGGCTGAAGTGCTCCCTTTGCATGAAGCCTAGTGAAGGCTTCTTGTAGAGACATTCCTAAAGGATTAAAGGTTCGTTGAGGCTTTTGATAACCTCTCTTTTTAGTAGTTAGGGTATTGACATCATTGTTTTTGGAGTCAGAAGGGTTGTGGTTACTCTTCTTGAAAGAGTTGTTATTATTATCACTCTTATTCTTAGAGGCTTGCACCTTTTCCTCAATCAGTAGACCAACCTTGTAGAGTTTCGTGAAAGACTCTATAGGTTGGAATTTAATGTGTTCTCCGTACTTAGACTACAGATTACGGATCACCATTCGAACTTTGTCCTCTTCAGATGGCCGGTTAGTCATTTTTGCAGCTTTTCCCTCCATTTGTTAAGGAAGGTGATAAAATCTTCATTGGAGTTTTGTTTAGTTAACTCCAACTCACAAAGACCAATAGGAAGCCGAGTGTTGTATATGTACTGCTTGCGGAACTCTTCTTTGATGTGGTCCCAGTCATTTAGTTTTGTTTTGTTTTGTTTAGTGATCTGAACCACTTGAATGGATGTGCATCCAAGGTCAAGGGAAAAACATAAGCAAACAGGTCGAAGCTCATGCCTTTGAGAGCCATAGAAATGGAGAAAGCTCTCAAATGATCGTCTGGGTCTTCAACTACCGCCTGAATTTTGGGAGGTCACCCAATGCTACCTTTTTAGGAAGCTTTTCTCTCAATTCATGATCAATGATGTCATGGCTATGACCCTAACCCTCGAGTGTAGGAATTGAATAGATCAAAGCTCGAGTTTTCCCAACCTTAAATCAGTCTTGGACTTGATAGGAGGTGGCGGTGGTGGAGTGTCTTCCTCTTCTCTTTCCTCAATTGTCAGTTTTTATCTCAGTGCTTTGATCTCTTTGTCTTGTTCCTCAAGACAAGAGTTCAATAATTGGAGCTGAGCCATGATTACATTGAGTTGTTCAGAAGTGTTTCCCATCTCGGATGATGATTCAGAAGTTTCAGAAGATTCGTCTGAAAAAGTGAGAATTCGTTTGACGAGTCTGGGGATAAGTTGACCTTGTTTCCTCTCTGTTGGACGTTCCCAAGTTATAATTTTACAACTTGTCTTAAACAGAATTCGAATGGACATCGTAAATTTTAAGAAATGATTTTTTTAGAGATGAAACGAGAAATGGGAAATGAGAAATGTAAATGGAAAATGAAAATGAAAATGGAAATGGGAAATGAATGTGGGAAATGGGAAATGGAAATGAGAGATAGAAAAGGGAAAAGGTATGGGCTTTGGAGTAGTATGGGCCTAATTGTATGCAAATGCAGACTTGGATTAGACTAGACTAGACTATGCAAGCAGAGTGGACTCGATGACTGGGCTTTCTATGGTGAGAGGGAATGCTAGCCTCACTAGACTTAATAAATTACCCTTAATGGACTTTATGGGTGATTAGCTTCGCTAGACTCAATGATTTTGGATTTCATGGATCTAAGGTGGACTAGCTTTGCTAGACTCAAAGGTTTTGGGCCATTATGTACTTAGGGTAGATTAGCTTCGCTTAGGGGTGTAAATGATGCGAGTCGAGCTCGACTTTGGCTAAACTCGACTCGAACTCGAAAAGTCAAAATCAAGCTCGACTCGACTCGAAAACTCGCGAGCTTGAAATAATCAAACTCGACTCGTACTCGAAATCCTAAACTCAAGCTCGAACTCGAACTCGAATCAAGCTCGAGCTCAAACTCGAGCTCGAATTAAACTCAAACTCGAATCAAGCTCGAACCCGAAGCTTGAACTCAAATTATGGCTCAACTCAAACTTGAGTCAATCCATGTACCTTGAGTTAGGCATTTGGAATAGCCTTTTATAAAGAAAAAGAAAGTTGGGTGTTTCATTGTCCAACCAATGTGGGACTTTATGAAACAAACTTTCATAGAAAAAAATGGTTTTCAACCAAAAAGTTTTTTTTCTATTTATAAAGAACACAAACATAAACTTTTGTTTCCCAACCAATGTGGGACAACTTTAATTCAAACAATAAGTATAGCTAGAGTAGTAACATTTTATAGGGAAAAATGGCTATTGTTTATACTATAAACTAGTGCGGGACATTTAATATTTTACATAAAAGATCATTTTTTATAATTTTCTAGTTTGTTCATGAGATTTTGAGCCGAGCCAAGGCTAAGGCTCTTTAAAATATTGTGCTCAACTTGTTAGCCATAACCTAAAGACAAACTATAATTAATGTCCACTATAAAAATATTTTCTATGAAAGTGTTTATTACATTTCATGGACTAAGTTATTTGGAAAAGTTTGAGAATTATTTATCGAAATTGCAAGTATTATATATAATTTTTTTTCGAGTTTCTCGTGAGCTTTTCTAGTCGAGTAGGTAGTAGCTCAAGCTCGACTCGTTAGTCATCGAGTCGAGCTCGAGTTCGAATCGAGCCTATTCGAGTCGAGCTTTGACCGAGTTGAGTAGCTCGCGAGTTGTCTCGTCTCATTTATACCACTAGCTTCGCTAGACTGGAGGATTTGGGCTGCTATAGATGTAACGTAGGAGTAGCTTCGCTAAACTCGGAGGGTGCCTTTATGGTCTTAGGGGTGACTAGTTTCGCTAGGTTCAAAGGGTGCCATTATGGTCTTAAAGGGTGAGTAGCTTCACTAAACACAAAGAGTGCCTTTATGATCTTAGGGTGACTAGCTTCGCTAGGTATAAAGGGTGCCATTATGGTCATAAAGGGTGAGTAGCTTCACTAAACTCAAAGGGTGCCTTTATACTTAAAGATCACTAGCTTCGCTGCAGTGTCGTTTTCCCTATAAATAGGCCTGATTTCCGAACAGATTTCGGAACAGATTTTTCACATAACATTCGACGAATATTTTACGAACCTCTCTATGAATTATACAATCTCTCTACAAAATTCATACTTTTAAACACAAATACATTCAATCTACCTACATTCAGATTTTCAGGCTTCACGATTGCTCGTCCCGAATGTTGCCAATCTAGCAGACCCAAGCCACGGTATAATCATGAGGGTCCTTAAATAAATTATTTTTATATTGAAGTTACTAACAGTTTTCTTTCCAGAAGTAGAACTTTAATGTAAAATCGCTCTACTGTATATTCTAATCTCTTTTCTATACTTTATTTTATATTATATTTATTCATGCCTTTGTATATTATATGCCTGCCTGATTATTATATGCCTATTACATGATTGTCCTGCTTTATTGCTTTTCTCACCCACATGTTATTATTGCTAATCAAGACCTAAAGAACTGTTCTAACATTAATCAAATTAATTTGGACAACCTATTAGGTTCCTTGTAATATTGATTGCATAATAACATATCACTAAAAATTAGTCTTTTATGTGTTTCCTGAACTTACCTAAACTAAATATTTTTAGGGTGTTTAAATATATTATATGATTATTCTTTGACATAAAATCTGTAATGAATCGATATTTAATAGAGGCCAGTAATAGGCAATATGGTTCATTATGACTATATTTGTACCCTCACCCTCGAACTCATTCTCTGGTTAATTTTGACCATCTATGGAGTCCAGGACGGGGAAATCTACATTGGATAATTTGTCCCTACGATTTTCCCATATCCAATTAGGTTTATGATTCTTCCTAAAAAGAATCGTTGGCGACATCTTTCAATACAAAACAATTTTCAATAAAACCTTAACAGTGGGGTAGTCAAATCTAATATGCGCTAACACCGCGTAGGCGAAATAAAAACACGCCTACATCGGTAAACTATGAACTTTACGTGCATCATGCATGGATCAAAAACTAGTTTAGTACATAAACTTGAAGTCATGGGATCAAATCTTGTTCAATATATTTATTAATTTTTTTTAATTAATCAAAACAAGGGGTTCAGTTTAAGTACAGTAATCTATAGTAGTCCAAGCGGCTTCCAGCAAAGACTTTGACCAAAGTCATTATTCATCTCTAGCTTATCAAGCAACTGCTTCTTGTTGTTCATCTCGTGGACCAGGAATTTCTCAGAAAAAGAGAAGCAATGTTCACGCTCAAGTTAAGGTATCTTTCTTCAATAATTTCACTATATTAAGTTACTTCATTTTTTTTTCATATTTTTGGCAATTCTGCAAAAGAAATTAATATCCCTCTTATTTATATCTAGATTTAACTAGAAGCCTAGAGTATATCCTAAATGATCATCACCTTTTTCTTTGTGGGGGTTCCAATTTGGGATTGGCCGATTGGGGTTGAAGATCTTTTTATTATGTATAGGATGCCTCAAAGATAGTGGTATCAGGTATGGGCTGAATTCAGTCGTCTTGGATACTATCTCACGTACATTTACCAACTGAGTTAATTAACTTTCACGATAAAGGATTCATTAAATATTTAAGGATACTCTTACAAGTACAGGTTAGATGCGTTCTCTAAACTTGAACTTATCTCAAGTTATCTGAAATGAACCTATTACACTTTATCCCTATCCCTAGATTCCACATAATGTTTACACTTGATTGAACTTGATCAACTATATAATTTTTATGTGTATTTTATTATGAATATTTTCTTAAAGGTGAAGTAGTTGGTTTTTTTTAATTAGTCTTTGTAGATGATAGAATACTATTGTTTGTATTGTAATCAAGGTTTTTTTTTTTTTTTTGAGGGGGTATTGTATTCAAGTTTGTTGGTCACGAATTTTCAAAATTAGAATTTTTTATTATGGTCATATGAGTTTATTTTAAATCAAGAAATCTCTAATTGATTTCTGATCAACATATTGCCTACAGAAAAATTGGTTTAATCTCAAGAGCTCTAGCTTCAGCAAGCTTCAGCAGGGGATTCTCTAATCATGGTGGAAGGTAAAGCAAGAGATAAGACTAACATTTTGAAGGTTGTAGTTACAGTTTCCAAGTTATATATAGAAACTTTTGAGTGTAGACGTCCACCTTTTGTGGTACAGTGCCAAAGAAAAGCTAATGAATCAAGAAAATCTAATTGCTGGACATGTACAAATATAATACTACCTCCATTCCTTTTTAATAGTTACACTTACACTTTTTTCACGTATGTCGATGTACTACTTTGAGCCTTTATATCTCTAATTTTGTATTTGTAAAAAATATAAAAAGTCGATATTCTAAAAGTACATATCGAGACGAATCAAACAAGACCCCACATGACTATGTTTTTTCTTAACCATAAATCACAAATGATAGTCAAAGGAAAATTTGTGAATAGTGTCATAAGTGAAAGTGTAACTATTAAAAAGGAACGGAGATAGTATATGATATTAGTATCTAGACCTATATATGTTTTTATTGTTAGTTGAAAAGTTGAATAAATACTTTTTTGGTGGTTTTTTTAAAACACCAATTCTTGTGTTGGACCATCCAATAATTATATACACAAGTAAAAAAAAAAAAAAAAATCAAGTTACGCAAAACGCACAGAATGTTATCCTTATATGGACCAAAATTGAAAATTATAAGTGTATATGTATCACTATGTCTTAGTGAAATGTTTTTTTATCGTTGATAAAATGAAAAAGTTGAGTTTTGATATAATTGTAAATTTTGGTTAATTTACATGATGATTTTAGTAATACAATGTTTCTGTTCTCAATTGATCATATGTGGACCAAAATTGAAAATAATCTGTGTATATGTATCACTATGTCTTAGTGAAATGTTTTTTTATCGTTGATAAAACGAAAAAGTTGAGTTTTAATATAATTGTAAATTTTGGTTAATTTACATGATGATTTTAGTAATACAATGTTTTTGTTCTCAATCGATCATCTATGAGTGAGTTTGTTTATCTGTTGAGAAATTACTAAAGTGATGGAGAGTTTGGGATATTAATAAGTTTGAGATATGGGTTAGGATATATCATTTTCTCAATCTATAAAAGGTGATCGATTCTCTTATTAATATGAGTATCTAGACCTATATATGATATGAGTATCTAGACCTATATATGTTTTTATTGTTAGTTGAAAAGTTGAATAAATACTTTGTTTTTTGGTGGTTTTTTTAAAACCCCAATTCTTGTGTTGGACCATCCAATATATACACAAGTAAAAAAAAAAAAAGTTACGCAAAATACACAAAATGTTATCCTTATATGGACCAAAATTGAAAATAATCTGTGTATATGTATCACTATGTCTTAGTGAAATGTTTTTTTATTGTTGATAAAACGAAAAGGTTGAGTTTTGATATAATTGTAAATGTTAGTTAATTTACATAATGATTTTAGTAGTACGATGTTTCTGTTCTCAATCGATCATCTATGAGTGAGTTTGTTTATCTGTTGAGAAATTACTAAAGTGATGGAGAGTTTGAGATATTAATAAGTTTGAGATATGGGTTAGGATATATCATGTTCTCAATCTCTAAAAGGTGATCGATTCTATTATTAATATTGGGCTTAGGCTGTTGCCTAATTTTAAATTAAAATTAGGCCGTCTTACAAGACAACTGCTAATAGGAAATATTATACCAACCATGTAAGTTTATACTATATGTGAAGCTTAGCAATCCAATATTTTGATAAAAGCTCGTGTGTATCCTGGCATCGTTGCTTACCATTCAAATACCATTTTTACCTTCTTTGAGACAAATGGGACTAGATCTGAGCATACACAATAAGCATAGACAAATTCTTGTGTTGGACCATCCAAAATCTTTTTTGTCCTCTGTAATTCTATAAGCATAGATATGGTTGCTCAGATTTTGGATCAGGAAGCTATACAATAATTTTAATCAAAAAAAGATTGCGTCGTACATAATGACATTTTTTCCTTCATGTTCACACTCCACAGAAGGTTGTGGATCATTAGCTTTCTTTTTTTTATTTTTTTACAAAAAGTTGCTTCATCCAGTTTAGGTTGTATGTTGTAATCAGTTCTGGTAGTTGAATGAATCGAATTCTAATATTTAATACCAAAGTCCTGTGTTTATGGGTAAAGATGAACCTTGATATGGAAACCTTTTCTTATTCATGGATTAGCAAGCCAGCAGATTCTTTGTTACTGCTGTGATCATCTTCCCGTCTTCATCAGTGGGAATATATAATTTATGTTACGCAAAAAGTTGGTTTTTGAGTGTCTAGTTCGGTAGTTCCTACTTTTCACATAAAAGTTTTGTAGCTAATGATTTTACAACTAATCTAGCATGCTTTTCGCTATCATTCAAATCAAACAGCATGCTTCTGTACAGGATGTCTACATGTTACAAGATGTGTCACTCATTCACTCTGTATCTCTTTCCGATGTTATAGTCTATATCTAACTCTTACTGCCTCTGTAATGAATTAAACAAACTAGGCTGGAAGGAAAAGTGGCACTGATCACTGGAGCAGCTAGTGGGATAGGCAAGGCAACAGCAATTAAATTTGTTGAAAATGGGGCCAAGGTTGTGATTGCTGATGTTCAACACGAGCGTGGCGAACACACGGCAAAGGAATTGGGTTCAAGTGCTTCGTTTGTAGCTTGTGATGTCACTCAAGAAGCTGATATCGCCAGAGCCATTAATTTTACTGTTTCCAGTTATGGTCAACTTGATATCATGTATAATAATGCAGGTGGGTTATTGTTTTTTGGATTGAGGCTAGATCCTTCCTTTATTAAACTTATTGGATGATCTAATCATATTTTAGAATCAAATGTCTCATAAGACTTTCTACAGCTCTACTTTGGGTGCATGCTCTTCTCCTTAAAAAATAGTTTCATGAAAAATAAGTTCAGATAAGTTCCAATAAGCTCATAGTCATAGGTAATGTTACAAATTCAATATGAGACTTATTGTAACTCATCGGTTTTGATCCAAAAGCTATCTAACATATTATCTGCTATCCGAAATGTAGGGGTTGCCTGCAGAACAGCGCCTTCCATTGCAGATCTAGACCTTGACGTCTTTGATCGTGTGATATCAATCAATGTAAGAGGCATAGTAGCAGGAATAAAACATGCATCACATGTGATGATTCCTCGTAAAAAAGGTTGCATTTTGTGTACATCAAGTGTTACTGGAATAGTGGGTGGGATGGCTCAAACAACCTATTCAGTTTCCAAATCTGCAGTGGTGGGAATTGTCAAGTCTGTTTCAGCAGAGCTGAGCAAGCATGGGATTCGCGTTAATTGCATCTCGCCTTTTGCAGTTCCTACTCCTTTTATGATGGGAGAGATGCGGAAGTGGTATCCTGGTGTCGAAGATGATGTGCTAGTGAAGATGGTGCAGGATGCTGGTGAGCTAAAGGGGGCGAATTGTGAAGAAATTGATGTTGCAAATGCTGCTTTGTATTTGGCATCAGACGAGGCTAAGTATGTAACAGCCCATAATTTAGTTGTTGATGGAGGCTGCACTTCAATTAAAAGCTTACGTCTTCCTCCTCCCAATCCAGTAAAAGAATAAAAGTATGATCTAAAAAAGGGGCATTCCGAGAATCGAACTCGGGACCTCTCGCACCCAAAGCGAGAATCATACCACTAGACCAAATGCCCGCTTGGGAGATTATTTGCTTTACCCCTGCATAACCTATAGTACATTTTTGCTTGTTTTGAAGCGCTCTTCATGAATTTTGTTTGGTCTTTATTCCTCCGGAAGGAAGTTGTGTCATCCTAGGTCGTCGCCTGGGGAGTTAGGGATGTGGTCTTGGAAGGTGTGATGGTATGGTGGTTATTGATGCGATCCAATATATTTTTGCTACTCCTATTTTTCTTGCTTCTTAGTTCTTCCGATACTAGAAGTCTAGCTCTTGGGTTTTAATTCTATTTCCATATCTCATGTTACACGGTCGGACAATATTGTGGCTCATCTTGATGCTAGGTGGAATTATGAAGTAAATTCAAAAGTTGATGCTGAACTCTTTTTCCGAAAGTAAATCTGCTTTAGCGGACATTCATCTAATAAAATCTTATGTTTTCATTTAATCTAAAAAAAGAAAAGGTTATGTCACAGTATGCTTATACATTAATATTTCATTTATTTTATTTATACTTATTTTGAAGACTTTGCAATAGCAATATAACTTTTCGGAGTTTAGTAAAAAAAAAAAAACATGTTTGTGATCATTTATTTGATAGATGAATCGAATTTGAACAAATTTCGAACCTGATTTGAGAAACCAGGTTGAGCATAAACATAGATAGGCATTGATTGTTTATGTGTATAATGAACAATGAGTTACATTTGTGGAAAACTCGTATACCTGTTTTCATCACAAAAGCTTGTGTAGATCTTGTTTCATTGTTCATTTACAATCTTCTCGTATTTTTTCTCAATATTATAAATTTAAAATTATTACATAACAAACTGCCTTAATATAAGGGACAAGATACGAAAAACAAGTTTCATTGTTCATTTACAATCTTCTCATATTTTATCTCAATACTATAAATTTAAAATTTAAAATTATTACATAACAAACTGCCTTAATATAAGGGACAAGATACAAAAAAACAATGATTTATCTAAGGAAAATTTATTAGAAACAACATTTCAAATACAAGTTTTTGCGAGAAACAACCTTTTAAAAAAAAATCTGGCAAAATAGAACCTTAAGAAGAAAATATTTTGCAAGAAATAACCTCGACCCATTTTCCGGCATTGACCAAGCATTTTTCAATGTTGACTCGTTAAAACCAAACATGTCGAGGGCACGTGAACTGCATTTCTTATGTTTCAACTCTGTTTTTCTCCATTTTTCGACATTAACCAAATATTTTCCGACGTTGAATTCATTAGTATACGAAGGCAAATAGAGTTGAAACATACGAAATGTGGATTACGTGCCTTGCCATGTTTGGTTTTAGTGAATCGAAACCGCAAAATACTTGGTCAATGTCCAAAAAATGGGTCAAGGTTGTTCCTCGCAAAAAAAATATTTTTAAGGTGTTATTTGCTAGATTTTTTTAAAAAGGTTGTTTCTCGCAAAAACTTGTACTTCCTTCATTTTTTTTAAATATTACACTTTCTATTTTAGGAAGTTTCAAATTAGATGCTACACTTTTATTTTGAGTAATAACTTCTCTCTATCTCTCTTCTATCACGTGTTCACATGAGACCTTTTTGTTTTCTTTCTCTCTATCTCTCTCTTCTCAAAAAATTACATAGGAGTCCGTGATTTTAAAAGTGTAACATTTAAAAAAAAACGGATGAAGTATTTAAAAGGTTGTTTCTGACAAATTTCCCTTTGTGTAATGTGTGCCTAAGGGTCACATGTTAACTTACAATTGTTATTTGTTTTTGGCGGCAAGCTACAAGTCTATTTAAATTGGCGTCCGAGGTCATGCATGGCCTGTTTAGCCATATCCAACGTGGAGGAACGGACATCTTTTACTTGCTGCAACCTATGGTAATGGCAGAGAATCATGGATTCATGAAAATATAAGATTAAGCTAAAACATATTGTAGTTTCTGTATAACTACGGCTGACAACCTCTACAAACAACCCTTTTGAAAGTCCAGATGGAAGGCATATGCGTATACCCCTGAGTGTACGTCGATTGAAGATCTGAGCTCCCTTTGGTGCAAGTAATTGAGTGATGTATAATTATTGAGATAAAACAGCTTTAGATTGGAAAGGGCATACATTAGGCATGTGAAGTGTATATAAACATATATGGTACAAATGATCAAATAAGAACAACTACTAGCTGTTCTAAAGAACCAAGGTAAACCGCAACAACCCCTCTCTTGTATTTCACTTTTCCTACAGCTTCCACGCAAGGTAGGGATGAGGGTGGAGATGGGCGGAAAGCAATAAAGATGAATTAAGACAGAGAGAAACATAGCTAGTCTTGCTCTATCCTCTGAGCAATTAGATCAACAGCAGCATTGGCAGAAGAGAAAGCTCCATGAAAGCTTTCCTGGTAGGAAATAGATTCTAGTTGACGGGCCATTTTCAACAAAATCTCACCCAGATCAGTAGTCTTCTGCAACAATGACTGGTAATAAGAGTTAGCAGCAACCTTACTGATGTCGATATTAGTTGGTTCAGGACAATACTCATCATCTAACCACTTATGAAGTGCCACTCTAAGCCACTCAGATTCCTGACAGAAAATGAAAGCAATACAGAGGAGTCAGGACTACTACAAAGGTGAACACGAAAAAAAAAATTTACCTAGGGAGTGGAGGGGAAGACCACCAAAAAAGGAACCTATGCAAAATGTTAAACTGTTGAAGGTAGAAGCCTAGAAGGAACAGAATTGGAGAAAAATAAAAGAAACCAATTCTAAATGAACTTCCACCATTCAGTTATATTTACTTCAGAACAGACAATAGGAAAAGAACTAGAAGCATGTACAAAGCAATGTAAAAGCATTAGCAACCCTCTTACAACTGAATAATTTAATGTCCTGCAAATGCAATCGAGTCCAAGTCAATAGAAGTGTAAGTAAAAGAGTTTGATGCAGTTTATCAAAGAGAGGGCTAATGAGTTTTTGTGTATTGGGGAAAGGAATGTCCCATGATGATGTCCATACTCCATAGTAATGCATCTGCACTCTACACACATCTTTCTTCAATTTTAGTAACACCTTCAGTAGTGATCAGTACATCATGTATGAAAGGTACGTGCAAGCTCTCTCTCTCTCTCTCTCTCTTTCTCTCTTTCTCTCTATCTCTAGGACCACATAGGTGTTTTCAGATTCCTCCTTTTCACAACCCCCTGCCCCCATTTTAATGGAATATAGCATAGACTTTCTCTTTCACATAAACAAAGATATATTCACCTTCTTATACAACAGATCATTGTGAAAACTCATGTCACTTATACCAGGCATAAGAAAGCCTCTCGAGTCAGTAGGCGAACAATCTTGAGCAGAGAACCTGATAACTTGTAACGAATATAATCCAACATATGGGTACCCCTAGTCCCCTACTGAACCTAATGAAGAATTGTGCATAAGTGCATCTATGAGGTTGTTCTATATAATCCTGCAATTTCATGAATAAAGCAATATGTCTAAACTGCAAGAATGAAAACTGACCTACAGAAGACAACACATCATTATACCAGATAATGATTCTGGGTCTGTTATCCCATTCAGCGTCTCCTATCATACATCCCATCTCTTCTTAAATTGACAAATAAAGTACTTTAAAATGAAAATGTTCATAGATTTATGTTTGTGATGTGGCATGAGACTGGCAAAAGAAGAAAAGGTGTAGGGCATAAGAAGAGACACCGAATGCAACTACTGGCTACTGCCAAAGATCAACCACATCAAGATTCATGATAATCCACAGATAGTACATATCTACAGAACAACCAAAGAAGATAACACGTTTTTTTTGCAAACTACCAACTGGTGATGATCTAAGTTCATTAGAGCTGAAAGTTTGAGATAACTTCTTTGGCATTAAGTCGACCCTAATTAGCCTCACTCGATTCCATATATATGGAAGAGTAACAGAGTGTAGATTCTAACTTGTAACCTCAACATAAAGAGGCAATTCACCATCATAGGATCATACCATCGGACACTGAAGAAGGGTTCGTCCTCTTCACCTTAAAATAAAAAAGTTTCTCCAAAAATAAGTTCAAAGTCGTTCCTCCAATAAGTCAAATAATAAGTTATAACATAAGCTTCAAAAGTTCAGTTTAGATAAGTTCAGAAAAATTCAGGCCAACAGAACAAACCTCAAATAGCCAGACCGAAACTACTAAAAGACGACTTGTTCATCATAAGAAAGTACCCAGCTTAGATAAAATATGATACTGTATTAAACAGGTTTAACTTTTTTTTTTCTTCTTTCAACAAGAAATAAAATTAGGGCGATTTTTACAGTTAAACATTTGCAAAACAAAGAAATTCAGAATTAAAGGTGAATTAAGAGTTACTTGAAGAGCTTTGGCAGGTTCCAGCCAGTGATCAGGAACCTGAAGAACCTCAACTGAGCCATTGAAGGAAGAATTCAGAGAAAATCGAGATTTTGTTACCCAAAACCCTAATTGAAATCGGAGTTTTAAAGGGTGAATTGATGAACAATTGAGCGAGGATTTTCGGGAATTTGAGAGATAATTAGAGGGTGAAAAGTTAATTGTTGGGAAGGGGATGATATAGTGGAGAATGGTAGTCATTTGGCTGGAAATTGGAACTCACTTTTAGCAATGGCGGGAAGAAGGGCAACCAGACGTTGGATATTATACCATTATTGATTATACTCGCTCCATTCCATAATAAGGTGCTTGTATTTTTTTTTTATTATACTGATTTGATCTCGGGTTCTAGATACCACCTTCAAGACTTTAACTAGCTAAACTAGTTGATATTCGCAAAATATGTGAAATCTTAAGACTATAATTCTATTAGTAGTTAGAAATATTTTATGTAATCCTGTTGGTTAATTTTGGTTTGTTAGATTGATGTAAACTTTTGTCATCCCTATATATAACAAAACTACATTAAAACTAATAAAACAACATTAAACAAGCATTACATTATGGGACGGATCCACGGAGGAGTAGTAGTACTTCCTCGAAAAATGCCCAGTTCATTTACTATATCATATATTCTGCACAAAAAAGGTTGTACATTAAATTATTAATTATAAATGTAGTATTCTGTATAAAAAAAAAGTAGTATACAAATGAGCAATGAATGAGCAATGAAATAGATTTGGGTGTACGATACCCTGATTTATAATGTAAACTACTTGTTCGGCTCGGACGATTCCTCAATAATTTAAGAAGGTAAAAAGTATGTATAATATTGGGGGTTAATATTTTATCATAAGCATAAGTCATAGTTTAGTGGTAACATGATAATATTCAAAAGTAAGATGTCATAGGCGGCAAAGAATAGATATGTATCGATATATAGACATTTTTACAATGCCCACGCGTTTTTATTACATATATAGATATAGATTGCAAAGAATAGTAGTATAAGATTCTAAGCCATGTATCATTTTTCTTATTTTCCGAAGGCGAGTACTAAATTATTTGATTTTTGAGGTGAAGAACTTTGACTATATTTGTTTCTGCATAAAAACTAGTCAAATATAAGTGTTGTATTGAGAGTCATGAAATTTGAGAAAGTCCAAGGTCCTGAGGAAGAGGTCTCCGACAATACTGGAAAATACAATGAAAAATTGGCTCAGGAGTGTTTCCGGAAAAATCCCCTCCGACGCTCAAGTCAGATGTGATTGTAGTTGAAAGATAAAGTAAGTAAATATAGAGATAAATGCTCTAGGTTTTCTAGGTGAGAATTGAATACCCATTTATTGATGAGGTTGTGCCCTTTTATACTATAGAGGATTTCTCAGACAGGATAATCTAATAGAGAACAACCCATCTTTTGGAATTGTTGTCTTCCTTTTCGGGTAAAGGTACTTTAGAGCTTTTGACTTGTGGGATTTTACTGGAGAGATAGACTGACCATTCAATGGGCCCAAACAATTAGCCCCAAGCTTAACATGCGAGATAGGCTTTTCATAGGTTGTATGTTAAGCGGGAAACTTGAACCATCTTCTTAACCCAATAACATGAGCATATACGTCTTTATTTGTTTGGTAGTGTCTAAGTATAGGCCACGTAAGAAAAATCCAAAGTAAGATTTCATTCACTGTAATATGCCAAATTGTTTTAAGGAAAATTTGTCAGAAACCACCTTTTAAAATCACTTTTTTGTGAGAAACCACCTTTTAATTTTTTTTGGTTAAATAGCCACCTTTTTTACTTTCTTTTTTTGTTGGAAGCCACCTGTTGACGGAAATTGGGGTTTGACTAACTTTTTCCGTCGTTGACCATCACGTGCATGGCACGTGATGTCATAACACTCCTTCCTTCTTTTTTTCCCCGATTTTCCCACCCAAACCCATCATCTTCCTCTTCCTTTCATCTCTGTTTCTCTCTCTCTCTCTTTCTTCCTTGAATTGAAGTAAGGGATTATCATAACTTGCAAAAGGGATTCATCTCCATTTGAATTGAGGTAAGCATAAATATGTATGAACTCCTTTTATTTTGTTCTTTTGTCCAGTTTAGAATTAGGGTTTATAATTGACAAGTGTGTTTTGAAATTAGGGTTAAAAATCAATTTTTTTGCTTGGTGAATTACGCAGTTATGATGTTGAAGAAAAGGAAGTGTAAATGTGGGTTTGAAGTAGCTGTGAGGACTTCATGGACGAATGAAAACCCTGGCAGGAAATTTGTAGCTTGCAAGCTTTACAACCATGACACTGGACACAGGGGATGTCAATTTTTTGAGTGGTTAGATGAAGACCCTTTGGAATGGCAAAGGGATGTCATCAACACACTTATTGCTGAGAAGCATAGGTTGGCAACAGATCTTAGTTTACTGAGGGGCAGGGTTGCTCTTATTGATTATGAGAAGAAGAGATTGACTGATGAGATGGAGAGGATGAAGAAGAAGACTGAGAAGAGAAAGGGCTGTGGTAATGGATGTAAGCAACACGGTGGTGGCAGTGGCTATGTTGGATTAGGATTAGTCTTAGGAGGTCTTGTGATGTTGTCTGTAGTTGTTAGTGTAGTTGTTGTCAAAGTTGTTGGGTAATTGTAATCTCTTGTGTAACCTCTTCAAAGCCTATTGGCTAATTGTGATGAATGAAAAGTTTTGACAGCATATCTCATTGTTACCAGCAATTAACCAAAGTACAAAAGCACTTTTCATAGATAATCAATTGTGCACATTACACACAAACATATGTAGTCAATCATAACTTAATTGTCACAAAATCACCAAAATGTAAAGTTAATTGGATGCAATCCGAAAGCTTGATAGTGCTAAATATTCATTTCATACAAAAAAATTTAGCTTTAAGCTATTCTTGAGTCAACTGAGAAGAGAACACTGCATTTGTAGAGCTTGAAGCTTGTGACATGGTGAGTGTTGTTGATCTTGTAGCCCTAGTAACAGTTGCCTTAGAAGCTCCTAGCTTGGATCCCTTAGAACTGCTGGCACCTTTGCTTTTTCCAGCCTTGGAAGCTCCTTGTTTGGACCCTTTTGAAGTGGTTGCAGCAGCTGCTTTGGTTGATGCCTTTGGAGCTCTAGACCTGTCTCTCCACGGTCAGGTTGTCTTCTTGGTTGTGTTCTTTGCTTGTCTTTGCTTGCTTCTGGGTTGATGCACCAGCATTCATGGTTGGCTCAGCACTAGCTCCAGGTCTTCCACCACTCTTCTTGGTTGGAGGATCCACAACAGCATTGTTACATTTATTCTTGTAATGGCCAGCAACCCCACACTTAGAGCAACAATTTTGTTTCTTTGCCCTCTTCACAAGCTTGCTCTTTCTCTCTTCATCTTCTCCTTGTTCTTTCACTCTTTTCTTCTTACTTGGTCTTCCAGGCATCTTCCTATAAGGTGGTGGCAGTGGCTCAGGATGTGTTGTTTTCTCCCACTGAGCTTGCCCTGGCACGACTCTAAAAGTTGGGGCATAGGTTGTCTTCTGGTTTTTGGTCACAAATTCCCCACCATGGTATAACCTAATGTTGATCTTCTCCATAGTTTTATAAATAGGCCACAACACATTTATCCTACCATTAAACCTGATCAAAAACGATAATAAACCCCAAGCAACACTAATAAGCACTTAAATCATTACACAAAACCTATTGAAATTACATATTACACTATCATGATTTTTTAAATAGGGTAAAGGTTACAAAATTTAGTAAATTAAGAACCCACTTGCACATTAACAAGCTCAAATTAGCTAACCTCTATGCACATAATTCTTGGGATATTATTGTATTCATATGATCCCACCAATTGTACTTTAAATATGCATAAATCCACATAATTTTAAACATAAACCCTAATTAAACAAACATACAAGCAGTAAAGTATGATTTTTTAATCAATTACAAAGTACACTCACCTGGGTATTTGTTGAATTGTGAATTTGGTCCCCCCAACTGCTTTCCCTGCCTTCTTCGAACTTCCTGTAGCAGCCATGGTAGTTCCAAATAAGGAATTATTTTTTAAGAACTCAAAGTACAAAAGTGAAGTGAGATTAAAGTGAAGTAGGTGCGTCATTACATACCTGTTCAGTTGTAATAATCAGATTGCCTATGGAGCCATCATTACCTATCAGTAGAGTATAGAGTGTAGGGTCTTCAGTAGAGAATTTACTGCCCTAAAGCTTTTGTTCCTCCTAGAAATTTAATGTCAACCAATTTAATTCAAAGAGACATAGTGAGATGGAGGGAGAATTGAGATTCTCAACTGCAGAGATGAAATGAAGGAAGAGAGAGAGAGAGAGAGAGAGAGAGAGAGAAAGAGAGAGAGAAAGAGGAAGATGATGGGTTTGGGTGGGAAAATCGGGGAAAAAAAGAAGGAAGGAGTGTTATGACATCACGTGCCATGCACATGATGGTCAACGACGGAAAAAGTTAGTCAAACCCCAATTTCCATCAACAGGTGGCTTCCAACAACAAAAAAAGTCAAAAAGGTGGCTATTTAACCAAAAAATTTTAAAAGGTGGTCTCTCACAAAAAAGTGATTTTAAAAGGTGGTTTCTGACAAATTTTCCTTGTTTTAATATACTTATCTTAGTAACTTGAGTATAGCTGGATAGCACTAATATTACAAACTCCAAAGTTTGCCTCAAATAGTTCGAGGATGGTTTCTATCATGAAGGTCGAGCAAGCTCGAGTGGCGGATAATTCTTTTGCTCCAACCAGGTCGAGTAGCACACGATAATTTTGATGAATAACATAATGAGAAGCCGAGGGGTATTTTGTTATACCATAATAAGGTCGAGGAGCGTCTAACTGAGTGAGTGCACTAGCTGGCGCATGTTGGAATTTTGTATTTAACCAGGAAGCTGATTTTACCGAGGATGTTCTTGTAAATTTTTTAAGTTCAAAGTCGAGTACCCATCAAAAATGATTTTCGTTAACTTCAGCTAATAAACTTGAAGGTCAGCGTTGGTCGACCAGCAAATAAAATTGTCAGGCCTAGACCTCACTCAGATCTTCTTCCTTATGAGAACTTGGACTGACATAGCACATCTCGCGGCCAAATGGTGGTATGATGCAACCATTATGTGAAGATAAGTTTGAGGTTTTGGGTAGGAGACACTCCGGTGTCGAATAAGGGCCTTTTGTTGATAAGTAACCATTTTTTGGTAAGTGTTGGAATGACGTCACTCAGATGCCAAGCAGGTGCTTGTAGTTGATATTCAGCCATTTTTGGCAAAGGTGTTGAAGGACACTACTTGGATGCCGAGTAGGTACCTTTAGATGATATTTAGCCATTTTTTGGCCAAGCCGTTGGAAGGCAGCTACTCAGATGCAAAGTAGGTGACTATATATGATACTTAGCCATTTTTTGGCTAAGCGGGCGGAAAGGACGCTACACGGATGCCGAGTAGGTGCCTATAAATGATACTTCGCTATTTTTTGGCTAACTGAGTAGGGCACTCCTTTCATGACCAAGGAGGTGCCAATCGAGAGGTTCTCAACTCAGGGTGCTAATTAGCCCCATGTCTCCCGAGGAGGTTTCTTTTATTTGCGCTTAGTCATTTTTGACAAGTGAGTGGGGCACTCCTCTCATGACCGAGGAGGTGCCAATGGAAAGGTCCTCGACTCGGGGTGCTAATTAATTAGCCCCATGTCTCCCGAAGATGTCTCTTTTATTTGCACTTAGTCATTTTTGACAAGTGAGTGGGACACACCTCTCATGACCAAGGAGGTGCCAATAGAGATGTTCTCGATTCGAGGGGCTAATGATTCCCATGTTTCCCGAGGAGGTCTCTTTTGTGGGAGGACGCTAGTCGGATATAGAGTAGGTGCCTATAAATGATACTTAGCTATTTTTTGGCTAAGTGAGTGGGGGGCATTCCTTTCATGACCGAGGAGGTGCCAATGGAAAGGTTATGACTCGGGAGGCTAATGAGTCCAATGTTCCCCGAGGAGGTGTCTATGGAGATGTTCTCCATTCAGGGGAGGCTAATGAGCCCCATGTTTCCCGAGGAGGTCTCTTTTGTTGGGAGGACGCTACTCGGATGTTGAGTAGGTGCTTGTAAATGATACTTAGCCATTTTCTAGCTAAGTGAGTGGGGGCACTCCTCTTATGATCGAGGAGAGGTGCTGATGGAGAGGCTCTCAACTTGAGAGGACAATGATCCCCATTGTTTCCCGAGTGGTTCTCTTTTGTTGGGAATACGCTACTTGGATGTTGAGTAGGTGCCTATAAGTGAGACTTAGTCATTTTTTGGTTAAGTGAGTGGGGCACTCTCTTATGACCGAGGAGGTGCCGATGGAGAGGTTCTCGACTCAAAAGGCTAATGAGCCCCATGTTTCCCGATGAGGTGTCAATGGAGAAATTCTCGACTCGGGGGGGCTAAAGTAAAGATCCCCATATTTTCCAAGGAGGTCTATTTTGTCAGAAGAATGCTACTCATATGTCGAGTAAGTGCCTATAAATGATACTTAGCCATGTTTTGGCCAAGTGAGTGGGGGCACTCCTCTTATGACCGAGGAGGTGCTGATGGACAGGTTCTCGACACAAAGGGTTAATGAACCCCATGCTTCTTGAGTAGGTCTCTTTTATTGGGAGGACGCTATCGGATGTCGAGTAAGTGCCTATATGATACTTATCTATTTTTTGGGTAAGTGAGTGGGCACTCCTCTCATGACCGAGAAGCTAAGGTACCGATGGAGAGGTTCTCGACTCGGGAGCTAATGAGCCCCATGTTTCCCAAAGAGGTATCAACGGAGATGTTCTCGACTTGGAGGGGGCTAATGAGCCCCATGTTAGGCCGAGGAGGTTTACTTGTTTTCACTTAGACATTTTTGCTTAGGGTACGCATGGTATGACCAAGAAGGTACCATGGAGGATGTTCTCGACTCGGGAGGCTAATGAGCTCCATGCTAGGCCGAGCAGGTTACATTTTTTTGCATTTAGACATTTTTTCTAAGTGAGAAGGTACTCCTGGTATGACCGAGTGAGTATCATGAAGGATGTGCTCGAGTCGGGAGGCTAATGGGCCCCATGTTTTTCGAGGAGGTCTAGGTTCTCTCGGGTTTCTTTTTTCTTGCTTTTATTGTTCCGAGAATCTTCGAGGTATCTGTTTAATTTTCCTTGATCGGCTAGGTGATGTAAGGCCTTTTTCTATTCTCGACAATCCTTGGTAATGTGTCCGCATTTTTTGTGATACTCACAACAACTTCTTGTCCCCCCGACCATTTGAGGTTTTGAGTGGTGGGTAAGAGATATTTGCCTTTGAGGTTGAGTCAAATCTTGCTTTGGTTCCTGTTGAACTGAAGGTCATTTCGTGATCTGAGGCCCTCTACTAAAGGTGGTTGTTCAGATTACGACTGTTCTTGTTGAACTCTATAGAGGGAGCGTCTTCCTTTCTCCTCCATAATTTCCCGCAGACAGACTTACATATGTCCGATACTTGAATGAACTTTTGTGCCCGAGTCATAATTTCAGGGAAGGTCGTCACTTCACTTATGGCATGGGACCATCTGAATTTGCTGGGCCAAAGTCCTGACAGTAGGGTAGTGAAGGCTACGTATAGGCGTGTTTTTGTTGCCTACGCGGGATGAGCGCGTATTTGACTACCTCATTGTAAAGGTTTTGTTGAAAATGTTTTGAAAGGGAGAAGTCGCCAACAAGTCTTTCAAGGAAGACTAATAAAACTAATTGGATATTTGGATACCTTCTTGATACAACTTTGCGACTTATCCAATGTAAATTTCCCTGTTATGACTCCATTAATGATTAATAGACCATAGATTGAGTTCACGGGTGAGGGTACGAATAAGATCAGTAATCAAATGCGCCCATTGACGACCTCTACTTAATATCGATTCATGTCACGTTTACCCAATCAAATAACCAAGCAACGTGTTAACTTAATGTATAGTTAATCTATGTTGGTTCATTAAACAAACAAAAGACTAATTTTTGGTGATATGTTATTATGCAATCAAGTTACTGGGAACCTAACAGGTTGTCCAAATTATCTAAATTTAATGTTAGAACAATTCTTTTAGGTCTTTGATTAGTACTCCCTCCGTCCCAGAAAGATCTGAACACTTGTTGGGACACGTAGTTTAAGGTGATAAGTTGTAGTGTGGTTATCAAATGTTATTTTATCTAAAAAGTAGATGTGATAGGAGTTGGTGGGGTATTTTTTATTAGAGGAGAGAGAAAGTTGGGTAACTTTTTATTGATAAAAGGTAGAGTGTGGGCCAAAGATGTGTAAAAGAAATAATATATTAATAGTGGGACCATGCTAAAAATAGAAGTGTTCAAACTAATTTGGGACAAACACAAAAGGAAAGTATTCAGACTATTCTGGGACGGAGGGAGTAATAATAAGCATGTGCGGTGATGAAAGCATTAAATCATACACCATTCATATGAATAATCATGAATAATATAATAACAGAATATAAAAAGAAGATATTTAAGGAAGAATGTACAAGAACGTGTTAATTCCTTCAATATCTACATTATGACAAATAAAGGGTTAGTAAAAACGGAATTAAATTGGAATTGACGCTCAGGAATTATACCTTTGTCGTCTAGGTCTTATGCAACGATCCTCAGGGTGATCAATTTTGAAGCTTAAATGAATTTGAATGGCGTTTGAATGCGTTTTTAGAGAATTTGAGTGTTTGAATGTGTTTAAGTATAGGAGAGTATGTGTAGAAGTCGTAGGGAAAAGAGTCATGTAAAGTCATTCGAAGAAACGAGCTATTTATAGGCAAAGGAATCCGAAAACGGAGTGAAAAGAGTATGTGTAGAAGTCGTAGGGAAAAGTGTCATGTAAAGTCATTCGAAGAAACGAGCTATTTATAGGCAAAGGAAACCGAAAACGGAGTGAAAAGATAAAGGAAAACTTATGCACTAGACGCACAGCCTGTGCGCTAGGCACACTTGCTTTTTGGCCGGTTTTTTATTGTTTTAATATCTTTTTTTATCCTTTGGTAAAATCTATACTTTGAAATCCGAAATCAGCTATCTTTAGGAATAAAAATCATATTCGCTAAATATCCTTTAAAATAAATTATCAAATATAATTTATATTAAAATATAAAAAAATACAAATTAATTATCGGGAATAATTAATTGGAACTTTAAAATTTAGCTTGTATAGACTTTAGATTTTAGAAATGCTTTTGGAATTAGTTCGTTCGATTGCTTTTCCTTTGGACTGGATCAATTAGGACGACAATATGTTTGATCATTGGGTAGTCAATGGGGAGACACGATTTTGTGTCTATAGAAGCCCTCAATTTGATTGAGGTTCAGGATACCGAAAGTCAAAGTAGCCTGTGTCGGGATGGAGAACAATTCTAAACGCTCTACAGTTTAGAACTTATCTTTATATCACCAGTTTTTGCAAAAAAAAAAGTTAGTATGGAGGATGATAGCTACTACCTCCGTCCTAGATTAGTCTGAACACTTTCCTTTTATGTTAGTCCCAAATTAGTTTGAACACTTCCATTCTTGGCATGGTCCCACCATTAATATATTATTTCTTTTACACATCTTTGGCCCAAACTCAACCTTTTATCAATAAAAAGTTACCCAACTTTCTCTCTCCTCTAATAAAAAATACCCCACTAACTCCTATCACATCTACTTTTTAAATAAAATAACATTTGATAACTACACCACAACTTATCACCTTAAACTACGTGTCTCAACAAGTGTTCAGATATTTCTGGGACGGAGGGAGTATAAGCAATCTAATTATCTATAGGAGAAGATGTTAGCAGATAGGTGCAAACAACTCACTTAATGATGCACATAATGATGCAATAATGCAAACTTAGACTCTCTAAGTATGCATGAGACTTTATGCATGGATTAGGATTATGTAAAGCTTATGAATAGATGGAATGTCATGCAAAGTTAGGGTAATGCAAGGATGGGAGAACTGGATAGAGATACTATGCAAGGTCAGGATTTTGCAAAGCTAGAAGTTATGGATTGATAGAGATAGATTGTAGAGAGATAGATAAAATGATTTTCGAAAACTGTTTTGATAATTAATTGGGGTCCACAAGTGAGATCCACGGATTACAACTCTTTGGGAGTTTGATTTGGGGGAACCACCACATATGTAGGAACCCCTCACTTTGGATAAGCTTGTCTTGAATTAGGCATTGTAAGCCTAGATTGGTAGATACTTGATTTGTATTGATCATTCATAGTTATTCACAAAGGATTCTTCTTTGGGGAGTTGATACAGACAAAGTTTGATCTCGCCAGAGACCATGGAATTATCGGAGATTCCTTTAGGGACAAGGAGAGTTTGGATTGAAAAAATAAAAGGTCAAATTTTATGACTCAAATAAATGTAGGTGGGAAAAGGATTTGACAAGGCTAGGTTCAGACTCGAGTCTATGTCGGGATCTAGAAAGAGTATGCTTTTGAATTCTAGAAAGTTAAATCATTAGACCTTGATTAATTCATTTTTAATTGAAGCGGTCAGACCTCGAGAGAGGATTCCTGCGTATCCTTGCGCAATCAGGCCATTCTTAGTTCCATATTTGATTGTTTTAGTGCCCTAACTTTCGCATAAGCCACACTTTTGGGTTTTCAACCTAGCGGGTTTAGACATACCATGAAAAAGGATTTAGGGTTGATGAAAGGTTGCAAGGTTGAAAGGTTGCAAGGTTGAAAGGTTTGAGGTTATGAGGTTTCGATGAAGGTTTAAGTGGATGGGCAAGATAAGGATTATGGTCTTGGATTATATAAGCTATAAAATTATTGATGAAAGGATTGAGGGATTTGAAATGAGGGATAGAACTTGTGTGCAACCCCCTAGCTTGTTTTTTTTCTTTGCTTTTGAATTTTTTTTTTTTTTTTTTTTTTTTTTTTTTTTTTGCCTTTGCTTTTTTTTTCGCACTTTGAATTTTTCTCACTTTGAATTTTTCTTACTTATATGGTTCTCGCCTGACATTGATTTTCTTTTACATATATATTGAGGCTTGCATACAAGTTTTTGTGGTTTAGGGTATTGGAAAGTGTGAAGGTTTTTTTGTGGAGCTTTGAAGGTTATTGGCTAAGGATTATGAAGATGATGGCTTAAAGGGATTTTTTTTTACTTTGGGTTGCATGGAGATGTTTATGGATTATGGCTTTTGAAATGATGGAGGGAAGAGGAAAATAACTCTTAATCCAAAGTATGTCCTTTTTTTTTTTTGTTAATCAAGGCATTTAGAGACACTTTGATTTTCATTATTGAATTAGAAGCATAGATGATGGTGAAAGGCCAATGAAAATAGAAATAAAAATATAATGAAAAAAGAAAGGCTATACTAAAGTGTCAAAGACATGATGGAAAAGGACATAAATGGTTTAGGGTAAGGACTCTCTGACTCATCTTAGGAAACCAGAAAAAACAGACTAAGCCTTTGAATTGAGATACACTGCCCAAGGGGTTGTTGGTGATGCAGAAACACGTTGTAGTAAGTATTAGCAATCTATCGTCATCGACCATGTTTTGCAGTGCATTTGTAGGATCCAACATTGGATGTCATATTTTCATTATATTGTTGGAATTCGCAGTAGAAATATAGGTTGCACCTTTTGAATTTTCTTTTGGGTGCAGGGTTCGGTGTAGATCTTATGGAAGTGATTGCACCTCTATTGTGAATGTTATGAAAAGTAATCTCATGACTCTAAATGAAGTCGGCTAGTGGTGATAGTGCGCTTGATGAGCTTTAGAGTGGGCTTACTTTTTGTTCCTCCATTAGGCATTCCTAATGTTGTAATCTCTCGACTAGTCGTGAACAGAATCAAGTGGACCTTACTTGTAAGTTTTAAGACATGATTTTCGAAATAGGAAATGGAAATGAGAAATGGAAATGGAAATGGGAATGAAAATGAAAATGGGAAATGGGAAATGGGAAATGGAAATGGTTATGAGATGGACGGTTTGGAAATGATGTGGATTATGGACTAGTGTGAGCTTGACCTTGATGCGGACATGCGCCTAACTATATGCAAATACAAATATGGACTGGACTGGACTTTGCAAGCATATTGGACTCAATGACTGGGCTTTGGGAATAGTAGACTTTGAACTTATAGGTAGGATAAGCAGACTAGACTCAAAGAAGATTGCCTATGTGGACTTTAGGGAATACTAAACTTTCAATTACGCGAGAGTAAGCAGGCTAGGTGAGACAGAAGGCTAGACTTTGGAACTTATATTTAGAATAAGTAGGCTAGACTTAAGGATGACTAGTATTTGAACTTATGGGTGAGTAAGTAGACTAGGCAATAAGGAAGGCAAGACTTTGAACTTATACTTAGAATAAGTAGGATAGACCTTATGATGACCAGACTTTGAACTTATGGGTGAATAAGTAGGTTAGGATATAAGGAAGGCTAGACTTTGAACTTATATTTAGAATAAGTAGGCTAGACCCAAGGGTGACTAGAATTTGAACTTATGGGTGAGTAAGTAGGCTAGACAAAAGAAAGGCTAGACTTTAAACATACATTGAAAATAAGCGTGCTAAACCAAGGGTGATTGGACTTTGAACTTACGGGTGAGTAAGCAGACTAGACACTAGGGGAGACTAGACTTTGAACTTACATTTAGAATAAGGAGGCTACACTCGAAGATCGGGCCATTACGGACTTAGGGAGTAATATACTTTGAACTAATACCTAGATTAAGCAGGCTAGACCAATAGATTGATGGGTTTTAGAGTTTGGACTTCGTCCTATATGGGTTTGGAATTAGATTTAACTAGGGCTTACTATGAAATCCCAAAAACTTTAACAATGCTTAACTAATTAATTAATTATAATGAGAAGCAAAAATATATTATTTTATTGTCTAACTAGTTCGAAAGACTTAAAAATTGGATTAATTAAACTAATAGCATAAATTATCAATTTGCAAATGTTGGAATTAAGGTAACAATGAATAATATTCTGGTTTTATAAAATAAACATAAAAGGAGGATATTGTTATTAAAACCAAAAGCTTCTGATTTTCTTCTTCCTTCCACCCTTCTCCTTCCTCTCTTACATGGCAAACAAACCAAATTAAACCGATTTTGTCCTCCCTTAGAGAACTAACCTACCTCCACCATCATCCCAAGTAAACTAATTTAGTAGAAGTTCCCTTTCAATCCATGGTTTTGATAAAATCCATCAACTATTACTCATGGTTTTTGGACTTTCTAGAAGCCATCGCCATGGCTACAAATAGCCATGTTCACGGTCTTTCAAGCATTCACTGGACGCCTAACCTGAACCACCGTGCTGCCACCCTCGAGGCAGCCCTACCTCCGACCACCTTGTGCAACCTTCACTCGTCCCCAAATGCACTCCCCTGCTCTCTCACTCTCTCGCTCGCACCTTCTCTCTCCTCTCGCACAAACTTCTTCTCGCTGCTCTCTCGCCTTGCCTCGTCGCTACACGGCACCGCCACAACCTGCACCACCGGCCCTGCTCCCCAATCTCGCCAGCGCACCCCTCTGTTCGCCGAAGCTTGGAACTCCGCCCCTCGTTGTATCTGTTGTTCCTACTCAAAGGTATAATACATACCTCTTAACTAAGTTTCTAATTTTTCAAGTTTAGTAATTCAAGCCCAGTTAATATCCTTTTATAATAAATATTACTTTGGGCCAAAAAACGGATTTATGTAGTTAAGCTATCTAGTTTAATATGTAGCTTCAACTTGTTGGGCTAATGAGTTGTCTTGCTTGCTAATAACCCAACTTATAATATTTACCCTTACTTAATTAAACTAATGACTTTCTTGTGTACTCTTATGTTGTTTTTTTTGACGGACTGTACTCTTATGATGTTCTTAATAGCTAATTTATAGACTACTTATACAAACTTAATTATGTCACTTATGTTAATATTACCCTAATTTGTTAAAGTTTAATAATATACGATCTTTATTGGTCTTAGGAAGTTAACTTGGTCTATGGATTATATTAATTGAAGGATTCTAATAACTTTGATTAATTATGTAATTTGAGTATAAGTTAAGGTTTAATCCTTTAATAAAATATGCTCTTTATTTGTCTTCATAATATTGACTATGCTTCATTAATCCTCATGTTCACCTATAATGATTAATAAAGCTGCTTTATTAGTATATGTGACTAAATGATAATATAGTAATGTTAATAGCTCTAATATAGCAATAGACTTATATAACATACCTAATTAGTAAAAAATGACTAATCGATGTTAATTCTGGACTCACATGGTAATTGCTTTAACATAATCAAGTTAGCTTATAACTAAACGGAGTAGTTATAGTATCAAGTTAGTAATATGAGTTTTAACCATAAAATAGTTATTAATTCTACAATGAGAATTGATGTACACACACACACACACACACACACACACACACATAGGGCTGTTCACCGGTCCAAGACCGGTCCGGACCGGACCGGACCTGCTTGGACTGGTGGACCGGATTTGTGGGATTCGGTGGACCGGGGACCGGACCTGATTTTTCCGGTCCGGTCCAGGTCTGGACCGGAAAAATCAGGTCCGGTCCCCGGTCCGGTCCGGACCTGTTGGACCTGATTTTCGATTTTTTTTTTTTTTTTGGATTTTAAATATTCTATTTGGACCTGTTTTGCGAACTTTGGACCTGTTGGACCTGTTTGGACCTGTTGGATCTATTTGGACCTGTAAAAATGACTTGGGCTAGCAGTTCAAAAAAAAAAAAAACTAAAATTCCGGGTTTCCGGTCCGGACCTGATTTTTCCGGGTTTGGACCGGACCGGACCGAAAACCCGAAATCGTCACTTTCCACGGACCGGGGACCGGTCCAAATTCCGGTCCGACCCACCCATGTGAACAACCCTACACACACACACACACACACACACACACACACACACACACACACATATATATATATATATATATATATATATATATATATATATAGGAATAGGATCTCGTGAAAACCACTTCTTATGATGAAAACTGAAAACGGCAACATAAAATGAGCAAAAAGTTTCTTAAAATGAGCAAAAAGTTCTTATAATGAGCAAAAGTATAAAATGAGCAAAAAACATAAAATGAGCAAAAATTTGCAAAATGAGCAAAAGTTTCTTAAAATGAGCGAAAACATAAAATGAGCAAAAAAACATAAAATGAACAAAAGTTTTAAAATGAGCAAAAACATGAAATGAGCAAAAATCATAAAATGAGCAAAAATCTGCAAAATGAGCAAAAAAGCCGGTTTTCAGTTTTCAGTTTTCAGCTTAAGGTTAGTTTTCAGTGGATCCTACCTCTATATATATATATATATATATATATATATATATATATATATATATATCACTATTCTTGGCTAGATTAAAAGGGAAAGGGATATTACAAGCCTCCCTTGGCTATCAAAGTTACTATGCATGCAGGATTAGAGGTAAGGTCTACTGCTAAACCCCGCACTCCCCTGCCAACTATGTTTTATGATATTTTTATATGATGTTTATGCTATGATATCTATGGTGCGCGGGAAATGAAATGTCTTATCCAAATTTGATGAATTTGATTCGATGACAACTATGATTTATGTATGAATGATTTGATATGACGTTTATATGATTTATAAAAAGTAATTAAAAGATACGAAACATGATAAATGAAAGTGAAAGATGGTTCATGGCAATACTATGTTCTCTAGGTCGTGCACGTGTCATCTACATATTTTCGGAGGCAACACCACTTTCTGATGGGGGACAACGTCCTCGATGGCACCCGCATTATGGTATTATGTCACTTTCTGAGGGGGGGGGGGACAACGTCCTCGGTGGCTCTACCTTCTGTTACTATTGGAGTTATATGCCACCTTCTGATGGGGGACGAATGTCCTTGGTGGACTTTACTTTAGGGTTGTTAAAACAAATCCGACCCGATTGACCCGATCTGCGATCCGGATATCCGACCCGAAAATCCGGATATCCGATCCGACTTTTTTAACTTTCGGATATTTCGGGTCGGACATCCGAAAAAATTCGGATCGGATTCGGATTATAATTTTTAAAATTTCGGGTATCCAAAATATCCGATTTTTAAAGTAATATTTTCTTTTTAGTGAAAAGGGGTAAACCCTAAAAATCATTAGTCACGCCGCAATAGAGACATCATCTTTTCTCCTCTACTAGTCTAATCTTAGATTTGTAGTCCTCTCCTCTACTTCATGGTTCATCAGTTGTTAGGCACCGGTGCTCGACGAACTGTGGTCGCTCTTTTCACGATTATATCATCTCCTCACAAGGACGGCCGACAGTCGTTCGTCGATTCTCAGGCAATAGCATCACCAAATGGGTTAAATACTGTAATTTTTTTTGTGGGAGTCTTTAGTCTGTTTATATTGCAGAAACTTTGCTTAAACATGCTAAATTTATGCTACTTTACCCCTATTAAAGAATTGATGCTCAAACTTTTGAAATTAAACATACCTTGCTGAACAAAATTAGAGCTCTTGGTCTACTACTCTGGTGAACAAAAAAGTAATGGAAAGTGCTCAAATTAAACATACTATAATTGTGTAATTTATCTAGTGGTCTGCTACTTTCTTAAAGAAAGAAAATAAGTAAGTTAAAGTGCTTGCAGTGATGAGAATATGACATGAGATGTCATCGCATAATTATCTTTTATGTGGTTTACTACTGTATTTTTGTGGTATGCTACTTTGCTTCACAAATGAGTAATAATATATTTGAAAGAACTGCTCATAGATATTAGCAGCGAGAAAAAAATGAGTTATTAATATTTTGGATCGGATATCCGGTTATGCAATCCGAAATTTCGAATATCCAAAAATCGGATATCCGATATTTGAAAGAACTGGTCATAGATTTTAGCAGCGAGAAAAAAACGAGTAATTAATATATTTGAAAGAACTGCTCATAGATATTAGCAGCGAGAAAAAACGAGTTATTAATATTGGATCGGATATCTGGTTATCCAATTCGAAATTTCGGATATCCAATATTTTTCGGATCGGATACGGATCGAACTTTTAGTGATCCGCTTTTTTCGGATATCCAAAATTTCAGATCGGATAGGATATCTGAAATGAACAACCCTACTTTACCTTATGTTACGATCTATGTCATTATATGTCACCTTCTGATGGGGGACTTATAATCCTTGGTGGTTTTTTATTTCCGCTGTACTTGCCAGTAACCAATGAAAGTTTTCAGATAATGAATATGTTAATGAATGATGATAGTGATCTATGATATTATGTATTATTTGAAATATATGTTTATGAAATGGTTTGACTATATTCTTCTTTCTCTGTTTGTAACTAAAATGGTTTGAAATGAATTTACGTTGTTAATGTAATATGTTACTGAGTCTCGATTCATGACGTTTTATTTTTCTGTTTTAGGTATGCATATGGAGTTGGAATGGCGTAGAAGTGAGGAAAGAATAACTTTAAATTATGCAACTATGATGGTTATGTTTTATAAGTTCATTTTCACTAAATCAAGAACCTCTATCTAAGCTTAAGTTAGTTACATATTCTTAGATTAATCATTACGATATGTTTACTTTCACGAAAGATGTGCCTTCCAGACGGAGGTACCGCAGTGACGCACCGAGTAAGTTAGGTCTTCCACTGCTAATCGCTTAATTAATAAATAAATATGCATAGGAGTCGGGACTTATCAAAGTGGTATCAGAGCCAATGTTTGGTTACCTAAAGTAAAACCTCAAATGTTTTACGTTAAAAATTATAAGTTTAGGTAATTATTAAAATGAAAATCAATGGCTTACTTAACTTTTAAGTATAAAGAAATGATTGTGAATTATAATGATACACTAAAACTAAATAATAATAATAATAATAATAATAATAATAATAATAATAATAATAATAATAATAATAATAATAATAATAATAATAATAATACCAACAACAACAATAACAATAATAACAATAATAACAATAATAACAACAATAACAACAATAAGAACAACAATAACAATAAGAATAATAATAAAATAAAAATAATAAAAATAATAAAAATAATAACAATAATAATAATAATAATAATAATAATAATAATAATAATAATAATAATAATAATAATAATAATAATAATAACAACAATAATAACAATAATAATAATAATAATAATAATAATAATAATAATAATAATAATAATAATAATAATAATAATAATAATAATAATAATAATAATAAGAGTAATAATAATAATAATAATAGTAATAATAATAATAGTAATAATAATAATAGTAATAATAATAATAATAATAATAATAATAATAATAATAATAATAATAATAATAATAATAATAATAATAATAATAATAATAATAATAATAATAAATGAGTAAGTCATGTAAATCGTAAAAACAAAGGCAATAAGTGGTGCAAAATAAGTTGTTCAAAATGGAAATGAGAGTGAGTGTTAGGTACCGGGAAGGGAATGTTTTCTTCAATCTCTTAAAAGTATATGCCATGAACGTGAAATGTTTGACGTGTTAGAATATGGCAACGAGTGAAAGTTAACCTATGAATGGAGGAAATAGAACCGGTGAGTCCAATGTCACGCTCGAAGAAATGAAGGCAAGGATTGATGCTTTGCGAAGTGACCCTGTTTTTGGAGATACCATTAAAAATACGAATGGTAATCAGATGGATTTAATGAGGCTCATGATGATGGATTTTTCAAGGAAACCGACAAGGAGCAAAACCAGAGCAAGATGAATGTTCGAACATGTTTAAAATATTCTCTGCTCATAAGCCACCAACTTATGCCGGAAAATCTAACCCTACGGAGTTTGAAGAATGGTTGAACAGTATGGAGAAGTTGTTTGATGCTACCCAATGTCCTAATAAGTGGAAGGTTAACTTTGCCATGTTTTATCTGAAAGGGCTAGCTGATCTTTGTGGGAAACCGCCAAGGAAATGCAAAGTCAGCCTGGTTTTGGAGGGGAGAACTTGAAAGATGCCATGAGAAACCAGTTTTATCCACAATCTTTGCAGTTTCAAATGGAATTCGAGTTTATTCCCCTTCGACAAAGGAATATGTCGGTGTTGCAATGAAGTTTACTAAACTTGCTCGATTTGCTCCAGATTTGGTGACTACTGATCAACAAAGGATGAATCGATTTGAAGGAGGTTTAAACCTTGACATTCAAGAAAAACCTATTGCACGCATGAGTCAGTCATATCAAGAACTGTATGATAGAGCCATCAACATTGAGCGAAAGATGAAGCTTCAAAAAGAGGTATAAGAGAATGGCAAAAGAAAAGGGAAACCTCATGACAGCCAATCAAGCAACGAATTCAACAAGAGGCAGAACATGGAATACGCGGAAGAAAATCGTTATCAAAGACAACTTCTCTAATGTAACAAGAGTGGTGAGCAAGGACACTTGGAAAAAGACTGCCACCAAGGAACATACCAATATTTTCGATGAGTTAAACGAGATCACTTGGTCAGAGATTGCCCAATGCCAGACTCTCGAAACCAAAACAGAATCAACTACAACCATGGAACAATTTAAAACTATGGCTATAATTGAAATCCAAGGAATGCCAACGTCAATAGAAACCCTACACGTGGTTCTACACAAGCGGGAAGAGCATACATGATGCAACAGATTGAAGCTAATGATACTTTCTCTAATCCCTCTACTGATGCTTAAATAGTATGGTTGGACATGGATTGACGAACTCGAAGTGCGTACGACTGTTGTTGGTTTAATCTAGTAATGATCAAAGTACTAACTTCATGCAAAGATGATGTTGTGACTATAGTTATTATGAGAAACGTTTATGTTTTAGCAATTTGAATAGAAATGTGAAACTATTTTGAAGAATGTTATGAATTTTCAAGTTTCGAGAACGAAAATTTTTCTAAGGGGGTGAGAATGTAATATCCCAAAAATCTGAGCAATGCTAACTAACTAATTAATTATAATGAGAAGTTAAAGTATATTATTTTAATGTTTAACTACTTCAAGAAGACCTAAAAATTGGATTGAATAAACTAATAGCATAAATTACCAATTTGCAAATGTTGGAATAAAGGTGACAATGAATAATTTTATGGTTTTATAAAATGAAAGGAAAAGGAGGATAATATTATTAAAACCAAAAGCTTATGATTTTCTTCTTCCTTTCACCCTTCTCCTTCCCCTCTTACATGGCAAGCAAACAGTGGCGGACCCACACGTGGTCACAGTTGGTCGCGTGACCAACTAATATTTCTGGGAAAAAAAATTCAAAACAAGCGGTAATTTCTCACGCTGAACTAAACCCTTACTTTTTCTCTTTCTCTCTCCTTCTCCTTCTCGAATCCCACGACCCACCACCCGTCCACGCCATCACGCGTTCTGGCGTTCACTTCATTCGTCGTCGGCGGTTGGCGGTCGCCGGTCATTCTTCTGTCCTTCGTCGTCGGCGGTCGCAGGTCGTCGTTATTCATTCCTTCATTCAGCCACTCGTGAGTCGTTACTCGTCGCCGTGCTTCAGAGATCAGATCTTCAGATCTTTGTCGTCACTCGTGAGTCGTGACTCGTCGCCGGTCACTCTTCGTCTTCAGTTCTTCATTTCTTCTACGTCGGCAGGCCTTCTTCGTTTAATAGCATACTTCAGTTATTCTTCTAATTCTTGACCTTCTTTGTTTAATCGCTTCTTCAGTTCTTCATTGAATCATTATTGCTGAAAATCGATTTTTTCAATTGTGGCTGAAATTTAGGTATTTAGGTTACTAAAGATTGTGTATTTGTGTATTTTTGTCATTTGGATTTCATTTGTTGCTGAAAATTGAATCATGATTTAATTTTGTCATTTGATTTTCATTTGTTGCTGAAAATTTGTCATTTGTAATGTATTTATTGCTGAAAATTAAAATCACGATTGAGTTGTGATTTAGGAATTAGATTAGGATGCCAAATTGACAAATGATTGTATTTTGAGTTTATGATTTAGGAATTATGTTACTAAGGTTAGGAATTAGGATGACAAATTGATAGTAGAATGATTGTGTTGTGATTTAGGAGTTAGGTTAGGATGGTAAATTGTGATTTAGAAATCATTATTTTGAATGATGTATCATGTATGATGTGCTTGATTGTATTGTTATGGCCTTTTCAATCGACTTGTTAATCTCATTCAAATTATTATTAATTTAATTTTCAGAATGAAAAGGAAAAATACGAGGAATATTTCAAGTTTTTTTGCTAAAAGAACGCCCACTCAGAATCCACCTCATCCAAATCTTTCACCACCTCAAGAAAATGAACAAAATCTTCCTCCTCCATCTCAATTAGATGAACAAGATCCTCCTCATCAACAAAGTGAACAACATTCTTCTCCATCACACAATTCCAAAACCCATCTTGTTGGTGAAAGATTGAGTGAATTTGATATTGATAATCTTCCACAAGACCCTGGGAAAAGGAGAAAGATGAGTGATTTTGATCCTGATGATAGAAGCATAGTATGAAGAACATACCTTGATAGAAAACGTTGCCAACCTAAAAAATTTGTGTTTACTCAAACACTTATCGGGCCAAAAAACCGTCGATTTAATGTGGATTGGTTTGATAATTGGCCTTGGCTAGAGTATAGTGTTGAAAAGGATGTTGCATTTTGTTTCGCTTGCTATTTATTCAAGGATGATAACTCGGCTGGAAGTGATGCTTTTGTTAGCAATGGTTTTAAGTATTGGAATTAATTAGATATAATAAAAAAGCATGTTGGTAGTCATAAGAATGCTCATAGTAATGCTATGATTGCTATGGAACTTTTTAAGAACCAAAAGAGTAGCATTACTACTGGTTTTTCAAAAAAAAAAAAAAAAACCATGAGTGCCTATCGAATGCGACTAAAAGCTTCTGTTGAAACTATCAGGTGGCTTTTACTCCAAGGGTTGCCTTTTCGTGGTCATGATGAAAAAGAAAGTTCATTGAGTAAAGGTAATTTTATATTATTACTTACTCTTCTTTCACAACATGATCCTGAGTATTCCAAAGTTGTTTTCAAAATGGCACCTGGCAATTGTCAACTCACTTCTACCATTATCCAAAAAGATATCATTAATGCTTGTGCAAAAGACACAACTAAAGCAATAGTTGAAGATATGCATGGTGGTTTTTTTGCTATTCTTGCTGATGAATCCGCCGATGTTTCTGATAAGGAACAAATGGCTCTTTGCTTGAGATATGTTAACAAAAAGGGAGAAGTATGTAAATGTTTTCTTGGTGTTGTCCATGTTCCGGATACTACTTCTTTAACTCTTGAAGGTGCTATTGAGTCATTACTCATGGAGTACTCTTAGACTTTCTCACAAGTTCGAGGGCAAGGTTATGATGGGGCAAGCAATATGCAAGGTTCAATCAATGACCTCAAAACTTTGATATTAGAGGAATGTCCTCAAGCATACTTTGTGCATTGTTTTGCACATCAACTTCAGTTGACACAAGTTGCCCTTGCCAAAAAGAATTCAGATTGTGGTTGGCTTTTTGTTGATGTACTTGCACCTCTCTTGAATTTTGTGGGCGGTTCACCAAAAAGGAAAGAATTTCTTCGAAAGAAACAAGCTCAACGAGTTGTAGAAGCATAATCCTTAGGTGAACTTGAATCGGGAACAGGTTTAAATCAAGAACGTGGATTAGGTAGACCTTGTGACACTCGTTGGGGGTCTCACTTTAAAACAATTTTGATTGTGCTTGATTTGTATCCTTCAATTCTTGAGTCACTCGGTAAAATTGGAGAAGTTTCCGATGCAATTAATTCAAATAAAGCACAAACTCTTACACACTTGTTTGGTGTCATTTTATTTTGTGTTTGTGGCACACTTGATGGTTTCTATATTTGGAATCACAAATGCGTTGAATGTAGCTTTGCAAAAACATGATCAAGACATTGTAAATGCTATGGCCATGGTTGATGTAACCAAGATCAATCTACAAAAGATGAGAGATGAAGGATGGGATTCTCATATGGAGAAAGTTACTTCTTTTATAGCTAAATATGACATCGAGATTCCAAACATGGAGGAGAGATATCAAATCTTCATCATTTTCGAGTTGAAGTTTTCTTAAGTGTCATTGACCTTCAATTGCAAGAACTTGAGAATCGATTTCTGGAGATAAGTAAGGAACTACTTGTGTGTATGTCTTGTTTTAATCTTACTAATCGATTTTCTTCCTTTGACAAAAGAAAACTGATTCAACTTGCCAAGTTCTATCCCAAAGAGTTTTCATGTACCGAAATGATATTTTTGATTGGTCACTTGAAAATTTCATTGTTGATGTTAGAGGAGATGATAGATTTTGGAATTTAAAGAGTCTTCACGAGCTTTCAATGAAACTTGTTGAGACGGGGAAGTCCGAAACTCATGATCGGGTCTACTTGCTTTTGAAATTGGTGTTGGTTCTTCCCGTTGCAACTGCAAGTGTAGAAAGAATATTTTCTGGAATGACGCAAGTGAAAGATAAATTGCGTAATAATATGGGAGATCAAATGTTGAATGATTGCTTGATTACTTATTTAGAGAAAGAAATGTTTTTGAATGTTAGTAAGGATGATATTATAAATCGATATCAAAACATGAAAACTCGTCGGGAACAATTGTAATATTTTCTAAGTACTATTTGGTTGTAATGTGAATATTTTGCTTTTGACAACTGTTATGAATTTTTTTAATGTATTGGTCATTAGTTGTATTGCCGATTTGCGTTAGTGTGACCAATGATTTTCAAAGCAATGGCTATAAATAGCCATGTTCACGGCCCTTCAAGCATTCACTAACCACTCACCTCTTCACTCTCAAACTTGCTGGAAATCTCCCTTGATTTCGCTGGAAAAAGGCAGCCCAAAGAAAACCCAAAGGCCCCATTTTCGCACTATCTCTCCTCTGTTTTGGTCTGCCCAAAACCGAACGCACCATCTGCTCACCCCACTTGATGCCTGACCTGAAACACCGTGTTGCCACCCTCGAGCCAGCCCTACCTCCGACCACCTTGCACAACCCTCACGCGTCCCCAAACATACTCCCCTGCTCTCGCACTCTCTCGCTCGCACCTTCACTCTCCTTTCACACAAACTCCCTCTCCTCGCCTCGTCGCTGCTTGGCAACGCCACAACCCAAGCCACCAGCTCCGCACCCCAATCTCGCCACCGCACCCCTCTGTTCGCCGGAGCTTGGAACTCCGCCCCTCGTTGTATGTGTCGATACCGCTCAGAGGTATCCTCTTACCTCTAAGTTTCTAATTTTCAAGTTTAGCAATTCAAGCCCAAGTAATATCCTTTGATAATCAATATTACTTTGGGCCTAAAAATTGTTTATGTAGTTAAGCTATCTAGTTTGATCTGTAGCTTCAACTTGTTGGGCTAATGAGTTGCCTTACTTGCTAATAACCCAACTTATAATATTTACCCTTAGTTAAACAAATGACTTTCTTGTGGACTCTTATATGATGTTGTTAATAGCTAATTTATAGACTATTTATACAAACTTAATTATGTCACTTATATTAATATTACCCTTATTTGTTAAGGTTTAATAATATACGCTCTTTATAATATAGTCTTAGGAAGTTAACTCGGTCTACGGATTAATTTAATCGTAGGATTCTAATAACTTTGATTAGTTATGTAATTTGAGTATCAGTTATAACTTATGTTCACACACTTAATAATATTGCCTATGCTTCATGAATCCTCATGTTCACCTATAATGATTAATTATGCTGCTTTATCAGTATATGTGACTAAATGATAATATAGTAATGTTAATAGCTCTAGTATAGCAATAGACTTATACAATATACCTAATTAGTAATAAATGACTAATCGATGTTAACCCTGGACTCACATGGTAATTGCTTTAACATAATTAAGTTAACTTATAAATAAATGAAGTAGCTATAGTATCAAGTATCAAGTTTAGTAATACGGGTTGTAACTATTAAATCGTTAATAAATATTATATATATATATATATATATATATATATATATATAAATATGGTTACCCTATTTGATCAAAGAGTCACTTTAGTAAGTAAGAACAACTTAAATAACATTTGACTTTAAATTATGGACTTTCGTATGACGTAAAGCCAAAAAAATGACTAGATATGTAGGAAAATTAATACGACGAACCTTCTGATTATAATAAGCTCTAAACTAATACAGAGAAATAAAGGTTAAGTAATTAAACATTTATTAATATCACTATTTTTGGCTAGATTAAAAGGGAAAAGGGATATTACAAGCCTCTCCAGGCTATCAAAGTTACTACGTAGAATTCCAGGTAACGTCTACTGCTAACACCAGCACTCCCCTTCCAACTGTGTTTTATGATGCTTTTATATGATTTTTATGCTATGATATTTGTGTTGTGTGAATGAAATGTCTTATCCAAATGAAATTGATGAATTTAATGTGATGACAACTATGATTTATGTATCAATAATTTGATATGACGTTTATATGATTTCTAAAAAGTAATTAAAAGATACAAAACATGAAAAATAAAAGTGAAAGATGGTTCAAGGCAGTACTATGTTCTCTGGGCCGTGCACGTGTCTTCTTTATTTCGGCAACAATGCCACTTTCTGATGGGGGACAACGTCCTCGGTGGCACCCGCATTATGGTATTATGCCACCTTCTAATGGGGGACAATGTCTTCGGTGGCTCCACCTTCTGTTACTGTTGGCATTATATGCCACCTTCTGATGGGGGACGAATGCCTCGGTGACTTTGCCTTCTATTAAGATCTATGGAATTATATTCCACCATTATGATGGGGACTTATGTTCTCGGTAGCTTTGCTTTCCGCTGTACTCGCTAGTAACCAATGAAAGTTTTATGATAATGACTATGTTAATGAATGATGATAATGATCTATGACAATCTGTATGATTTGAAATATATGTTTATATGAAATGGTTTGACTATAATCTTCTCTATCTGTTTATAACTAAAATGGTTTGAAATGAATTTACGTTGTTAGAGTAGTATGTTACTGAGCCTCGACTCATGATATTTTTTTTTTTTTTTCTGTTTTAGGTATGCATATGGAGTTGGGATGGCGTTGCAGTGAGGAAAGATTAACTTTAAATTATGCAACTATGACGGTTATGTTTATAATTTCATTTTCACTAAATCATAAAACTCTATCTAAGCTTAAGTTAGTTACATATTCCTAGATTAATCATTATGATATGTTTAGTTTCACGAAAGTATGTTGCCTTGTGCCTTCAAGACGGAGGTACTGCAGTGACGCACCGACTAAGTTAGATCTTCCGCGGCTAATCGCTTAATTAATAAATAAACATGCTTAGAAGTCGGGGAGTTATAAAGAGGTATCAGAGCCAAGGACTTAGATTGGAATGGGTTGAGATTAGACCTAGATTGGAATGGCATGAGATTAGAATTAGATTGGGCCTGAGATGGATTCTAATGGAAGCGGTCCTAATATGAATGCATGGACTCAGACCGACCTAAAATGAATGCAAATAGATTGGGATTGGGTTGATTGGATTATATTAGAGGTATTTGGACTGGGTTTAGAATTTTCGAAATTCGTTTTTGAAAGGGATCCCTTGTTTTTATCTTTTATAGGGAAAAGATGATGGATGCTTAAAGATCGATTAATATTTTGAAAAAGATTTTTGTACATGTGGTATGATGATGATTAGTAAATGTTTTCAAAAACTATAGAATATATATATTTTTTAAAGGAATGAAATATGATAGGATAGACATGATAGAGAAGATTTATTGGGTAGAAGGGATAAGATGAGATGAGCTAGACATGCATGACAACTTGAACTCTAGCATGATCACTTTTCTAGATGCACTTTTTTTTGGATAGGCTCAACTTTAGGTGATATGTATGAAACGATCGATTTTTATCTATGAATTAGGTGAGTTTTGTTTGAAAAAGATGACCTAAAAGTCATCTTAAACGATGATGCAAATTAAAGATGATCGAATCTGGCAAATAAACCGACGAAAACGAATCGCAGAAAGTCTGAACAGCTTGTGCCATATGCCAGCATGTTGCATGCCACGCCAGCATCTTGCATGCCACTCAAGCTGCTTGCACCACACGTAACAGAGTTGCGTGCCACGCAAGCTACTTGTGCCACATGCAACGAGCTAGCGTGCCACACTAGCTGGTGCGTCAGGCGAAAGCTTCATGCATGAGACACTTGCGCTGGGCGCAATGGTCTGGCGATGCGGTGTTTTGTTTTCGACGATGCATTGGTCGTTTTTCTATGATACCTAGCCTAATTCGAGGGGAAAGCATGTTGAACATAGCAAACAGGCAATCAATGATGTCATATAGGCAAGAAATAGTATGCAGTTCTCATCTTAGAGTCAAGATCTATGTTTGTACTATGGTCAGGCTTTGGTTAAGGCTTGAAAGAGTCCATGACTAAGAGATTGATTCCACGCTTTGTACTTTTCTTAAAAAGGTGGCAACGTGTAAGACGCGCTCCATTTCTCAAGTTTGGAACAAGAAAATAATGCCATGGTTAAGTAGATTTGCTTATGACTAAGATTCAACACTATCGCTCAGGAAGCTTTTTGAAAGGACAAAGCACAAACCCCCAGGGGATGGCCTCACGCATAGAACATGCGCTAATGTGGCGAGGAAGATTGTCCTTATAGTGGCTTAGATAAATAGCCATGCAAATGGAAAACTGTAATGTTATTTAAAGGCATAAAACAAGTATAAATCATATTTTTAGAGTTTCACGCACTCAATTAAAAAAATTAATTTTTTGAAATCCTCCCCAGTGAAGTCGACAAATTGTAGGTTTGTTTTTATTGCCTACGCGGGTTGAGCCCGTATTTCACTACCTCATTGTAAAGGTTTTGTTGAAAATGTTTTGAAAGAGAGAAGTCGCCAACAAGTCTTTAAAGGAAGACTCATAAACCTAATTGGATATCGGGAAACCTTGGGACAACTTTGGGACTTATCCAATGTAGAAGTCTCTGTCATAACTCCATTAATGGTCAATGAACCATAGATCAAGTTCGGGGGTGAGGGTACGAATAAGATCAGGAATCAAATTCGTCGATTAATGGTCTCTACTTAATATCGATTATTGTCATGTTTTATGCAACTAAATAACCAAGCAACGTCTTAATGCAACGTATAACTATTCTATGTCGGATTATTAAACAAACAAAAGACTAATTTTTGGTGATATGTTATTATGCAATCAAGAAACTGGGAACCTAACAGGTTGTCGAAATTATCTGAATTTAATGTTAGAACAGTTCTTTAGGTCTTTCATTAACAATAATAAGCATCTGCGGTGATGAAAGCATTAAATCATACAACATGCATATGATTAATCATGAATAATATAATAAATGGAATACAAAAAGAAGAGATTTAAGGAAGAATGTACAAGAACGCGCTAATTCTTTCAATATCTACATTATGACAAGTAAAGGGTTATTTAAATAGGAATTACATTGGAATTGACCCTCACCAATTATACCTTTGTCGCCTCAGTCTCATGCAACGATCTTGAAGATAAGCAATCTTGAAGCTTGAATGAATTTGAATGGAGTTTGAATGTGTTTGTAGAGAATTTGAGTGTTTGGATGTGTTTAAGTATAGGAGAGTATAAGAAAATTGTTGTGTAAAGTCGTTCAAAGAAACGGGCTATTTATAGGCAAAGGAAACCGAAAACAGAGCGAAAAGATAACGGAAAATTGTGCGCCTGGTGCACAGCTTGTGTGCTAGATGCACAGCCTGTGCGTCACACGCACTAGCTTTCTGGATGGTTTTTGATTGTTTAAAGATTCTTTTTTATCCTTTGGTAAAATTTATCGTTTAAAATTCGAAATCAACTATTTTTAGGAATAAAAAAATGATTTTATAATTATCCTTTAAAAATTGATTATCAAGAATAATTTATATTAAAATATTAAAAATGCAATCAATTATCAGTAATAATTAATTGGACCTTTAAAATTGGGCTTGGATAAACTGTATATTTTCGAAATGCTTTTGGTCTTAGCTCGTTCGGTTGCTCTTCCTTTGGATCAGACCAATTAAGACCATGATATGTTTCATCATTAGGTACTCAATGGGCAGACACTATTTTGTGTTTATAGTACGCCATCTTGAAGATCTGAGATTTGCAAGTATCTTCATTAAAACATTTGTTGTAGTTGGCTAGGCCTTCATTTTCCCGATGCTTGATGGACGAGAGATGAATACTAGTCTTCTTATACTGACGTCCGACAATGAAATGTTGAAGAAATAAGGTTTCTAATACTCGGAATTTCGTGATGATACCAGGGAAGAGTCATGGGAAACCACTGAGGCCCCAAGTTGCCCATTTTTCTTTTTCTTTGTTTGATTCAAGAGGGGTCCCTTCACTCTCTATTCGAGGGGTTTGTGAAGCACGAGGACCCTCTTCGCCACATCCTTCTCGCTGACTTGCTTTGCGACGACTGTTGAAAATCTGGCGTGGGTCCTGTTCCTTCTGACGTCGAATTTCCTCGATGATCCTGTCAGGCATCAGCCTCCTTTCGCTGCAGCAGAATATCTTCTGAGGCCTTTCCCCCCCTCGTTTCTCGAGGGTCCTATCGAGGGATCTTGGAGCAGGGATCCTGTAATCCCCCGTAAATTTATGAATTTTATAAATATATTTTAATGTATATTAAATATATTTTAGTATATTTTAGTATTTAAACGATTTACTCTTCAAAGGTTGACTATTTGAAAGTCAAAGAAATTACTTTAACAATTTAAATAAGTCAAACATTTTATGTAGTCATGCTTTGAAAAATATTTGAAAAGGTTAAAACACTTTTGGGTTGCGAAAAGGATTTTAAATTGGGTATGAGGAACCCAACCACCCAACTCATAAATCATTAAATACTAGTTTGAGCCCAATAATCTTTTCCTAAGTCCAAAAGGGGAACCTATATAAAACCCCCAAAACCTCAAATTCCTACACATTCAACACATTTATTTTCTCTCTCTTCCTCCCCCAAAATTTTTGGCCCTCTCTGCTCTTTTTCTTCTCTCTCTTTTTCTTCTTCCTCCTTCAGTTCGGTCAGCAGCTCCGACACCGCCCACCGCCGAGGGCAGCAGCACCGGGCCGCCGCCCTTCCTCCCTTGCCGCCGACTTTCTTTCCTCTTCTTTGTTTGGTCGTTATTTCCTCCTCCTCAAGTTTTTATTTTAATGCAAAGTTTGTATTTTTAGGGTTTGTTATATTACGATTATGTTTAAAAGTTGTAGTTTGATGATTTAACTATGAATCTAAGGTTATATAATTTAAGTATTGAAGAAATTAAAATTCAGATTTACTAATTATGTTTGGATTGGAATTTCAATTATCAAAGCATGGATTTTTAGGGTTTTAAAGATTGGAAAATCATAGTAGTATGTTGTAGTTTGTGAAATTGGGTTTTCCTATGATTATAAGTATGTTTAACTATGTTTAAAAAGAGTTTTAGTATATAATATGTTGCTGGAATTTTTAAGAGGGATGTTATGATGGAGTTTTTATGATTTAAACATGAGTTTTTAAGGGTTTTAAATCAACTAGTAAAGTGGTACTATGCTAGGAGGTTTTACCAATTAAGTTTAATGATGTAGAAGGTTTTTAAACACTTTTAGAAATGGTTTAAAGTATTTTGTTATTGCTGTAAATTCATAAGGGATTGATTGTGGATTTATATTGGTTGTTTTAGGCGGAGATTTCTCTTTAGACGACTTTTAAGATTGTGAAAGTGGCCGCTCGATTTGTCTACAAATGGTACGTACATACCTATGTGTTGATTGGACTAGTATCATGTCGTAAGGATGAGAATTGAGTAGTATCATGTATAGGGAACTTTTCTTAGTTCTTATGTGATTTATATTAAGTTGAAATTGCATGTTTTATGCCGTTGTGTGAAGCATGTTGGTTATGATATTGATATTATGTTTGTATGGAAGATTGATGCAAGCATATGGGATTTGGAAACTTTATTTTATTAATTCACATGAGGGATTAATGTACATGCTGGGTTGGATCATGATTAAATCATGTTGTTCCTTTTGGATTATTTAACTAATTTATGAGGACCGAGGGCCTTATTTGGTAAGTTGATATTTTTATACCTATGAAATGTTGGTTGGTTGCTGACTTGGTTCAACACTTAATTAAAGGTTATGGATTAAATATTGAATTGATTCTTGGATTGTTAAGTTGGTGATCACTTATCTGATCCTAAGATAAAAATGGAAGGTTATGGTTATTTGATGATTATTGTTTGACCTACTTGTGAGTCATAACAAGTAATAATTTATTAATCATGTAAAGTGAAATGTGGATAGCAATAGCTTTAGACTTGTGCACGTCTGAAGTGTTAGACTAGTATGAGTTGGAGTACATGGTGGTAGCCCATGACTTTTCTTGGGACCGGATTCATCACCGTGTCCTATTTTTATTTAAAAGATTCCTCGATATCGTAGGTCATGGAAATACGGAGTCGCGCCCGTATTTCGTCTTCTAAATTGAAGGCTGGTTTTGGTTTAGACAACTCGTTCCATGGACTATTCCATCTAAATTAATTAACTTACTAGTGGTGGAGTTTAGTTCATTAAAAGTAGTCTGCTATATGTCGTTGCATGATTATTTATTCTTGCTTATTATATATTAGTATCATGTTAGGATTGTTTACTTTTTGTTATGTGGTACTCAGCTTTGTTGATTACGTTCTTTGTGTGTGTATGTTGATCATGACTTTGCCTTATTGATCCTGTGATGACCCTCTTGGTGAGCAGTCTCTAGGGATTAATAGTGCATCGTCATTTACAGGTTTGAAAATGATGCATCACAGGTTCGGGATTGGAGAGCTTGTGTAGATTATTTATCATATTTTGACTTTACACTTTTCGTAGTTGACTTTGACTATTGTCGTTGACTTTGACTTTTGAGATTGACTTTGACTTTTAGAGTTGACTTTGTGCTTGACTAGGTTTATTTATTATGTTTTCCACTGCAAAATTCTGAATAAGCCGATACGTTTTCACACGGGCGATAATACTTTGACAATTCTCTATGTTCTATATTGAAAAGGTATTTTGGAAAAGAGAGAATTGTCGGGGTGTTACAAAGTGGTATCTTGGAGCTTTAGGTTTTATTAGTCTTTCGTGTCAACTTTAAATTTTTAAGCGCCTAGCTAGCTAGTTACTTAAAATGATTTTCTTAGAACTTTAGCTCCTACTTGTTCGTTTTGAACAAATCACTTTTCGAAACATTTTTATTAGATTCAAGATTTTGAATATTTATTTTTTCGAATTATTGTTAAGTCTGAATTTTTTTTTTTACTTGATTCGAACATTTCGAATTTCTTTATTTTTTTTTAAATTTTTCGTTTCTTTTTTTTTTAAATTCGAAAAATGTATATTAATTGTTTGTTTATTTATTAATTTATTTTAATTACGTTATCATTTTATGAGAGATGGGTAGTATAGGAAGGGCATATAGAATAGAAATATTATATGTCTGCATTAAATAGTTAGTTCAGTATGATTATACTTTTCTTCCCTACTAACTGTTTATGTTATTCCTATGCTTTGAGTTGTGGTTATTCTTACTTATTGGTTATTGTGGGGATCATACGTTAAGTGAGAGTACCAATTGTTTATAGAAGTTATATTTATCTGTTATAGGATCTCTAGTTATGTCTGATAGAGGAGCTAGTAGCATCTTTTGAGGAATAAAAAGCAAGCATTTAGTTACCCAAGTGAGCAAGAATTTATTTTGGCACGGGAATGAGAATATTTTTATTTATTTGATATGATTGAATTTTATTTATGGATCCTCACATGTGTTATTCTTGATGAAAATATTTTCATGAATGATTATATGTTCCATGATGATTATTATGTGGTATTATTAAAACTTCTTGAGAAATTGTATGTTGATGCGATCTTGTATGATCAAATCAAATGTTGCCTTCATAGAGAATGGCATGTAAGTTGTGTATCGAAACCTAAAGTAGATTTGCGTTAATTTCAGGTCGCGCAGTAGAATGACTAATAGCGGTAGCGATTTAGCTTCTGCTATTCGCTTATTGGCGGAGAATTTGACTCGTGAAAGAGCTGAGCATCCCGATCCTGCTGGGGACATGTTTGAGAGACTAACCAAAGTAAAGCCACCATACTTTAAGGGGCAAGCTGATCCTACCTTTCTAGAGAGTTGGATTAGGGAGTTTGAGAAGATTTTTGGGGCTGTGAATTCAACTGAGGGTATGAGAGTAGGTCAAGCTGTACTATACTTGAAAGATGAGGCTGATTTGTGGTGCAGAGAAAATGGGGTTAGACTGAGTGCTGTTGAGGGATTTAATTGGGATTCCTTTATTACTGCTTTAAGAGGGAAGTTTTACCCCGCATTTATGAGGCAACCAGAAGGCCTAGGAGGTTATAAACCTTAGGATGGGGAGTATGACCATCTCTGAGTACTATAGTAAGTTCATAGCACTGTCGAGGTTTGCACCTGAGGTAGTAGCCACTGAGGAGTTAAAGGCTCAAAGAATTGAGCAAGGTTTGACTGAGGAAATCCAGCTGGGGTTAGGTGGTGAAACTTTTTCATCTCTAGATGTGGTGTATGGAAGAGCCGCCCATATTTATGGTCTTCAGTCGAGGCGTGATAAGAACAATGCTGTTGTGAGTGAGAAGAGAAAGGATTTCAATGCTGGAGGAAGTCATGGCAACTTTAAGAAGAACAGAAATGGGAATGAGAATTTTCAAGGGAGAAATGGTCAGGGCTATAGTAATAAGGGCTAGTCTGAAACAATTTACCATTGTAAGAAGTGCATCAAGAACCATCCTGGTAGAGACTGTAAGGGAGACCTAGTAACCTGTTAACTACTGCCAGAAGAAGGGCCATAGGGAGTATGAGCGCTTCACCAAGCAAAAGAAAGAGCAAAATGGTAATGGGAGTGGTAACCAGGTGAGGTCTGGGTTCAACCAGTCAGGAAACCAAGGTTCGAAGCCTGTAGGGGCACAGAACAACCAAGGAAGCTATAGTAAGCCTGCTAGTGAGAGTAACAACAACCAGAAGAAGGCTCCGGGTAAATTGTTCGTGATGAGTCGCAATGAAGCTGATCGATCTGCCGACGTAGTTTCTGGTACTTTTTCTATTAACTTCGTTCTCGTTAAAGCGTTGTTTGATTCTGGGGCGACTTATTCATTTGTGTCGTCGTCTGTCATTAAGAGTCTCGGGTTGGTAGATTTTGAGGTAATTGATTTGCCTATTAGTATACCTACTGGAGAAGCCATAAGGTGTACCAAGTTGTTTAAAGATTTGCCTCTGAAGATAGGAGACTGTGTATTTTCTTCTGATCTAATAGAATTCAATTTGGGAGACCTAGATGTAATTCTGGGGATGGATTGGTTAGGTTTCTACAAAGCTAAAATAGACTGTGAAGCTCAGAAAGTAGTGTTGAGAAGCCCTTTGGGGAAGTTGACTTCATATCGACATTTTGGGAGGTCTAAGAACTTTGGGGTGATTTCTGCTATGCAAGTGAAGAAGTTGATGAAGAAGGGGTGTGAGCTATTTTTCTGTAGTGTGCAAGATGTGAGTAAGGAGGTTGGATTAAACATCGAGGATGTTCCAATCGTGAATGAGTTTATGAATGTGTTTCGAAGTGAAATTTCGGGTATGCCGCCTGCAAGAGCCGTTGAGTTCACCATAGACTTAGTTCTTAGAACTGCACCTATTTCTAAAGCACCTATATAGAATGGCACCTCCTTAGATGAATGAGTTGAAAACGCAGTTACAAGAATTGCTAGATAAGGGTTATATTAGGCTGAGTGCATCACCTTGGGGAGCTCCTGTATTGTTTGTGAAGAAAAAAGATGGGAGTATGAGATTGTGTATCGAGTATAGGGAGTTGAACAATGTAACTATTAAGAACAAATATCCTTTGCATAGGATAGATGACCTGTTTAACCAATTGAATGGAGCGAGCATGTTCTCGAAGATTGATTTGTGTTCGGGGTATCACCAGTTGAGGGTAGCTGATAAGGATATACCTAAGACTGCATTTAGGATGCGTTATGGTCACTATGAGTTCATTGTAATGCCGTCTGGGTTAACCAATGCTCCAGCCATATTTATGGATTTGATGAATAGGATATTCCATGAGTTCTTAGATAAGTTCGTTGTGGTATTCATTGATGATATTCTGATTTATTCAAGGAATGAGGAAGAGCATGATGAACTCTTGAGGATAATATTAGAGACGCTTAGGAAGAACCAATTGTTTGCCAAGTTCTCTAAGTGTGAGTTTCATTTGGAGAAAGTAGCATTTTTGGGTCATTATGTGTCTAAAGAAGGAGTCTATGTGGATCCTGCTAAGATTCAAGCTGTTAGTGAGTGGCCTACTACGAAGAATGTGTCAGATATCAGGAATTTTCTGGGTTTAGTTGGCTATGATAGGAGATTCGTGAGAGATTTCTCGAAGATAGCAAGGCCAATGACCAATTTGATGAAGAAAGAGTCAAAGTTCGAGTGGAGTGAGAAGTGCGAGGAAGCTTTTTAGGTTTTGAAGGAGCGTTTAACCTCTGCACCCATTTTAACCCTGTCTGATGGAAATGAAAGATTTAAGGTGTATAGTGATGCTTCAGAGAATGGTTTGGGATGTGTTCTGCAGCAGAATGGGAAGGTGATTGCATATGCGTCGCGTCAGTTTAAACTTTATGAGGCCAATTACCCTACCCATGATCGAGAGTTAGATGCTATTGTTTTTACCTTGAAGATTTGGAGACATTACCTTTATGGGGCAACTTGTAAGATCTTTACCGACCATAAGAGTTTGAAGTATATTTTTACCCAAAAAGACCTCAATATGAGGCAGAGAAGATGGTTAGAATTGATCAAGGATTATGACCTAGATATCCAGTTTCATGAAGGAAAAGCGAATGCAGTTGCCGATGCTTTGAGTAGGAAGTCGAGCTATAGCATGAATGCCTTGGTTGTTCCTGAGGAATTGTGTCGAGATTATATGCAAAAGCTTAGCATAGAAATCTTAAATCCTGGGGAGATCGAGGCAAGATTGAGTGCTTTGTCATTGGGGTTGTCAGTTTTTGATGAGATCTAAGATGGTCAAATTGGAGACAAGCACCTAGATAAGATCAAGGGGAAGATGAAGCAAGGTAAGGAAGTCGATTTTAAGATCCATGATGATGAAAGTTTGAGGTTCAAGGGAAGGTGGTGTGTACCACTAAAATGCGATGAGCTCAAGAGACGTCTTATGGATGAGGGGCATAATACTCCATATTTTGTGAACCCTGGGGGTGACAAGTTGTATAAGGATCTTAAGGAGATCTATTGGTGGCCAAATATAAAGCGTGAGGTCGCTGAATTCGAGTATAAGTGTCTAACCTGTCATAAAGTAAAGATAGACCATAAAAGACCAATGGGGAAGGTTCAATCCTTAGAGGTTCCTAGATGGAAATGGGATTCCATATCGATGGATTTTGTGACTGCTTTGCTGAAGACGAGAAACGACAATGATACGATTTGGGTTATTGTGGACCGTCTAACGAAGTCCGCCGTGTTCATTCCAATTAAGGAGACATATAAGAAGAAGCAACTTGCGAAGACATATATCAAGCATGTCATGCGACTGCATGGAGTTCCAACAGTTATTATTTCATCTCGTGATTCGACATTCCTCTCGAAATTTTGGCAGAAGGTCCAATTGAATCTTGGAACAACGTTGAAGATGAGCACTGCCTTTCACCCTGCAACCGATGGTCAGACTGAGAGGACTAACCAGACGATGGAAGATATGTTGAGAGCGTGCGCTATTGACTTCCAATGTAGTTGGGAAGACCAATTAGATTTAATTGAGTTTTCATATAATAATAGTTATCATGCGAGCATCAAGATGGCTCCTTTTGAGGCATTGTATGGAAGGAAGTGTAGAAGTCCCATTTGCTGGAATAATTCTAGTGGGAATATAGTCTTGGGGACATAATTTATTGAGGAGACTGTCAAGAATGTCAAGTTGATTCAGGCTAGAATTTAGGCTGCTCATGATAGGCAAAAGAGTTATGCCGATTTAAAGCGAAGAGAAGACGAGTTTGCATAGGTGATAAAGTGTTTCTGAAAGTATCACCAACTAAGGGCGTGATCAGTTTTGGGAAAAAGGGAAAATTGAGTGCTAAATATATTGGCCTATATGAGATTTTGCAAAGAGGCGGGAAGGTAGCTTATAAGTTGGCGTTGCCAATGGAATTTGAGAAAATGCACGATGTGTTTCATATTTCCCAACTCAAGAGATATATCCCTGATGAGAGTCATGTTTTGGAGCCTGAAAGAATCCAAATCGATAGTAGCCTCACATATGAGGAAAGGCCTGTGAGAATTCTCGATAAAAAGGTGTGTAATACACGCAATAAGGATGTGAATATCGTGAAAATGCTTTGGTCTAACCCTGAGTCTGAAGAGGCAACGTGGGAAGTTGAAGACGAAAAAAAGAAGAAGTATCTAGATTTATTCCTTGAGGTGAGTTACGAGGGCGTAACTCGTTTTCATTAAGGGGGATAGAATGCGATAGAATTTCACGCTTTTTACCTTAAATTATGGTATTTTTATTCAATTTTTATGCTTATTTTGGCGATTTGCACATGTTAGTGCAAAACAAGTCGATTCTCAGCATAGAAAATGTGTTCATGAGTAACACAAGTGGTTTTAAAGTTGTTAAAAGTGTGCACATGTGTGACCCAAGTATTCCTTAAATGGAAGTTGAGCTAAATTTTTTTGAAAATGTGTGAGTTTTCGTGTCAAGTTTCAGGACGAAACTTATTTTAAGTGGGGTATACTGTAATCCCCCGTAAATTTATGAATTTTATACATATATTTTAATGTATATTAAATATATTTTAGTATTTAAACAATTAACTCTTCAAAGGTTGACTATTTGAAAGTCAAAGAAATTACTTTAACAATTTAAAGAAGTCAAACATTTTATGTAGTCATGCTTTGAAAAATATTTGAAAAGCTTAGAACACTTTTGGGTTGCGAAAAGGATTTTAAATTGGGTATAAGGAACCCAACCACCCAACTCATAAATCATTAAATACTAGTTTGAGCCCAATCATCTTTTCCTAAGCCCAAAAGGGAAACCTATATAAACCCCCCAAAACTCCAAATTCCCACACATTAAACACATTTATTTTCTCTCTCTTCCTCCCCCAAAATTTTCGGTCCTTTCTCCTCTTTTTCTTCTCTATCTTTTTCTTCTTCCTCCTTCTGTTCGGCCAGCAGCTCCGGCACCGCCACCGGCCGACCGCCAGCACCGGGCCGCCGCCCTTCCTCCCTTGCCGCCGACTTTCTTTCCTCTTCTTTGTTTGGTTGTTATTTCTTCCTCCTCGAGTTTTTATTTTAATGCAAAGTTTTTATTTTTAGGGTTTGTTATATTATGATTATGTTTAAAAGTTGTAGTTTGATGATTTAACTATGAATCTAAGGTTATATAATTTAAGTATTGAAGAAATTAAAATTCAGAATTACTTATTATGTTTGGATTGGAATTTTAATTATCAAAGCATGGATTTTTAGGGTTTTAAAGGTTGGAAAATCATAGTAGTATGTTGTAGTTTGTAAAATTGGGTTTTCCTATGATTATAAGTGTAACAGCCCGCTCTTCCGAGCTGCTAGCGAAACACATTCAACAACCACAAACTAGAATTTAACTCTTAAATAAATAAAACCGCAGCGGACAAATATCCTTAATACACCAATGTCTGGACTAAATTCCCAAACATTAGACAATGAAAATATCATAAGATCTATTCCTCAATCAACTATCTAGATACAAACTCAATCCTTAATCCACAATGACATCTTGATCTCGCTCCACTTCCAATTTTGAGCTCTTAATACACAACCTACAAATTCAGGGAAGAAATACAAAACAAACAAAATTCCAAAATGAGTGAAAAACTCGTAACCTTTACTTCAGCCCGTTATAAATATTTTATATATCAAATCATTTCCTTTCCGTTACAACGCTGGCATAGCTTATTCTCTTAAACAAATCAGTGGCAAGTACGAGATTCAGATAACGCCGCCTCCAAGGTTCATATGGAGCACAACAATACTACCCCCAAGGTTCGTTATAAGGCGTAGCCGACCATATCAGGTCAAAAGAGTAACCATCCTCCACCCATACCTTGCCCACTTTCTATTTTCAGTTCTTAAACTAAGCCAGCAAAACAGTTGCGTATTCATAATTATCCAATAATATTTCCATAATCAATTCATATCAACACATTCATAACTATGGCCATAGTACGAACTTATATACGAAAATATAACAGAGATCCACACAAACACATGGGCATAAGTAAATTATTTAAGTGAACATAAAAGTTACTTGCAACGTTATCCAATTCCTTAATAATACACCATCAAGAATGATCATCGACTATTGATCACCAACTCTGGCTTGAACTCCACAATAATCCACCTCACAACAACATAACCATAATTAACAACTATACTCAAACTAATCTCAAAGTGAAACCATAACCAATTCCCAGTTTAGAAATTACCTCCACTTAGCATTCTAATTTCCTTAATCCTCAATTAATAACTATACCTTCAATGACATTAGCTACATCGACTAGCATCCCCAAATCATAATCACAATTCTAAAATATTGAATTAAACGAACTAAACTTAGCTCACGGTCTTACTTAAATCAAGAACATAATTTGGCTACTAATAATATAAAGAGAAGACAAAACTAACTTAGCTCATAAATAAACCTCAAGAAACTGATTTCAATCTTGCATTCATAATCCTTAACTCAACAAATTAACCACAACCAAACTTAGCTAAGAAACTTAATCATTTCATAAGAGAAACTATTCATAATATAATTAGAAACAAAATTAAACTAATTGAACATTTATAACACCAACTAGAAATCAGATTCACAAAGTAAAGAGGAAGCCACGCACCAAACCAATAACATCAATAACAGCACCGTGGCGGCAAAACCAATAGCCACCATCAGCGAACAAGAACAGGGGAGGGAAAACAGACCAGTGGCACCACCGCCTCAACACATCAGCAACAACGAACGAAGGAGAGAGAGGGAACAACTACAAACCACCAGGACAAGCTGCAGAGGAACAACGTCAAGGAGGGGTGGAGACAACGGTGGCCGGCAACAACCACGACGGCCCAAGAACGACAACACCGCAACAACACAACACACAACAGAATCAGCACAACAAAGTAACAAAAGCTCACAAGGGGGGAGAGAGAGAAAATGTGAGCTGTAGGTGTAGCTCCGGCAAAACATGCAGACCTCGACGGTGGTTAAAGGGAGCTTCGAAGAGAGAGAAATAGGGGGCTGGGGTTTCATGGGAGAGAGAAAGATTTTGGGTAAGGTACCCTCCAAATGAACCGACAAGAATTGGGAGGAGGAAGGGGGGGGCGGGGCGGGGGCTGTATCCCAAAATAAACCGACTAAAGAGGAGTTTGGGCATTTGGGTTTCCCCTTTTCGCCGAATACTACTCAATATATAAAATAATAATAATAAATTTCATAGTATTATATAAATAAATACATTACAAACACCACAAATAAAAATCTTACTCCAACCCAAATAAAATAAAATAAATATTTGGAACATAATTAACATGATAATTACAATTAGTAATTAAACAAACGCTTTTAAAAATTAGGGCTATTACAATAAGTATGTTTAAAAATATTTAAAAAGAGTTTTCATATATAATATGTTACTGAAATTTTTAAGAGGGATGTTATGATAGAGTTTTTATGATTTAAACATGAGATTTAAGGGTTTTAAATCAACTAGTAAAGTGGTACTATGCTAGGAGGTTTTACCAATTAAGTTATAATGATGTAGAAGGTTTTTAAACACTTTTAGAAAGGGTTTAAAGTATTTTGTTATTGCTGTAAATTCATAAGGGATTGATTGTGGATTTATATTGGTTGTTTTATGCGGAGATTTCTCTTTAGGCGACATTTAAGATTGTGAAAGTGGCCGCTCGATTTGTCTACACACGGTACATACATACCTATGTGTTGATTGGACTAGTATCATGTCCTAAGGATGAGAATTGAGTTGTATCATGTATAGGGAACTATTCTTAGTTCATATGTGATTTATATTAAGTTGGAATTGCATGTTTTATGTCGTTGTGTGAAGCATGTTAGTTATGATATTGATATTATGTTTGTATGGAAGATTGATGCAAGCATATGGGATTTGGAAACTTTATTTTATTAATTCACGTGAGGGATTAATGTATAAGCTGGTTTGGATCATGATTGAATCATGTTGTTCCTTTTGGATTATTTAACTACTTTATGAGGACCTGTTCTTTTGGACTTATTTTCAGCAAAAATAAGTAAAAATAAGTTCAGTTCAGCAAAAATAAGTTCAGTTCAGCAAAAATAAGTAAAAATAAGTTCAATTCAGCAAAAATAAATTCAGTTCAGCAAAAATAAGTTCAGTCTTGTCTAATGTTGTAATTATTATTTTTATCTTCAATATTACTATTAATATTGTTATTATTATTAATCTTATATATATTAATAACGATGAATTTCTATTTTTTATTTTTTTTACTTTTTTTACTTTTTATTTTTTTATTTTTTTTATTTTTTTTATTTTCTATTTATTTTTTTATTTTTTTATTCTTTATTTTTTATTTATTATTATTATTATTTATTATTTATTATTATTATTATTATTTAATAATTATTATTATTTATTATTTATTATTATTATTATTATTATTATTATTATTATTTATTATTTATTATTTATTATTTATTATTATTATTATTATTTTTTATTTATTATTATTATTATTATTTTTTATTTATTATTATAAAATAATAAAAAAATAATAATAATAATAATTATTGATAATATTATGTTAATATTTGTCGATTATTATAGTAATAAGTATTGATAATATTATGTTAATACAGTTTAGTTCAGCAAAAATAAGTTCATTTCAGCAAAAATAAGTTCAGTTCAGCCAAAATAGGTTCAGTTCAGCAAAAATAAGTAAAAATAAGTTCAGTTCAGCAAAAATAAGTTCAGTTCAGCAAAAAAAAAGTAAAAATAAGTTTAGTTCAGCAAAAATAAGTTCAGTTCAGCAAAAATAAAATAAGTTCAGTTCAGTTCAGCCAAAATAAGTTCAAAAGAACAGGGCCTAAATTAAAGGTTATGGATTAAATATTGGATTGATTCTTGGATTGTTAAATTGGTGATCACTTATCTAATCCTAAGGTAAAAATGAAAGGTTATGGTTATTTGATGATTATTGTTTGTGCTACTTGTGAGTCATAACAAGTAATAATTTATTAATCATGTAAAGTGAAACGTGGATAGCAATAGCTTTAGACTTGTGCATGTCTAAAGTGTTGGACTAGTATGAGTTGGAGTACATGGTGGTAGCCCATGGCTTTTCTTGGGACCGGATTGATCACCTTGTCCTCTTTTTATCAAAAAGGTTCCTCGATATCGTAGGTCATGGGAATACGGAGTAGCGCCCGTATTTCATCTTTTAAATTGAAGGCTGGTTTTGGTTTAGACAACTCATTCCATTGACTATTCCATGTAAATTAATTAACTTACTAGTGGTGGAGTTTAGTTCAGTAAAAGTAGCCTGCTATGTCGTTGCATGATTAATTATTAGTATCATGTTAGGATTGTTTACTATTTGTTATGTAGTACTTAGTTTTGCTGATCACGTGCTTTGTGTGTGTATATTGATCATGGCTTTGCCTTATTGATCCTGTAATGACCCTCTTGGTGAACAGTCTCTAGGGATTAATAGTGCATCATCATTTACAGGTTTGAAGATGATGCATCATGGCGTCTGGATTGGAGAGCTTGTGTAGATTATTTATCATATTTTGCCTTTACACTTTTCGTAGCTGACTTTGACTATTGTCGTTGACTTTGACTTTTGAGGTTGACTTTAAATTTTGTTGGTTTGACTTTTAGAGTTGACTTTGTGGTTGACTAAGTTTATTTCTAAGTTTATTTATTATGTTTTCCGGTGCAAAATTTTGAATAAGCCGATACGTTTTCACACGGGCGATAATACTTTGATAATTCTCTAAGTTTTATATTGTAATGGTATTTTGGAAAAGAGAGAATTGTCGGGGTGTTACAGATGTAACACCCCCGCCTACCCGAACCCTTTTTCATTTAATAAAACTAGAGATGGGGGGAAATCCACGAGGGTTCGACTCAACGGACGTGCTACCGCCACACTTATCTCCTTGGAAATAAATGCAAGGCTAGATTAAAGCATACTAAATACGAATAAATTAATCCTTACAACCAAGTAAATCATTCATTAAATATTACTAACTACTTAAGTGTTTCAGAGTTCCAGTGGAAGCTAAATCATATGCTATGTGGATGACAACTCTAAGTGATCTACCTTTTGTTCCCCTGTCGATCACCCATCTGCAAAAATACATTGAAAAGAAACAAGAGAGACAAGCTCCCAAAAATCAGAAAAACTGAGTAATTCCAACTCCATCCCGTAAAATACTTAAGTTGAAAATACTTTGTAAAATAGTAGGTTAATAGGGTTGAAAAGCCTAGCATACATACACACATATATATATACATAATTAATTCAATATTCCAGTATTGTCCAATTATTTAAGGAGAGGAAAGAGAACGCTAGTAAGCCGGGGTCAATCCCCTGTAACCACTTACTTCAACATTGTAGGCCGGGGTCAATCCCCTGTAACCACCTACAGATAACATAATGGCGATAATAACAGAGTCCCTAGTGTGCACACCCCTTCTACTTGGATCACAACAAGATAGAAGGAAGACAAGTAACAGAAAATCAGCATAGTAACCAGAGAACCTGTAGGTGGCTTGAACCTCCCATACAGGGCAACCTGTTCATCATTTCCCTCCGATATTTCACTTTAAGTGATTAATAGCTTTTAATTCAAGTCATCACCTAACACATGTACACATATACGTCAATTCATTTAATTAAGAGTGAATACTTTTATTCCAAATCTAGAATTTTGAGCTTTGGGAGTCAAGCTCCATTAATGGTGAAGTATGGTGTTTGAGATTCACTTTTGACTATGGGGTGATTTTACTCCCAAAATCCGGGATTTGTGGATTGAGTTCCTGACAAGAGTTGTTGAATTTGTGCTTGATTTTCAAAGTCATCTTACATGGAGTTGGTGCTACTGATTTTTCTTTACTTTTGTGGTTGAGCTTGATTAATGGGTGAGGGAGAATGGTGGGAAGAAGAAGATGGTTTTCTAGTTTTTTTTTTTTTTTTTTTTTTTTGTATTTGTTTTCTTTTTCCTTTATTTTTGCTAAGTAGTTTGGGCTTATGGCTTTTTGACAAGGTATTGGACAATGGGCTTAGTATTACATTGTTTGGGCTTCAACATGGTTTAGTTTATGGTACTTGATTAAACAAAGTGGAACTTCAATAAGAATGGTCCCTAATTAAATTAATTAGATATAATTAAAATGAACAACTAAAATATTTAAATATAATGCATTTAAATTTTAAATCGTTTTGATAAATCATTTATTAAATAATTCGAGAATGAATTAAATTATTTGTAATATAATAAACATCTTATTAAATAAAACAAAGTTATTTGTAAATATATTTAAGTGGAATTCATATTAAAGCGTAATAAATAATAAAATAAATTTCGGGGTATTACATCTACTCCTCCTTAAAAACAAAGTTTGTCCTCGAACTTAAAGTTAGATATATAATATTAATGAAATAGTAGTTTTACGCTTTGTTAGTATTACATTCGGTCCCCCTTAAGGAGTTTCATCCCCGAAACTCGATAATCGTACCTCAGAAAAAGAGTTCAGGATAACGCTTTCTCATGTCATCTTCCGTTTCCCAAGTTGCTTCCTCGGTTTGATGATTAGACCACAAAACTTTGACTAACTTTACAGCCTTGTTCCGGGTATTTCTCGTTTTGAAATCAAGGATTCTAACAGGACGTTCTTCAAAGGTGAGGGTCTCATCTAGCTCAATGGTTTCAGGTTGGATAACATGGGAGGGATGGGGACATATTTACGAAGTTGAGACACATGAAAGACATTATGAACATTGGCTAACTCTGTGGGCAAGGCTAATCTATAGGCCACTTCCCAATTCTTTCGAGTATCTCATAAGATCCGATATAATGAGGACTCAACTTTCCTTTTCTACCGAACCTCATTACTCCCTTGGTTGGTGAAACTTTCAACAACACATTTTCTCCAACTTCAAACTCTGAATCTCGTCTCCTTTGATCGGCATACGATTTTTGTCGAACCTGAGCTGCTTTCATTCGCTCTTGAATCAACTTCACTTGTTGGTAGTCTCTTCAATCAATTCTGGTCCCAAATTCAACGACTCGTTCACGTCGCTCCAACATGTAGGACTTCTACATTTTCGTCCATACAACGCCTCATAAGGAGCCATTCCTATGCTCAAGTGATAGTTGTTGCTATACGAGAACTTAATGTACATTAAATGGTCATCCCAAGAACCTCCGAAATCCATTACGCGTGCTCTCAACATATCCTCCAAGGTCTGAATGGTTCTCTCCGTTTGACCATATGTTGCTGGGTGGAAGGCTGGATTGAATTTCAATAGTGTACCAACGGCTGTCTGAAGGTGTTTCCTGAACTTGGATAAGAATCTCGAGTCCCTATCCGAAATGATGTCCTTCGGAACACCATGTAGCCTAACCACCTCATTAAAGTAAGCATCGGCCAACTGTTTCAACGACCAAGTGTCCTTCATTGCCAGGATTCTTGCCGTCTTAGTCAAACGGTCCACTATTACCCATATTGCATTGTTTTCGAATCTTGTGTTCGGTAATCCCATGATGAAATCCATAGAGATAGATTCCCATTTCCATCCCGGTACTTATAATGGTTGCAATTTCCCTCCAGGCTTCATATGCTGTATTTTCACCTTTTGGCATGTTAAACATTTCGCTACAAAGTCGGCCACTTCTTGCTTCATCCTAGGCCACCAAAAATGCTTATTCAAATCCTTATAAAGCTTATCTCCTTCCGGGTGTATGGAATATGGCTAGTTATGAGCCTCCTTTAGAATCCTTGTCTTGAGTTCTTCATCCTGTGGCACACACAATCGCCTTTTATACCTTGCAACGCCATTGTCATCAATCTCGAATTCCTGTGCTTGACCACTTCCCTTCATCTCTCTTAACTTGCTTAACCACTTATCTGCAGCTTGTTTGATTTGAATCTCCTCAAATATATCTGGTCCAACAGTAAGGGCATTCAACTGAGCTTGTACATAGCCAGGCTCAACTACTTCCAAACTCAGTCTCTTGATCTCCTCACACAGTTCATCAGCTAGGATCAACACATTCAGTGAATGCGCACTCTTTCTGCTCAACGCATCAGCTACTTTGTTCGATTTTCCTTCTTGATTCACTATCTTCAAATCATAGTCGTTTATAAGCTCGAGCCAACGTCTCTGTCTCATATTCAACTCCTTTTGCGTATACAGATACTTCAAACTCTTGTGATCTGTATAGACCTTACATTGCACTCCACGCAAATAATGTCTCCAGATCTTGAGTGCAAACACGATTGCTCCTAACTCCAAGTCATGAGTAGGGTGATTTTGCTCATGCGGTTTGAGTTGTCTTGACACATAGTCCACTACTTTACCATGTTGCATTAAGACGCACTCAAAACCTTTCTTTGAGGCATCACTGTAGACTTCAAATCCTTCTACTCCAGAGGGCAATGTTAATACTGGGGCTATTGTAAGTCTCTTGTTCAGCTCTTGAAATGCTTCCTCACACTTATCATCCCAATGAAATTTTATTGTTTTCTTCATCAGGTTAGTGAGAGGTTGGGTCGTTCTCGAAAATCTTTCACAAATCTCCGGTAATCTCCAGCTAAACCCAAGAAACTCCTTACTTCAGTGACGTTCTTAGGTTGAGGCCAATCAGTCACTGCTTGAATCTTCGATGGATCTACATAAACGCCTTCTTTTTGATATCACATGACCCAAAAATGAAACTTTTTCCAACCAAAATTCACACTTCGAGAACTTGTCGTACAATTGCTTTTCTCGAAGAATCTCCAAGACTTTCCTCAACTGAGCCTCATGATCTTATTTATCCTTCGAGTATACCAATATATCATCGATGAACACTATCACAAACTTATCCAAGTATGGTTGGAAAGTCCTATTCATGAGGTCTATAAAAGCTGCGGGCGCATTAGTGAGTCCAAAAGGCATGACGATGAACTCATAATGGCCACATCTCGTACGAAAGGTTGTTTTCGGGATGTCCTCTTCAGCAATTCGTAATTGGTGATAACCAGACCTCAAACCGATCCTGGAAAACACTGTTGCACCTTGGAGCTGATCGAACAAATCCTCAATTCTCAGGAGCGGATATTTATTCTTTACCGTGGCATTATTCATCTCCCTATAATCGATACACAACCTCAAAGATCCGTCTTTCTTCCGAACAAACAATACCGGGGCTCCCCAAGGCGAAACACTAGGTTGAATGTACCCTTTTTCCAACAATTCCTCCAACTGCACCATCAATTCTTGCATTTCTGCAGGTGCCATTCGATACGGAGCCTTAGGGATAGGTCTTGTTCCTGGGGCTAAGTCGATCTTAAAGCTCACTTCTCTGACTAGCGGCATTCCAGGTAGCTCTTTGGGAAATACATCCGGAAACTCCTTTACTACAGGAATTTGAGTCAACTCCTCGTTTTCCACGCTTACGTCCCTTACTTGGCATAGGTAGACTAGGTAGCCTTTTCTTAGATAGGTTTGAAGGTTCAGGGCCGAGATTACTTTGACTTTAGGCTGGAAGGTTATGCCCTTATATGATATCCTATTTCCCTTTGGTCCTCTAAGAGATATTTTCTGGTTGTGACACTCGATTTTGGCTTTATACTGAGCTAACCAATCCATTCCCATTGTCTTTTAGGTTAAAAAGGATAAGATCGGCTGGTAATTCAGTACCAGCTATGACTACAGGGATACTTTGGAAAAGAGATTTACAAGAAACAGTTTCATCGGTGGGCATGGCTATATTGGCACGACAAGACTGGGTAGACTTGAGGGGATACTTATTAACAAAAGTGCTAGAAATAAAAGAATGAGACGCTCCGGAATCAAAGAGTACATAAGCAAGGTTTGAGTTTACGAGACATGTACCCGTCACAAGATTGGCATCAGTGTCAGCTTCAATTCGGCTCATGACATTGATTCTTCCATTGGTGTAGCCTCCATTGCCATTCTTTCCATAGTTTCCATTTCCACCTCCAAAAGAGTGGTTGTTCTGGTTCGCGTTCTGTGCACCATTTCCCCCACTGGGGCGGTTGTTATTGAAGTTTTAAATTATGTTTCCACCCCCATTGTTACCATTGTTCCCATTTGGTCCATTTTGAGCTTGCTTCTTGGGACAGTTGAACGATTTGTGACCTACTTCTCCACATTCGAAACACTTGATCCTTTCACCCTGACAAGTGAACCCTAGATGGCTCTTTAGCACACTTCTTACAAACAAAGTTCTTTTGGTTCCTATTTCCTTGTTGGGCCTGTTGTCTAGAATTCTGATTGTTGTGGTTGTTGTAGCGTCCACCATTGTTGTTGTTGTTTCCACCATAATTGTTGTTGGGCCTTTTGTCGTACCCTTGGCTGTTGATGTTGCTGTTGTCGGTAGGTTCCTTCATTTTGTGTCTGCCTAGCACCTCTCTCTCACGTTGTAAGATTCTCTCCAGGTTCGAAGCTTTAGCATATGCTTCCGCGAAAGTAGTAGAGGTGCTACCTCAGATTCGAGTCTGAAGATCAAACTTAAGTCCGTCTTCAAACTTCTGGGCCTTAGTTCCTTCATCTGGCACTACAGTCAGGCAGAATCGGGCATACTCGTTGAATTTCTGAGCGTACTCTTGCACACTCATGTTATAGCTCTGGTTAAACCTACTAAACTCATTGTACTTTTGTCTACGGATGTGCTCGGGTAAGAATCGAGCTTTAACGGCTACCTTAAACGCTTCCCAGTTAAAGTTCTCTTGAGCTTTAATAGTGGTTCCTACACTTTCCCACCAAGTATAGACATCTTCGTGTAAGTAAAAGGTTGCTTGGTCTACTTTCTGGGCCTCAGGCATACCCGTGGCCATGAAAATCTTTTCGAAATCTCTTATCCAGTTTTTCGAGAAGTAGTGGGTCTTCTCTCCCAACGAAGGTTGGTGGTTTCAAAGCAAAAATCTTTTTCGCCATTACAGCTTGCGGATCGTCTCCATGGTGGTTGTTGTTGAGCTGGTTTTGAAGGACTAAGCCAAAGCTCTGAGCTAGTTGCTCGAGAGTCCTAAGTCGTGCTGCAACTTGTTCGGGACTTTCGGCCATTTGGTTTTCTTCTCGCCTTGCTCTAGATCGCGTATAAACGTATTGCATAAGCTACCTGCGTTATTCACATTGGTATTTCTACCAATTACATTGATTCTTATATAAAGGCTAATTCACATAATCATGGTTCATACCATTCATTCATTCATTTCATACTCAATTCACATATCAAAAGTTCATCATTCATTACTCCAAAAGAGCTAAAAATTTGTTCCTAGTAGCATAAGAGTTTTCAAATAGTCAAATAAGCATTAGTCGCACCATCCTTAACTAACTTAACAAGTTAATTGGTCTTTTACGACCTTAATTAGAAATCTAAGGGTCAGGGCTAGTTATTTGGGTTTCTAGTCAGCGTACTCGGAGGGGTCCTCGTCTTCACCTTCATCTCCGTCTCCATCTCCATCTCCATTGAGATTTACAACGGGTGAGGCAGGGTTGCTTCCTACTTCTTCATCGCCACTATCGTTGGGTTCCTCGTCATCAGTGGGTAAGTAGTCATTAAGCCACTTGGCCTTGGCATCAAGCATTCTTTTCTCCAGGTAACTCAACGTGAGATACCACTTCCCTTTCCAGGTGTATCGTTCATAGTTTGGCCTTCCATTTTTTAAAACATCAGAATATTCGTTCTTGATTCCAGCATAAGGACCATCGTTGGGAAGAGTGTGAATCAAAACATCGGCCTGTTTAGGTGGCGTGGGGTAATCAGAATGCCCGTGGCCTTCATTGAGGTGGTAACACTCCATTGTTAACCGTAACCTGTGATGTATTTCCTTATGCAAGAAACACAAAGTTAGGCTCTTTAGATGTAGTTTAGTGGATTTGTATAACAAAGATGCAAACTTTAGTGAAGAATAATGTCAAGATCCGAATGCTTGATGCAAACAACAAAGAAATTCGAATGATATTAAGAGGATATGGAGAATTTTGATTAATCCAAATCAAAACTCAGCTAGGGTTTAGGATTCACTCATGAAAACATTGAATTCACTCCAGAAAACTTTTAATTCACCAAGAACTAAACTTAAACATTCAACTTGTTTTTATTATTGATAATAATCGTATATAAATACATTGAAAGAATCCTAGAGGAGTTCAGTTCTAATGCAACTAACAAACCTAAAGATAAGAACAATAAAATTCTATCACACACCTAAGATAATCATACCACACGGCTGACTATTATCTAAACACACTCCTAAACTATGAACACTCCTACTAGTATTCTAACTCTTAAAACAAAGCAAGGAAACTAAAACAAACTAGAGTTCTTAAGCAAATAAAATACATAGTTTCCTAATAGAACTAGGGAACTACATAAAGAATCCTAACAGAACTAGGATTGTTAAATCTTGATGCTTCTCAAGCATCAACCTGTAAATATAAGCTAAGATAGACTCTTGTACCCTGATCCTTAGAAGGTAAGGTCCTTGACGAGGGGTTCTGGTGCATTTCCTGGTGGTCAAACATGTCTTGGCCATCTAATAAAATATCATAAACAATTAATAAGTACCTTTAACGAGTACTTTCATACATGTACACATAACCAATTCTTACCCATACTAAACCTTAAGTCATATTTTAATCCTAATTCATTTTTCCTAAATATTTTATTATTTTGACTTCCTAAACCAATTTTAAGTTTAACCCTATTTGATTCATTTCCCTAATTAGTATATTTGAATAATTTTAATCTTTCTCTAGTTAATCTAAACTCGGCTCTGATACCACTTTGTAACACCCCCGCCAACCCGAACCCTTTTTCATTTAATAAAACTAGATTTGGAGGAAAATCCACGAGGGTTCGACTAAACGGGCGTGCTACCGCCGCACTTATCTCCTTGAAAATAGATGCAAGGCTAGATTAAAGCATACTAAATGCGAATAAATTAATCCTTACAACCAAGTAAATCATTCATTAAATATTACTAACTACTTAAGTGTTTCAGAGTTCCAGCGGAAGCTAAATCATAAGCTATGTGGATGACAACTCTAAGTGATCTCCCTTTTGTTCCCCCATCGATCACCCACCTGCACAAATACATTGAAAAGAAACAAGAGAGACAAGCTCTCAAAAATCAGAAAAACTGAGTACTTCCAACTCCATCCCGTAAAATACTTAAGTTGAAAATACTTTGTAAAATAGTAGGTTAATAGGGTTGAAAAGCCTAGCATACATACACACATATATATATATATACATAATTAATTCAATATTCCAGTATTGTTCAATTATTTAAGGAGAGGAAAGAGAACGCCAGTAAGCCGGGGTCAATCCCCTGTAACCACCTACGGATAACATAATAAAAAAGTCCCTAGTGTGCACACCCCTTCTACTTGGATCACAACAAGATAGAAGGACGACAAGTAACAGAAAATCAGCATAATAACCAGAGAACCTGTAGGTGGCAGCTGAACATCATTTCCCTCCGATATTTCACTTTAAGTGATTAATAGATTTTAATTCAAGTCATCACATAACACATGTACACATATACGTCAATTCATTTAATCAAGAGTGAATACTTTTATTCCAAATCCATAATTTTGAGCTTTGGGAGTCAAGCTCCATTAATGGTGAAGTATGGTGTTTGAGATTCACTTTTGACTACGGGTGATTTTACTTCCAAAATCCGGGATTTGTGGATTGAGTTCCTGACAAGAGCTGTTGAATTTGTGCTTGATTTTCAAAGTCATCTGACATGGAGTTGGCTCTACTGATTTTTCTTTACTTTTGTGGTTGAGCTGGATTCATGGGTGAGGGAGAATGGTGGGAAGAAGAAGATGGTTTTCTGGTTTCTTTTTTTTATTTGTTTTCTTTTTCCTTTATTTTTGCTAAGTAGTTTGGGCTTATGGCTTTTCGACAAGGTATTGGACATTGGGCTTGGTATTACATTGTTTGGGCTTCAACATGGTTTAGTTTAGGGTACTTGATTAAACAAAGTGGAACTTCAATAAAAATGGTCCCTAATTATATTATTTAGATATAATTAAAATGAACAACTAAAATATTTAAATATAATGCATTTAAATTTTAAATCATTTTGATAAATCATTTATTAAATAATTCGAGAATGAATTAAATTATTTTTAATATAATAAACATCTTATTAAATAAAACAAAGTGATTCGTAAATATATTTAAGTGGAATTAATATTAAAGCGTAATAAATAATAAAATAAATTTTGAAATTTCGGGGTTTTACAACATATCCTCCCTAGGTTTCTCCCTTATTCTTGTTGGTCGGGCCTCCCTACCATCGGTCTCGGAATTTGGTGGAGGAGTTAGTTGAGTGTTAAGTTGAGGCCCTTAGTTGAGCTAAGGTATGTCAACTAGGAGTTCTTGAAGAATTTGTTGCATGTTCTAGTTGAGCTAATTAGCTATCCTCTCTAGGTTAGCCGTAGTGATTACCTGAGGTCGATTTGGTGGAAATCGGTCCAAGGCTAAGGCTAATATACCTCATCCCGAGGGGTACATCCCTCATCCTACCTATGAATCGATTCCATAATATGAGTGTGGTGTGACAGCATAATGTGATCACTTGGGCCCAGGTGAGAAGCTCGTTTCTTTCTTCGGGTAGGTGTCATGTTGCTCTCGGTATGTGACTTTGAGATGTTTGTATCCCCACAGACGGCGTCAAACGTTTTTCGCATAGAAACTGGTCAAAGATAAGTGTTTTGTTGAGGGTCTTGAAATCCGTGAAAGTCCGAGGTCCCGAGGAAGAGGTCTCCGATAATCCTGCAAAACACAATGAGAGATGCTCTAGTTTTTCTAAGTGAGAATTGAATACCTGTTTATTGATGAGGTTGTGCCCTTTTATACTGTAGAGGATTTTTCATACAGGATAACCTAATAGTGTTATGATTGCAAGGTTGGACAACCAGGAGAAAACATTGGATAAAATGTATAAGCTTATTGAGGGAATGTCCAAATCCTACAAGTCTAGGGTCACCAAGCTTGAGAAGAAGCTAGCCGAGATTGAGTTGCTGGTTTTCTCTCTAACCGAGGTTAAAGGTCAACTTCCTTTATCTACTCATGTTGCTACTGGATTCGCTGATCCTCGTCTCCCTGCTGATCCCATGGAAGAGGAACTAGATAATGATGAGGAAGAAGAAGATATTGATTGTTTCTCCCTGTCCTCCTCCAACAAAGATAAAGATGATGATGATGACACCTCTGATGGAGAGGATGACGAGGAGTGATTGGTTGTTCAAGTTGTTTCTCCCCTTCCCAATCTGATAATTGTTTATGTTTTAACTATTTTCCCCCCATTTTACAAGACAATCTTTTGTGTAATTTGGGTTCCAGTTTGACTAGTTTCTATTAAAAACTTGCCCTTGGTTTGTGGATTGTGAATTAGATGCGTAATCTGTCTTCTTGTAGCATGATTACTTGATTGGTAGTTGATGCAACTATTTTTAGATGCAACAATAACTTATGTGCAATGTTTCAATCATTGAGTACTTTTTAATGATGCAAAAAGGGGGAAAATAGTCGAAGTTGAAGTGCCGAAGTCTAGTTTAGATTGAGTCTGTCATAGTGTAGAGTTTCTTTTTAAAAAAAAGAAGGTGTTAAGTTTTTCTTATTTTAGGAAACAGTTGAAATAGTTAATTGTTTCACCTTTTAAGTCATGTGAGGCTCTCTTAATGAGTTATTTGAGCTTTGATTGGAGTTATTTGTTTATACTAAATTGTTGGTTGCAGGAAACCTAAAAGGGTTTGTCATCATAAAAAAAGGGGAATTTGTTGAATCCCCTAAGTTTTGAATGATGACAAATAGCTACAGGGAACAGATGTTATTACAAGTGTTTATGAGCTGTTAGGAAACAACTAATAAACTAACTTTTCCTAACTCTATACTGAAACAGTCAAGAACCATTTGCTATGCCATGATGTTTCTTGTGTGGCAAACCGATTCATTCTAAGACTTGAAGCTAGAAGGCCTTCTAGAAAATGTTCGAGGAAAATACAACTGTTAATTTGTTGATTCAAGGGAAGCTTCAAGGAGTGAAGTACATGAAGATAGTTTAGGATTTTTTAAATTGGTTCATATTAGGTCTTCATGTAATATTTACGTATGATATTCTTAGAGGAATTGTTGTTGTTGTTCTTAATGTAAAACAATAGGGCTTAAATACGGGAATCAGTTGGTTGCATATTTAGAGCACTACTAAATAGGCTAACAATTCTGGGTACCAGTTACTTTGTCGGATGATTGAGCTTACTGTTTTATAAAAGATTTTTTGAAAAATATTTTCATATATACTTTCCTTTAAAAAGTGTTGTCAACCTTTAGAATCTTTATTCAGTATTTTATTACCTTAAAGTGTGTAAAAATCTTGGATAATATCTTTCCTTCAAGAAGAATCTTATTTAAGATATACTTTCCATAATTTAGGATTATCATATCTTTGATATCTGGAGTTAGGACACGCTTAAGGATTAGACTTCGGTCTATAAATACTGAGTAATGATTCTACATGACTACATCACCCTTGATGCTCTCCCGTATGTTATTGAGTAATTTTGAGAGCTCTCACATAGAGAACAACTGAACAGTTTCCTAAAATACGCATTTGATGGAGCTTTACATTACTCTTTGTTTGCATTGTAAGAAAGCATGATTTAAGAGATCCTGATTCTATTGAATCTCTAACAGAGGGTTTAGATATTGGGTAACATTTGTGAGTTCATTTGCGAGTGCTTGTGAGTTGAAGTGCAAAATAGCACACTAGAGTTAGTGTGGGTGCATGTGTTATTTCCCTGGAGTAAGGGAAATAGGAGTCTGCCATAATCTTCTTTTTTTCAGAGTTGATTAATAAGAAAACTAGCGTAGGATGACGTAGGCCCTTGTTTGGCTGAACCTCGTTAAATTTCGTGTGTTCTTTATTGTTTTTAAGTTCTATTGTTTGCACTGTCAGGAACCAGCCCAACTGGTTCCTCCTTAAATCGAAGGAATTTCAAATGAGGAAACTAGGGTTGTGATTGACCCAGATCAACTACCAACACCAAGATAAATCCTCATTTCCTTGAGTAGTCGAGGGCTTAACTCCAGTGACATCCCGACAATTTCATACCTCCGGGCTCCGCTGGTTGGTCTCCTCTTTTCGGGCCCGCCTTTTTGTTATTGCAGGAGACAAAGACTAATGTACATTATATAGAATCTCTACTTTGTAATACGAATCCTTTCTAGGTAATTGGTGTAGATGTGGTAGGCATAAAAGGGGGTTTAGTTGTTTTTTTATTCTCCTTTTGTGATTAGTGTAGTTTGTAGCTCTTTTAGCTATTTTTTCTGTAAGATACTAGCTACTAATGGTAGCATCTGCTTTTCCTATATGGCTGGTGAGCCCAAGTACGATCTTTGCCTCCCCCCCCCCCCTCTGGGCCGAGTTACACTCGCTCCTCTCACGTCACACGAACTATTTGATTGTCAACCAAGTTGACATGTATTGTGATAAGTTGAGTGGTAAAAATCTAATCCATGGATGGGCGGAGTTGACCACTTGAAAACATGACTTAAACTTGCAAGACATTTCCTTCTTCGGGTCGAGGTTCACTTGGACTAATAATCGAGAAAATGATGATCTAATAAATGGAGAGGTTAGATCGAGCCTAAGCATTGGAATCATGGTTAGATGAATTCCCCTCCATTGTGATCCACAATTTTCCCATTCTCCACTAGACCATGCCGCCATTATTATAAATTGTGTTACCACTTCAAAGCTGGCGATAACCCTATCAACTTGAAAACTGGTGCCTCCACCATCCCCATGTAATCCCCTACAATTTTATGAATTTTATAAATATATTTAAAGTATATTTATATATGTTTTAGTATTTAAATAATTAATTTCTTAAAGTGTTGACTATTTTTAAAGTCAAAGGATTATTTAATGTTTTTAAATAATCAAATATTTTATTGACATACTTCGATAAGTTATTTTATAATTTAATTAGTTTGAATTGTAGTATAAAAGATTTTAAAAGATGGGTTAGAGGAGCGCAATTCAACTCAATCACCCAATCAAGTAAATTTAAAAGTCCAAACACACTTCCCTAAGCCCACAAGGGTTAGTTTTGCAAACCTATATAAACCCAATGAGTGCCCAAAAATCCCCACACAAAAATTACACCCTAATTTTCTACTCTCTCTCTCTCCCCCACTCGGTTCTCTCTTTCCTCTCTCCCTCCACCCGTTTTTCTTTCTCTCTCGGTTTCCGGCCAGCCTCTCCGGACCACCGCCAAAGCAGCAGCCAGCGCCGCCGACCAATAGTAGCCAGCCGACCCTCCCCCTCGGCTGCCGCGTGTCTCCCTCTTTCTCTTCTTGGTTTATTTTCTCTTCCTCCTCTATATTATTTTAATGAGTAGTTTAATGTTTTAAGTATTGTTTTGATGAATTAATAATTAAAGTTTGTATCTTTGACTATTTAAATATTATTTTCAGATTATATAATTAGTTTAGTGAAGGAATTAAATTTCATATTTAATATATATGTTTAAATTAGGATTTTAAGCATGAAAGCATGATTTTTAATATTTTTAAGAGTTAGAACTATAGTACTATGTTATTGTTTATGAAAGTTGAATACTTTAATCTTTATAACTATGTTAGAGTAAGTTCAAAAGAGTTTTAAAGATATTATATGTTGTTGGAATTTTTATTAGCACACTCATATTGGATTTTTAAATATAAAAGTATTGATTTTTAAGGGTCTTAATGACTAGCATCGTAGTACTATATTAAGGGGTACTAAAGGTTGAAGTTTTACTGCTTAAGAGAGTTTTAAAACACTTTTTAAGAGGGTTTAAAGTATTTTAAAGTTGCTGTAATTTTATTAGGGTATTAATACTTGGATGTTTTGGTATTTGGTAGGCGGAGAATATACTTTGAGTGATTTCTAAGGTTGAGAAAGTGGGCTCTCATATTGTCTACACAATGTACGTACATACCTATGTGTTGTTAGACTAGTGTCATGTTCTGAGGATAGGATTGTTGTAGTATCATCCATAGGGAACCTTTTATAGTTCATATGTGGCTTATATTCAAGTGAATTTGCATGTTTTGTGCCGTTGGGTGAATCATGTTGTCTATGATGAATATGATATGGTTGTATGGATGATTGATGCAAGCATATGGGTTGGGAACGTTTATTTTATTAATTTACTTGAGGGATTAATAAATATATTGTTTTATTGGATCATGAAATGTATCATGTTGTTCCCTTGGATTATTATTAAATTATTTACTTTATAAGGACTTTGGGCCTTGTTTAGTAAAGTTGGATATTCAACTATTGACAGGTTGGTTGATTGTTGATTTAAGTCAACAAATAAAGGATGGTTGGCTTTTAATTAAAGAATGGGATTATTAATTGAGATGTTTGATCACAATATTTAATCCTAAGATAAAATGGGAATTTTGTGTATCTATGATATTTATGTTGGTTGTCTTACTTTGTGAGTCTCACCATCAAATAATTTATTAATACTTAAAGTGGAAAGTGAATAGCAATAAGTTTTAGACTTGTGCTCGTCTGAACTGTTGGACTAGTATGAGTAGGAGTACATGGTGGTAGCCCATTGCTTTTCTTGGGAGCAGATTGATCACCGTGTCCTATTTTATTTAATTAGTACCTCGATATCGTTGGTCATGGGAGTACGAAGTCGCGCCCGTACTTCGTCTTCTAAATTGAAGACATGGTTTGGTTTGGACAACTCTATCCAATTACTATTCAATTTAATTATAATCAATCTATTGGTTGTGGAGTCAAGTGAGTCTATTATTTCGTTATATTATTATTATCTCTGATAATGTTTATTAGTATCATACTAGGTTTTATGTTTTATTTAATATGTAGTACTCTGCTTTGTTGATTACGTGCTTTTCTGTGTGTCGATCATGGTTGTGCCTTATTGATCCTGTGACGACCCATTTGGTGAGCAGTCTTTCAGGATCATTAAAGCATCGACCATTTCAGGTCTGAAGATGATGAATTATTGGGTTCGGGAATTCGTTGGAGAGCTTGTGTTTTAGTTCTTTAATACTTTCATAATTTTGGTTTAGTTATGGTTTTAATTGTTTGACTTTTAATTTGGTTTGACTATGGTTTGGTTTTGGAGTTGACTTTGTGGTTGACTAAGTTTATTTATGTTTTCAAAGTTATTTATTTATTTTTGCTTCAAAATTATGAATAAGCCGATACGTTATCACACTGGCACTAATACTTTGGTAATTCTTTATGTTTTGTGGGAAAAAGGTAATTTATAAAATAGAGAATTTTCGGGGTGTTACAAAATGGTATCTTGGAGCTAAGGCTTCTATTGGCCTCTTGTGCCAATCTTTTTTTTAGGCGCCTAGTTATTTGAAAAGAATTTCCAAAGAAAACAAGTTCTTACTTATTCGTTGTGCTTAACTCACTTTTGATAAATTCGAAACATGTTCCAAATAGGATTTGAAATTTTTTTTAAGTTCGAAATTTTTTTTAGCCAAAATTGTTTTATTTTATTTTTCAGTTTTCCTATTTTTCAGAAACTATTAATTTAATTCTTAGTTGTTTATTTTTGGTACTCTTAGTTTTATTTTATTTACTTTATTAATTTTGTGAGAGATAGGTAGAATAGGAAGGGCATATAGAATGGAAATATTATACGTCTGCATTTAAATGTTTTGTTCAGCATGTTTAGCGTTTTGTTCCCTGCTTAACTGTTTGATGTTATTCCTGGCTTTAAATTATTTATTTATTCTTGCTTATTATTTATTGTTGGGAATATACTCTAAGTGAGAGTGTTATTTATTATAGTTGTCGTGTTCAACTGTAAACGGACATTCAGGCATGACTAATAGTGAAGCTCCCTGAGTAGGAAGCTACTCCAACCCTATTGTGCTTAGTGGTGATGAGTCTGATATGGAGTATGATATTAAGAGCTACACCAGTCTAGACCTTGTTTTGCGTCGTGTCTTAAAAGTAGGCCTCCCTGATAGCGATGATGAGGTAATTAAAAAGTTTGACCGTGCTAGAGGGCAAACCAGAAAGGACATTTACAGTTGTTCTTGGAGATCTTATCTAGACAGTGATAGTGATTCAGAGTTGGAAGAGGATGGACCTCAACCCAAAAGGATTCGAAGATCTACTAGAGCTAAAAACCCAGGTTATTATTATTATGATAGTGAAGACACTGAAGACTTTGAAGATGAAAAGTTTACTACAGAGAAATACAAAGAAAATAAGGATAGAAAGGATGATGTCACTCCATAGAATATTTGTTCATGTTCTAAGATTAGTTAGTTGAATAAGTAGCTAAGTTACAATGATTTAAATTTCTTTCTTTAGCATCTTTATATTGTTGAGGAATAAGTTTGGCTATTTTGGATTGGAAAAATATTCTTAATATCGTTTTGAGGAATAAAATAATTACTTAGTTATTTGAGTTGAGTAAGAATTTATTTTCGTATGCGAAAGGGAAAATATTTTATTTAATTATTATGATTGGTTTCATTTGATCCTTATGTGATTATTAATGTGAATAATTATTCATGCGTGAATATATGATTATTATGGGTTATCGTGATTGAACTTAAGAAGGGATTGAGCGTGCTATTATAATTCCGTAGAATTTTATTTTGATGCGATCTTCGTATGATGAAATAGATTGATGCCTTCGTAGAACATGGCATGTAATTGTGAATCAAAACCTAAATTAGACCTACGTTAAATTTCAGGCCGCAAAGTAGAATGGCAAAGAACGATACCGCCCTAGCCTCTACTATTCGCCTTTCTGCTAAGAAACTAACTCAAGAAGGGACTGAGCGTCCTGATCTTATGAGGGATATGTGTGAGAGGTTAGCTATGATTAAGTCACAGTTCTTTAAGGGGCAGGCTGACCCTTCGTTCTTACAGAGCTGGATTAGGGAGTTCGAGAAGATTTTTGGGGCTGTGAACTGTCCTGAGGCAATGAAAGTGGGTCAGGTTGTGTTGTATTTGAAGGATGAGGCTGATTTATGGTGGAAGGAAAATGGAGATAGGATTACTGCTGTGGAAGGTTTTAATTGGGATTCCTTTATTGCTGCTTAAAGAGAAAAAATTTACCCTGCATTTATGAGGAAGCAAAAGGCTCAGGAGTTCATAAACCTTAGGATGAAGAGTATGACCATGTCTGAGTATTATAGCAAGTTCATAGCATTGTCTAGATTTGTACCAGAGGTTGTAGTGACCAAAGAGCTGAAAGCTCAGAGGTTTGAGCAAGGGCTGACTGAAGATATTCAATTGGGATTAGGTGGTGAGACCTTTGCATCCCTAGATGTTGTTTATGGGAGAGCTGCCCATATTTATGGTCATCAATCAAGGCGAGACAAGAAGAATGCTGTGGTAGGTGAGAAAAGAAAGGATTTCAATGCTGGTGGGATTCATGGAAATTTTAAGAAGAATAGGAATGAGAATGGAAATTTCCAAGAAAGGAATAGCCAAGGTTTTAATGGTAAGGGCCAGTCTGAGAGAAGTTACAATTACAAGAGGTGCAACAAGAACCATCCTGGTAGAGACTACAAAGGTGAGCTAGTATCCTGTCATTACTGCCAGAAAAAGGGGCATAGGGAATTTGAGTGCTTCACCAAGCAGAAGAAAGAGCATAATGGTAATGGGAATGGTAGTCAAGGAAGGCCTGGGTACAACCAAGCAAACAACCAAGGGCCGAAGCTTACGGGATCGCAGAATGGTCAAGGAAGCTACGGAAAGCCTGCTAGTGAGAACAACAACAACAACCAGAGCAAAGCTTCGGGGAAGTTGTTCGTGATGAGTCGCAATGAAGCTGAAAACTCTGCCGACGTAGTTTCTAGTACTTTTTCTATTAACTCCATTCTAGTTAAAACGTTATTTGATTCTTGAGCGACATATTCATTCATTTCGTCGCCCATTATAAAAAGTTTAGGGTTATAGTAGACTTTGAAGTAATTGACTTGCCTATAAGTATACCTACTGGAGAAGTTATAAGGTGTACTAAGATGTATAGAAACTTACCTTTGAAGATAGGGGAATGTGCTTTTCCTTCTGATCTGATAGAGTTCAATCTGGGAGACCTAGACGTTATTTTGGGGATGAACTAGTTAGGTTTCTATATGGCCAAGATAGATTCTGAAGCTCAGAAGGTAGTGTTGAGAAGCCCTTTAGGGAAGTTAACTTCATACCGACGATTTGGAAAGCCTAAGAGTTTTGGGATCATTTCCGCAATGCAAGTGAAGAAGTTGGTAAAGAAGGGGTGTAAGTTGTTATTATGTAGTGTGCGAGATGTGAGCAAAGAGGTTAAGTTAAAGATTGAGGATGTACCGATCGTGAATGAGTTTATGAATGTGTTTCCAAGCGAGATTTCTCGTATGTCGCCTAAGAGAGGCGTTGAGTTCACCATAGACTTAGTTCCTGGTACTGCATCTATTTCTAAGGAATTGTTGGAGAAGGGTTATATTAGGCCTAGTGCGTCACCTTGGGGAGAGCCTGTGTTATTTGTGAAGAAGAAGTATGGAAGTATGAGATTGTGTATTGACTATAGGGAATTGAATAATGTGACCTAAGAACAAGTATCCTTTGCCTAGGATAGATGACCTATTCGATCAGTTGAATGGAGCATGTGTGTTTTCGAAGATCGATTTGCGTTCGGGGAATCACCAATTGAAGGTAGTTGATGAGGATAAACCTAAGACTTCTTTTAGGACATATTATGGTTATTATAAGTTTGCAGTGATGCCGTTCGGATTGACCAATGCTCGGGCTATATTCATGGGCATGATCAGTAGGATATTCCATGAGTTTTGGGATAAGTTCGTTGTATTGTTCATTGATGATATTTTGATCTATTCGAAGAGTGAAGAGGAGCATAATGAACATCTGAGGATAGTTTTGTAGATGCTTAGGAAGAATCAATTGTATGCAAAGTTCTCTAAGTGTGAGTTCCGATTGGAGAAAGTAGCATTTTTGGGACATTATGTATCTACGGAAAGAGTTTTTGTGGGTCCTGCGAAGATTCAAGCTGTTAGTGAGTGGCCTGCACCAAAGAATGTGTCAGATATAAGGAGTTTTATGGGATTAGCTGGCTATTATAGGAGATTTGTGAGAGATCTCTCGAAGATAGCAAGGCCGATGACCAATTTGATGAAGAAAGAGTCAAAGTTTGAGTGGAGTGCGAAGTGCGAGGAATTTCAAACTTTGAAGGAGTGTCTGATCTCTACATCTGTTTTAACCCTGCCTGATGGAAATGAAGGATTTGAGGTATATAGTGATGCTTCGAAGAATGTATTGGGGTGTGTTTGGCAGCAGAATGGGAAGGTGATCACGTATGCATCGCGTCAATTGAAACCGTATGAATTGAATTATCCTACCCATGATCTAGAGCTCACTGCTATTGTGTTTGCATTGAAAATTTGGAGACACTACATATACGGGGTGACTTGCAAGATCTTTACTGATCATAAGAGTCTGGAGTATATTTTCACCTAGAAGGATCTCAATATGAGGCAAAGAAGATGGTTGGAATTGATTAAGGACTATGACCTAGATATTCAGTACCATGAAGGGAAGGCAAATGTAGTCGCCGATGCCTTGAGTATAAAGTCGAGTCATAGCATGAATTCGTTGGTAGTTCCTGAGGAATTTTACCGAGATATGCAAAGGCTTAGCCTAGAAATATTGAATCCTTGGGAGATTGAAGCGTGATTTAGTGCTTTGTCGTTGGGATCGTCAATTTTCGATGAGATCAAAGAGAGTCAAGTTGGAGACGAGCATCTAGATAAGATTAAGGAGATGATGAAACAAGGCAAGGAAGTTGACTTTAAGGTTCATGATGATGGAAGCTTGAGGTTTAAAGGAAGGCGGTGTATACCACATAAGTGTGAAGAGCTTAATAGGAAGTTTATGGAAGAGGGGCACAATACCCCATATTCTGTTCACCCTAGTGGTGATAAGTTGTATAGGGATCTTAAGGAGATTTATTGGTGGCCGAATATGAAGCGAGAAGTCGCCGAGTTCGTGTCAAAGTGTCTGACCTGTCAGAAAGTAAAGATCGACCATAAGAGACTAATGGGGAAGGTTCAATCATTAGAAGTTCCTGGATGGAAGTAGGATTCGATATCAATGGACTTTGTGACTGCTTTGCCAAAGTCGAGAAATGGCAATGGTACTATTTGGGTTATCGTGGACCGTCTGACGAAGTCTGCCGTGTTCGTTCCGATCAAAGAAGCATGGAAGAAGAAGCAACTTGCCAAGACGTATATCCAGCACATGGTGAGACTGCATAGAGTCCCTAATTATTTCATATCGTGATTCGAGGTTCCTCTCGAAATTTTGGCAAAAGGTCCAATTGAATCTTGGAACAACGTTGAAGATGAGTACTGCATTTCATCCTGCGACCGATGGTCAGACTGAAAGGACCAATCAGACCATGGAAGACATGTTGAGAGCGTGCGCGATTGATTTCCAAGGAAGTTGGGAGGATCACTAGGATTTGATCAAATTCTCATATAACAATAGTTACCATGCAAGTATTAAGATGGCTCATTTGAGGCGTTGTACGGAAGGAAGTGTAGAAGTCTCATTTGCTGGAATGATTTTAGTGAAAATGTAGTGTGGGGGACTGAATTTATTGAGGAGACTATCAAGAATGTGAAGTTGATTCAAGCTAGAATTCAAGCTGCTCAAGATAAGCAGAAAAGTTATGCTGATTTGAAGCGAAGGGAAGATGAATTCGCTGTTGGTGATAAGGTGTTCTTGAAGGTGTCACCAACGAAAGGAGTAATGAGATTTGGTAAGAAGGGCAAATTAAGTGCCAAGTATGTCGGCCCATATGAGATTTTGCAAAGAATTGAGAAGGTAGCCTATAAGTTGGCTTTACCAATGGAATTTGAGAAGATGCATGATGTATTTGACACTTCTCAGCTTAAGAGATATATTCCTGATGCGAATCACATTTTGGAACCTGAAAGAATCCAGATAGATAGTAGACTCACGTATGACGAAAGACCTGTGAACATCTTGGATAGGAAGGTGCGTAGTACACGCAATAAGGATGTGAGTATTGTGAAAGTGCTTTGATCTAACCATGAGTCCGAAGAGGCAACGTGGGAGTCTGAAGAGGCAACCTTGGAGTCCGAAGAGGCAACGTGGGAAGCCGAAGATGAAATGAAGAAGAAGTATCCGGATTTGTTCACTGAGGTGAGTTACGAGGGCGTAACTCAATTTCTTTAAGAGAGGTAGAATACGATAGAATTTCGCACTTTTTGCCTTATTTTATGGTATTTTAATGCATTTTATGTTTATTTTGGCGATTTGCACATGTTGGTGTAAAATAAATTGGTTCTCCGCATCGAAAAATGTGTTCATGAGTAACACAAGTGGTTTTTAAAACTGGTAAAGTGTGCACACGTTGTGACACAAGTATTTCCAAATGGAAGATTTGAGTAAACTGTGAGGGTTTTCATGTCAAGTTTCGGGACGAATCTTCTTTTAAGAGGGGTAGACTGTAATCCCCCACAATATTCTGAATTTTATAAATATATTGAAACTATATTTATATATGTTTTAGTATTTAAATAATTAATTTCTTAAAGTGTTGACTATTTTTAAAGTCAAAGGATTATTTATTGTTTTTAAATAATCTAATATTTTATTGAGTCATACTTTGAAAGTTATTTTATAATTTAATTAGTTTGAGTTGTAGTATAAAAGATTTTAAAAGATGGGTTAGAGGAGCCCAATACAACTCAATCACCCAATCAAGTAAATTTAAAAGTCCAAACACACTTCCCTAAGCCCACAAGGGTTAGTTTTGCAAACCTATATAAACCCCATAAGAGCCCAAAAATCCCCACACAAAAATTACACCCTAATTTTCTACTCTCTCTCCCCCACTCGGTTCTCTCTTTCCTCTCTCCCTCTACCCGTTTTTCTTTCTCTCTTAGTTTTCTGCCAGCCAGCCTCGCCGTACCACCGCCGCCGACCAGTAGTAGCCAGCAGGCCCTCCCCCTTAGCTGCGGCGTGTCTCCCTCTTTCTCCTCTTGGTTTATTTTCTCTTCCTCCTCTATATTATTTTAATGAGTACTTTAATGTTTTAAGTATTTATTTGATGAATTAATAATTAAAGTTTGTATCTTTGACTATTTAAACATTAATTTCAGATTATATAATTAGTTTAGTGAAGGAATTAAATTTCAGATTTAATATATATGTTTAAACTAGGTTTTTAAGCATGAAAGCATGGATTTTTAATGTTTTTAAGAGTTAGAACTATAATACTATGTTATTGTTTATGAAAGTTGAAAACTTTAATCTTTATAACTATGTTAAAGTAAGTTTAAAAGAGTTTTAAAGATATTATATGTTGTTGGAATTTTTATTAGCACACTCATATTGGATTTTTAAATATAAAAGTATTGATTTTTAAGGGTCTTAATGACTAGCATCGTAGTACTATATTAAGGGGTACTAAAGGTTGAAGTTTTACTGCTTAAGAGAGTTTTAAAACACTTTTTAAGAGGGTTTAAAGTATTTTAAAGTTGCTCTGGTTTTATTAGGGTATTAATACTTGGATGTTTTGGTATTTGGTAGGCGGAGAATATACTTTGAGTGATTTCTAAGGTTGAGAAAGTGGGCTCTCATATTGTCTACACAAGGTACGTACATACCTATATGTTACTCCCTCCGTTTCATTTTAATTTACTCACTTCACTTTGGGGGAGAACCAAGGAGAAAGTGTAAAAGTATGAGAGAGAAACTTAAAAGGTGGAGAGAGAAATTAAAAAATGAGAGAGATAAATTAAAAAGTGGGTTAAAATATTAAAAAGTAGATGACATGGGTGGAAAAGGAGGAGAAAGTAGATGTGACATGTTACCAAAAATAGAAAAAGCAACAGTGTGTAGATTAAAAAGAAACAGACTAAAAAGGAAAGTGTGTAGATTAAAAAGAAACGGAGGGAGTATTAGACTAGTATCATGTCCTAAGGATAGGATTGTTGTAGTATCATGCATAGGCAACTTTTTATAGTTCATATGTAGCTTATATTCAAGTGAATTTGCATGTTTTGCGCCGTTGTGTGAAGCATGTTGTCTATGATGAATATGATATGGTTGTATGGATGATTGATGCAAGCATATGGGTTGGAAACGTTTATTTTATTAATTTACATGAGGGATTAATAAATATATGGTTTTATTGGATCCTGAAATGTATCATAAATTATTTACTTTATAAGGACCGTGGGCCTTGTTTAGTAAAGTTGGATATTCACCTATTGACATGTTGGTTGATTGTTGATTTAAGTCAACAAATAAAGGATGGTTGGTTATTAATTAAAGAATGGGATTAGTATTGGATTAATTGAGTTGTTTTATCACAATATTTAATCCTAAGATAAAATGGGAATTTTGTGTGTCCATGATATTTATGTTGGTTGTCTTACTTTGTGAGTCTCAACATCAAATAATTTATTAATACTTAAAGTTGAAAGTGAATAGCAATAAGCTTTAGACTTGTGCTCGTCTGAAGTGTTGGACTAGTATGAGTTGAAGTACATGGTGGTAGCTCATGGCTTTTCTTGGGACCGGATTGATCATTGTGTCCTATTTTATTTAATTAGTACCTCGATATCATTGGTCGTGGGAGTACGAAGTCGCGCCCGTACTTCGTCTTCTAAATTGAAGACATGGTTTGGTTTGGACAACTATATCCATTGACTATTCAATTTAATTATAATCAATCATTGGTTGTGGAGTCAAGTGGGTCTGTTATTGCGTTATATTATTATTATCTCTGATTCAATGTTTATTAGTATCATGCTAGGTTTTATGTTTTATTTACTATGTAGTACTCAGTTTTGCTGATTACGTGATTTTCTGTGTGTCGATCATGGTTGTGCCTTATTAATCATGTGATGACCCATTTGGTGAGCAGTCTTTCAGGATCAATAAAGCATCGACCATTTCAGACCTGAAGATGATGCATCCTTAGGCTCGGCAATTCGTTGGAGAGCTTGTGTTTTAATTCTTTAATACTTTCATAATTTTGGTTTAGTTATGGTTTTAATAGTTTCGACTTTTAAGTTGGTTTGACTATGGTTTGGTTTTGGTTTGACTTTGTGATTGACTAAGTTCATTTATGCTTTCAAAGTTATTTATTTATTTCCGCTGTAAAATTCTGAATAAGCCGATTCATTATCACACGGGCGATAATACTTTGGTAATTCTCTATGTTTTGTGGGAAAAAGGTATTTTATAAAATAGAGAATTATCGGGGTGTTACACCCCATGTTCTTGGAATGATTTGGCAACTACACATACGAGGGTCTTGAATGTATGTCCTCTCCCGGCACCTCGAGATTCTCCGCAACAATCTCAAAAAGTGGTTCCTGGATAAGCGCTTGTTCTGCGGTATTATTTGGCCAAACATTTCGACACAACTATGAATGTTGGCGTCGCGGGTCAATACTAGCGCAAAGTAACACAGTCATGCCACAACGGCAACACCTTCTCACTGATTCAAATATTAGTTTTGGTGTTTTTTCACCATATACCCTCGACAAATTTTGTTTGCACCATATATTCCATTGCAAGTTACAAAATTCACTATATACCCTCCAATTTTCAAAAAATCCATAGTATGCCCTTAAATGATGAACAGTTGTTAACTCTGTTAGTTATTAACCTTCTAACCCTTAATTACCCCTATCCTAATATCTCTCCTTTCTTTTTCTCTCCCCTAACCCACTTAACTCATCTCCCCTCTCTCACTCCTCCACCATTAACACCACCAAAAAAAGCTCACTTCATTGCTTACCTTCATCCATGGCTTTCTTCCTCATTTGCTCTCTCCTTTTCACCGTCCCCACCACCAAAAAAGCCTTTGTCATCATTAATTACACCACCTCCACCATCTTATTCTCTCCTCTCACCATCACCATCTTCTCCTTCCTCTCTCTCACATCACCTACTCCGCCTCCACCCTCTCCTTCTTCATCTCCACCTTCCTCTCCTCCTCCCCTTTCCACGTTATCACCTCTCTCCACAACCAAGGCGGGTGTGTAGCCTGTGCACTACGGCAGCACAACAGAGCTGGTGGTGCTGGAGCTCTTCAATGGCTTCCTTCAAATAATTGGATTATATGGAGGGAGTGAGAGACTGTGATAGACATAGTTCATCATTCTTCAATCCTCATTAAGATCTTCTACTCACGCTGTCTCGAATCGACCCAAATTTCCCATGAAAATCCTTTCCCCAAATTCTTTCCTCTTAGTTCTCTGTCTCCTTCATCCTTCTCATCCTGTTCTTCGTTTCTTCTCGCACCTCAAATCCCAATTACACCATAGATGTAAAAAATTATCACTCCTTAAAAACCCTCCTTCAAATTCCCACCTTCTAATTGCTTCAAATCTCCTCAATCTCACCCAGTATTGCTAACGGATAGGACTCGTCCAAGGGCTATGACAACGCATGCCGGCTTCTTTAGCTATGCAGGCTTGGTCAGGGGTAACAACGTCTATGACGATGCGGCCACGTTACATTTGTGTTGGATCCACTTTGACGGAGAATGAGTGAAGAAGGAAGAATCCTAAAAACGTGAGGAGAGAAAGTGGATGGGGATGGCTGGTGTGGTTGGTTGTGTTGGTGGTGGTGTTTCAGTGAGAGGAGGAGGGGTGGGGGCTAGGTGAAGAGACAAAGGAGAGTTAGGTTTTATTTGAGGCTAATTGGATTTAATTAGGGATAATTAGGACTTAGTACTGGAATTGGGGCTTAATGACTAACGGGGTTAACCGTCGTTAGTCATTAAGGGCATCCTGTGGATTTTTTTGAAATTGGGGGGGGGGTATATGGTGAATTCGGAAACTTATAGGGATATATGGTGAAAAAAAATTGTCATGGTTATATGGTGAAAAAACCGTTAATTTTGCTTGCGGGTCCCAACGGGTTAAAGACAACAACGTTATGAATGGTGACATCCCGTCCAGATATTTCTTCCACCAAGTATGGCAACATAAAAAATATAATCATACTTATATGATTCTGGACAAAAATGGTTAGTGAATGGACGATCAAGAGCATAACATTCTCAACATTCTAGATTATTTTAGTACACTGTATGCAGCTAATGCACCACAACAGCTCGCTTCCCGGCAACATGGTGGAGCTATTGACCTTGTTTTCTGGGAGCTTGATCTTCCAAAGATTACATATATGCAACGACAATCCTTGCCTGAGCCCTTTTCTGTTTTTGATATTCGTTAAGCGATGTTTGATATCAGCAACTACAAGTCCTCGGGTCTGGATGACTGCTTAGCAGAGTTTTTTAAGATACACTGGTCAATTTTCGGAGGGCTCAGTTGTAACTGTCGTCAACACCTTTTTCAGCTCGGGGTTTTTACTAAAAGAATGGAATAAGACCCTCATTGTCCTCATTCCAGAGGTTGATACCTCGAAGAAGTTGGCCAACTCCGATCAATTAGTATATGTAACACGATCTGCAAGTGTGCCTCCAAATGTTTGGTTGCTAGACTAAAACCTCTGCTGCCCGCTCTCATATCTGACTTCCAAAATGCATTCCTCCCAGGGTGACATATCGATAATAATATTCTCATTAGCCACGAATAGATTCACCTGATTAACAAGCAAAGGAGTGGCCCTCAACACCTCGCAGCTTTGAAGCTTCATATGAATAGAGCCTATGACCGCATCAACTGGCTCTTCCTCCTAAAAGTCCTAAAAGCATATGGTTTCCCTTACCACTGGATACAACTCATCCACCAATGCATTTCTATGGTTTCATATCGCATTCACATTAATGGTACCACTTCTGATTTACTGGTTCCCAAGTGCAGCTTGCGGCACGGAGACCCTCTGTCTCCATATCTCTTTCTCTTCTGTATGGACATCCTGCCTCGCATGACAAGCCTAGCCACTGACATTTAAGTCATTGATGGAACCAATAACCACAAAACAGGCATTAACATCTTACATCTCTTCTTTACCAATGATTCTTTGTTCTTCTTCAAAGCTTTCGCTGCTTCATGTCAGTCTATTACTGACCTCCTCATGCATTTTTGCACCATCTAAGGGAATGTCATAAGTCTTTAAAAGTCTTTTGTCAAATTCACCCCTAATATTCCTACTCATCAGCAGTACGAGTATAAAAGCATTCTATATGGGTAAACGCCAACGACAAGCTAAGTACATATCCAGGAACCCCAATTGACATTCAGGACACTAAAATTCGTCATTTTACATTCTTACTGGATAAAGGTTCAGCTCGTGTTTCAACTTGGGGCCACAAATTGCTCTCTCAATCCAGCAAATTGATGCTTATCAACTCTGTCCTAATCGCTTAGTCACAACCTCTTTTTTGGGTTCTGTCTACAATCACAAGTAATATTGATGCTCTTATCTCTCAATTCTTCTCGGCAAATAACTAGACTCAAGATTTTCTGTGGCATCGAAAAGAATATTTCGCATCTCCCGAAAGGTTTAAGCAGTCTCGGAATACGAAATGTCGGCAATTGTAATCAGGCTCTTTTGATGAAGAAAGTTTGGCGTATTCAAGACAATCCATAACTACTACTCCAAGGTTCGATCAGGAGCTCGGACTCCACGTACTCTAAATCAATCTTACACCTTGCCATCATGTTTAAGTGCATCTTGAGGACCGAGGGGCCTTTTACAGGCAGAACAAACCTTGCAGAAAAACTATGTTTGGAAGATAGGGAATGGTCAAAACCTTATAGCTTCTAAACACAACTGGGTGAACGCTGACATCCCTAAATTTCGTGATGACATTCTGGCTCTGCTACAAGTCGTTGCCATACCAAAGTTGCAGATCTCATTTTTCCCCAACACAAGGGTTGGAATATTCCCCGACTAAGGCAACTTTTCATCCCAGAGTGTGTTCGGTAAATAGAGACAATTGAACTCCCCTCTATGAAATGTCATCCGGATTTTCGGTACTGGTGCTCCCACCCTTGTGGTTAATATACCATTGAATTAAGTTACACCTTTTTATCCCTTCAAAATGAAACCAGTAGCATAATAACCCCTTAAGACGAGAAATTTTTCTGTTTCCTATGGGGTCTGAACATCATGCTAAAATGGAAAATATTTCTTTGGAAGATCTAGCAAAACTGTATAGCAGTAAAGGACAACCTTCACCTTTGAGGTATGCAATTCTCTGACACATGTCCCATCTGCTCTAGCTCTACATAAACTATCCAGCACCTCTTTCGAATGTGCTCGTTTGCCTTCGATGCACGCTTGGTTAAATTTCTTTAGGAAAGAAGATGGATCGGTAGGGCATCATCTTCCTACCTTTATAACAACTCTTTAGGCAATTTGGTGTAGAAGAAATTGTTGGATTTCATCCAGGTGAAACTCGAAGTTACTGGCGAGGGTTTGCCGCGACTCGCGGTGGCCGCCGTGACTCGCGGTGGTCGCGGGTCGTGTTTCCTGCTTTGTTTCGCGGTTGTTTGCCGCAAGCTTACCGCGACTCGCGGTATATTCCGCGATTCGCGGTTTCCGAGGAAGTCGAAATCTTTTATTTTCTTCTTGTTTCCGGATTTATTTCGTGGTGGTTTTATAACCCTTATAAAAATACCTTCTTGGCCGTTTCTCCTCTCTCTCTATGGTTTTTCCATCAACCAAAACACATGGCCAACCTCTTTCTTCGAGTTTTGAGCAGTTCTTGAGTATCTCCAATCCTTGATCCGGGTGCACGGAGTCGGTGATCGTTGTGTGAACCTTGGGGGACGAACGTCATCAGGAATCCGCACCGGAGATGGCGAAATTCGTTTCTAAGGCAGTGGCCTCCATACCACGGCGCAACGTTGTTCTTGTGGAATTCAATTAAGTTCAGTTGATAGTTATCTGCAGATAAGTTTCTTCTCTATATTGTGTATCAGTATAGTTTATATATTTGTTCTTCATGAATATATTAATCTAAATCATATTTCCAAGAATTTAGAAACGAATTTATTATGATTGTTGTATTCATGTTGATGAACAATTTATTCTAACCTAATTTCAATTATCTACCTTGGAAAGAATCCTTGAGTATTGTTTATTTGAATAGGTATGGTTAGAATTATTAAGTCTTGTGAATAGACTTATTAGGGTAATTTGTGGAGCGAAGTTACCGTGGAACTCATGTTGGACTTTGTTGGCTCGTAAAGATTGAATCTTTATCTAATTGTTGCCATTGAAATTATTCCTGGTGCCGTATTCCTTCTTCGAGTTCTCGTCTTTGAAGAAGTTCTCAAATGTACTTGATGGAGACTCAAGACTTTTATTATTGGATAAATAATTTCTGAGAATAATTGGAGGGTTTTTGATATTGATGGAGAAAGTCAACTTCATGTTTATACTTCTCATTGAGTTCTTGATAGCAAAGAAGCTACTATCAAATATTCAAGTCAATTGGATATTGTTCATAAGACGTATTAGAAGGGAAGTTTGCTCTTTAATTTAATTATGTACTCTAACTTATTTACATGAATTATTTTATGTACCCCTTTCATATATAACAGTCAAGTTTGTGACATGTTAGGTTTGTAAGGGTTGAGTTAGAGGTTGAAACATTCAAGCAAGCAAAGGGGAGTTGGAAGAGTGGCAACTATGTGGAATTCATAGCACCTTCAGCAGGCCAGCTTGGCTAAAGGGAAGTTTCAAATCTATCTTATGGCTAATGTTTTTATGTGGCACATTGTTTGGTATCTAATTTATACATGCGTTTTAGCAATTGTTGTGCCTTTTGAGGAATAAATTAATGTTTGAGACTGGCTAGTGAGTCAATTAGCCTCACTGTGGGAAGTGAGGGGGACGAAGGGAACTTCCATGGGATTTAATACAGTTGGGAACTCTTATCTGTTTCCTTGAGCTATGAATTCTATACTTCTGCTTGTTGTATTGTATATATTGTATACAAGTCGTATATTTGGTTCTGTAGAGTTACTTTGTAAGATTCTTGTAGTATAGGGTTTAAAATTGTTGACCATGTCTAGTCATATGGACTTTTGGATTGGTTGAATGACCTTTTGGGTAATCTAACTGCAACTCTAGTGCTAAGTCGTGTCTTGGAGTAACCCAATAGTTGTGTCTATTAGGGTTATTGAATTATTTGAGTTAATTCTTGAGGACTTAGCTTCTTTGGTAAACTTGGAGTAATGATTGGTGAATGTTATCATGTTTCATGTGTTGATTGATCAGAGGCTAGCATTCCTGTCCTTTTGTTAAGGGTCTGGGTGAGACCATTTGGGACTCCTTGTAAATAAGCAGAATTTTGAGGTTAATGATGGTTGTGTTCCAAGTGAGTGAAATCATTTAAGAATGAAGGAACATGAGGATTTTTAAGAGGGTTATGAGTATTCTTCAGACCATCTTTGGGTATCTTTCTCATGTGGGGGTTATCGTTATTTTCAGCAAGTTATGGCCTATGTAAGATAAGCTGATGAGCTGTTAGTTATTCTCCATGTTCTCATTGTGGGGATTTCTAGCTATGGTCGGATTTCTATCCTTCCTTCACACAGTTGGTGTGAGGATTTAGTTCTATGTGGCTGTTCTTGTGCTGAATTTGATGATGTGTTTATTTCTTCTTGAATAAGCTCTATTGGATGAACATCATGATATCATTGATGATTTGTTAGTCATTGATATAATTGTTCAGAAGTCATGATTATGTGTTTGTTGCCTGATTCTATTTGGTGTCTCTCCTAGTATTGTTGATGTGTAGTTCAGCAAAGGAGTAGCAAAAGGTTAATTCTCTAAGTTAGCAAAGTCTAGTCTTGCTTGTAACCTCCGTGGTTAGAAAGTTGACATTGTTGATCAACTATGTGAAGTCTATGGGTTATTATCTGGTGGTGATGATCAGTTCACAAGGGTTTTTATGACTTCTGATTGGGACTAGTGCTTAGAGAAAAACAAGCTTGAACATGACTCATTAGTGACCTGTCATACTCGCCGTGTATGTCTTTGCCGGACCAGAGTTGATACTTTGGGTGTGTGTTGGTCTTCAATAGACTTTAAAGTTGTGAGCCTGAAAAGCTATGGGCTAGGCACATGATTCTGAGGTTCATTAATGTTTTGATAGTGACCTATATAGTTATCTCACCTGTGGCTAAGTTTGCCTAGGATAGTGGCTGTGTTTGCATTGGGATCGTGTCAATTGATTGCATATCGATTTGATTCGTAAAGTGCATTCTTGAATGGCATCTTAGAGAAGGAAGAGTCATTAGATTTTCCAGGATTTGGAGCTGACCTGTAAGGTTTACTTGGTGAGAAGACTTGAATGGTCTGTAGGTGGTTTATGGTTTATACCACTTGTATAATTAGTTCCTTGTGATGAACTAAGTTTTGTATCTTGGTTTTTCAAGATGGTATTTGTTTGAGTGATATTGATCAAATTGACATTGTTTGGTAATCATGTGTCTATGATTGATCTTATGTCTTTGATGTTCACACTCTTGATGTCTTTATGAAACTGAAGGTTTCGATTCTTGAGCCAAGATGGAAGTTGGGGATGAGGTAATTCATGTGGTTCATGGATGTAATGCCAATGTATTATTAGAGGCACCTTTTGTCTCAATCTTGTTAAGAAACCATGGTTTGTAACAGGTTCAACTAGAAGGTTGAATAGTTAGCATGAACTATTATGTTATGTATGCATGTTTATGAACTGTCTCTAGAAAATGATTTTCTAAATGATTATGCTTATATGTTTATAAGTGTATATGTTGGCATATTGTTCTTGACTGGTTGCTTTGTTGAGGAGATGCAAAGTAAGATGTGTTGCAGAGTCAACCATAAGAATAAGTTCATTGAGTTGAACTGATTGAGTCAAGATGCCGACTGATCAGAAAATCCTTGGCAAGTTGCCTGTTGTGGGGGTAATGAAATACTCACTTATTTGCATTGTGATGTTTCAGATGCTTACATACATTGTCATGTGAAGGCAATGGAGGCACATATGGACAGGAGCGTGCATAGGTTGGTGTTGTGTTCACTGAGAGGACCTGATGGATGCTTTTGAGGTCCCGTGTTGGGACTAGCCATGCTCACGTGGGGTCACATAACCATAACCAGTTTGGTGGCTCAGCTAGTTCAAACTTAATGGATGTGTGAGGATCCATTACCAGACTTGGTGGTTTGAATAGTGAGCTTGATGGTATAGTGACAGGACAATCCATTACCTTTGTGGTGGCTTACTTTGTTTGAGCTTAATGGATTGATGAATCTATAACCTTTGGTTAGTTCAACTGGCAATTGAACTTGGTAGATTCATATATATCAAGTTGGACAGTGATTGTCCTTAATGTGTCTATAGTTCTAAGACAGGACTTATAGACACACCTAGCATACAATGTGATGTTGTATGTGGCATACAATGAAATACTGTATGTGAGGTTGAGCTTGACCGCTCTTAATGTTTCCATATCCCAGCAGGCTTGGGTGGTCCTTGGAATGGACTTGATGGTTACACCGTTGTGATGCCTTGTGCATGATCTCACATGGTCGGTATCATAGTCCTGTAAAAGGGATGGTCTACTTTGTTCAAACCTAATGGATTGTGAGAGTCTATAGCCTATATGGTGGTTTGACAAGTGGAGCTGATGGTACTCGGCGGCAACCGGCAGAGGTTGTGTTGGAGTCCATGGCCTTTATGGCTGATTCAATCTAATTGAACGTAATGGACTTGATGTTTCTATGGTCTTTGTGGCTGATTCAAATTTATTTGAACGTAATAGAACATCAGATTTGAGTGTGAAGGGATGGCCTCCTTCTGTCAAATGTCGTACTTGTAGGCATTCTAGAGCGCTCACTGGAATCCCAGGGTGATGGCCATGATTGTTGAACTGGGTGTATGTTCACAATCATTTGAAAGACATGTGACTTGTCTTAAAAGGAATATGAATTGTATGATCAACAGTGTTTTATGTTGTTCAAGAGGCAATTCATGGATAACGCGGAGTTTCTCAAGCTCAGAGGGTACGATATGTGTTATTGGGTTCCTTCTCTCTCCTGCAAGTTCAATCCAATGGACACTTGTAGGTGAGAGGACACCCCATCTCACTAACATGCTAGTTCAATCCTTGGACACTAGTTTGTAAGTATCAAACCTTCCTTTTACTGCTCATTTCTTGTTTCTCTTGTATTCGCGTTTGTGGGGGATTGTTGGATTTCATCCAGGTGAAACGCGAAGTTGCTGGCGAGGGTTTGTCGCGACTCGCGGTGGCCGCCGTGACTCGCGGTGGTCGCGGGTCGTGTTTCCTGCTTTGTTTCGCGGTGTTTGCCGCAAGCTTACCGCGACTCGCGGTATATTCCGCGATTCGCGGTTTCCGAGGAAGTCGAAATCTTTTATTTTCTTCTTGTTTCCGAATTTATTTCGGGGTGGTTATATAACCCTTATAAAAATACCTTCTTGGTCGTTTCTCCTCTCTCTCTATGGTTTTTCCATCAACCAAAACACATGGCCAACCTCTTTCTTCGAGTTTTGAGCAGTTCTTGAGAATCTCCAATCCTTGATCCGGGTGCACGGAGTCGGTGATCGTTGTGTGAACCTTGGGGGACGAACGTCATCAGGAATCCGCACCGGAGATGGCGAAATTCGTTTCTAAGGCAGTGGCCTCCATACCACGACGCAACGTTGTTCTTGTGGAATTCAATTAAGTTCAGTTGATAGTTATCTGCAGATAAGTTTCTTCTCTATATTGTGTATCAGTATAGTTTATATATTTGTTCTTCATGAATATATTAATCTAAATCATATTTCCAACAGAAATGCCATAGTTTTCATAGATGAACCGGCTTCTCTAGCGACGGTCCAAGCAGCGATATAAGCGGCTCTAACACAACATACAATATTTACCAACTGTAAGATTGACAATGAACAACATCACCAGGAGCCTACCTCCCCATCGGGTTTTATCATTGCCAATCTTGGTCAAAATTTACAAGCCATCCCAGATCTTTACGTCCAAATCGATGGGTCCTGGCAGAAATAAACACAATTAGGTAGTGTAGCTTGGATTGTAGATAACCACACTCAATGGGGTCAAGGTAGAAGCCTGGTTGCCACTTCAGCTTTCTCAATGGAACTCCAAGCCTGTTTGGCTGCATTAGAATGGGCTAGGGTTATTAGTGGCAACGGGATATTAATTTACACAGACTCCGAACTTCTTGTCAAAAGCCTAAAGACTACTCGGATCCAGGATCACTCTGTCATCTGGACTACCAAAGATATACAGGACCTCGCTTGAACATTCGACTGGTGTTGTGTCATCAAGGTGTCTAAGAACCAAGTTAAGCAAGCACATGATCTTGCCACTGCTTGCCGCGTCCAACATATTCCTTTCATTTTGTTTCCTTAAGTTTTCTTGTACTTTTACTTGATGTCAAAAAATATATATATTAGGAATTTTTCAGGAAGCATTTAATTAAATCAACATTTTTGTATATTAGCACCATTTATATGTCTAAAAGCATCTTATAAGTTACTTTTATAAAAAAAATTGGCACCTGACTCTCGCTTTGCAATAAAGGAAGTCATTTTTCCGGTATCTACTATTTTCCTTCCAATTCTCCTCTTTTTTCTTGTAGTGTTTAAAAGCACTAAACCAACCTATTAAATTACTTAAAATCCATTCACTCCGTCCATCTACCTTCTGCTTGCACGAACAATTGAGAAGAATTGGAAGCATACCTCGTTGTAACTTGAAGCAACCAGAACTTCAATTGAGATTCTGAGAGATGGAGGGAGACCTTGTTCGTCCTAGCCGAAGGTAGATGGAGGCAGTGAATGGGTTTTAAGTAATTCAAATGGGTTAGTTTAGAACTTTTAAACTCTTGAAGACAAATGAGGAGTGAATTGGAGGAAAAAAAATAGTCAATGCCGGAAATTATAACATCATGTGCCGAAAAGTGAGAGTCATGTGCAAATTTTTTAAAAAAATAACTTATAAGGTGCTTTAAGTCAAATTTGGATATAAAAGGTGCTACAATACAAAAGTTGGTTTAATAAGGTGCTTCGTATAAATATTCCTACATATAGTCCGTCATACAAAAAAATCAATAATTGGATATGATAGTTTCTAGTTACTTGGATAGGGTATTCAAAAGCAAGCTAATCACTTAAGCTGTAACCGATGTTAATAGTATTGTTACGATTCACTATAACTATGAACTTTAATTCCCATAACCAGACTAACTGAACGTTGAGTAAAGTTCCAATAATTTAATACATTCACCAACTAATTTTGGGTTACTAGGCATTCCTTTAGTAGAAGTGAAGTTTTTATTAAAATGACACTATCAAGCAAAATTAAATGTTGTTTTCATTACACTTGCATGCTTTATTAATATAAACTTTTGCAGACTGATGACTTGACCAGAAATGGAGCAAAATCGCACTAGGAGATCTAAGCAAGAGGTTTTGGCAAGCCAAGGTTGAGGGTTTGAAAAAGAACAAAGCATCATCAGCAAAAAAAAAAATAGGTGCGAAATGGGAATCGCACCTCTGTGCATAGAGATTCCTTCAAACAATTTGATATATGTCGCTAACCGGGTCATTCGAGAGAGTATATCCATACAGAAACAAAAAAAGATATGGAGAAAGAGGGTCCTCTTGCCTCTAACCACACTGGGGCTTGAAAGTCTCAGTTAATTTCCCGTTTACAAGGATCCTATAGGAAACTGTAGTGACTGTTGTATTAAGTGTACCCATGGCAGCGGAAACCCATACATAGTCAGTATCTTCAGAATGTACAACCAACTTACCCTATCATATGCTTTATTCATGTCGAGCTTGAGAACAAACAGGTGGCGTGATCCCCCTCTTTGTCTATTGACAACATGATTGAGTTCGTGGCTAACAAGAATGTTATCATCCATATGCCATCTTGGGACGAAACCATTTTGGTAATCGTCTATAAGAATTTCCGGTAGCGGCTTCATGCGGTTTACCAAACACTTAGATGCACATTTGTAAAGCGTGTGCCCCTTATGCAATATCAATGCAGAGGATTTGCAACTCCTTTTCGGCAACTTCCCTAGAGCTTCTGAGATATGACAAGATGGTCCCCTAGCCCCATGTCTCACCTCGCAGGTAGATTCGCCCTTGAGGGAATGGATCATTGCATGGATCCTTAAGTTCCGTAAGGAAGATGGAGATGAAGGTTTGCGTTTGCTGACCTACCTTGCTACTCTATGCACAATTTTGGGAAGCCGGAATAATAAGGTTTTCCGAGATCAAACCACTACTACTCCTGAGACCCGACAACATATCATTCAGGTCTCCAACAACACCTCTGTTTTAATTCTGCCCCTCCTATCCCTCGGAGGCATTCCCAATGGCCAAGACCAAGAATTACCTCCTCGTTTCTTGCTTGCAAATATTGGCACACGCACTCATGACGCTCCTGAAATTACTGTTCTGACAGACGGTTCTTGGGACCCGTCTACTTAACAAGGTGGACATGCCTGGACACTTGAAGCAGCAGCAGAACTGCGCCCAGTGGTTATGGAGCTGCCGGGTGGCTACTTCAACCTGCAAACAGAAGCACATGCCTGCCTCTGTGCATTAGAATGGATCACAATGCATGGATACAGTCGGGTTCGGATTAAAACTGATTCCTCTCTCCTCATTAAATGTCTACGTTCAGAAGGTACAAAGGACATCTCCATTTAATGGACAGTAAGTGGCATTACAAAATTTGCAGGTATCCTAGAGTGGTGTCAAGTTCTCAAAGTCTAAAGAAAACAAGTCCAACCAACGCATCAGTTAGCCAATTGGTGTCGTATTAACACTATTTCTATCTTTACTTCTTAATTTTGTATACTCTTAGATGTCAAAAAATATATATATTACATGTATATATATATATAAACTTTTTCATGTTCTTTATATGATACCTCTAGATACTTTTATATGAAGATAGAGGTGCAATGAAAAGAACATGCCATAACTTATTCATTGTCAATGATGTATGATTTATTTTTACAAAAAGGCATATACCACAAGTCCATAACTAATTTTCACAAAAAGGCATATACCATAAGTCCATAACTGAATTGTTGCACATGATCCGGCAACATAATTACCCACTATTTTTCATATCTTGTGTATGTTTGGGGAACTATTTTCCATATCTTTTTTATGTTTGGGGAACACAAAAAGTCATGATGCAACAATACATAATTTGGGGAAGAAAAAAAAAAAAAAAGGACCGACTTCTATCATTCCACTTATATAGACCCAAATTTGCTTGACAAAATAAATAATGTGTCAATTTATTATTCATCGGAATCACAAATGATATAATTCCTAAACCACCAAACAATGTCTCATCAAAAAGGGCATTTACTAGCTATGATACAAAGAATTTGGAAAAAGAACAAAATCCGGTGGCCTCAAATAAAACATGATTTTAGCTGTCATAACGATAAAGCTTAGCTTGACCATGCTATTAGAGGGGCATGCTAGCCCATGCTGAACGAGTTTGATTGAGCCATAATGATTCTGATCTTACAGGTAGGACATGGCCACGACTACGACATTCTTCCAGAAAATAAGGAATCCAAAACAGATCATGCGTCATAATCATGATTCATACCCCCAGTAGTTCAATTTTATACTTCAACCAGACATATATGGGACAGGACTGCAGGCGGCTTGTTCGATCAATGTAGACACCAGGTCAACAGGATGGCTAATATGCTTGGAAACAAGTATTGATGAGCCTAAAGTGTTAAAAGGACTGTGTAGCGAGCACACGAGTTTCAGAAATGCCCAAGGAATCCTGGAAGAAACCACTAGTTCACAACATTCTATACAAAGCTCCGACCAAATTGAGACAACACTGATCAATCCAATACCGACGAAGAGGAGAGCCTACCAACTTTTGACGCTCCCCCTCTTCTCCAAGCAATGAATGGCTAGTCAACTTCTTCAGGTTATTCGTAATTCATATCCTACATAGCAAAATGGAGAGATTAACTAAACTGGAGTCTTCGGAACAACATTCAAATCAGGCAATTCTCACTGCCAGAGTTTTGGCATAACACAACTTTGTGTATTTTCTCTGTTACAGTAGAAATCAAAAGTTAACATACCTCCATTATACGAGCTATGAGGCCAGTCTTCCAAACAAGATACCGCTAAAGATGAGAGCACCAAACCATTTATTTGAAACGAACCTAGAAATTCAGAAGGAAAAAGCAACTTTCACAATATAAACCAACCTATATTATATTACATATTTAAAAGACAACTTCACATAGCATGTAATGTTCAAGAAAGTAAAACAAAACATGCATTCATCATGATAACCCATTGCATTCAAAATCACAACTTATAGGGTATGTAGAATGTATTCTTTGTATACATTAAGATGTATTTGGAGTAATCATCTCTACCATATAAGAGTGACACGGGACGATTCTTTAACAATATATAAGGTGATTATATGCTCAATAAGGTGACTTTTACTTAATCATAGAGAGTGACTTTAGCTGTCTTATACAAAATGTCCATCTTAACCTATAGTTATGAACTTATGATTCGAAATAGTAATCAATTAACATGCTAGACAAGTTTGTAGCATGATATAGACAATAAACATACAAGCCCAACATAACTTCTTTTTTCTGATTGGTGGGATTGGGTTTTTTTTGTGGGGGGGGGGGAAGATCATAGAAAAATCAAAGATTTCATTGCATATATGGGTTATAAAATACTTTCTCCTCCCGCAGTTAAACAAAGCTTTAGGGCACAAATATAAAAGAAGAGAGTAAAATGTGGGCATGTGGGTGTGGGTCTCAACTTTAGAGAATAAGTAGGGAGAAATCTTACCAAAGTAGTATGATAGCTACGCAAAGTTATTAAAATCGCGATTCAAATCTTAAAATCTTACGATTTTACGATTCAAAATATGGTAGACGATTCGATTCACGATTCTAGACGATTCTATACATTTATGTTGACTAGCAAAAACCTCGCAAATATAAATCATGCTAACAAAGCAAATAATAGATATATATTGTTAGTTATTGCCAATATAGTGGGTAAACAACTATTTTTTCCAATTTTTAGGTCTTGTAACTTATAATTTTAGCATATTCAATGAAGATTGAGTGCGATATCTTGATAATACGTGTTTGCAGAATCTTACGATTCTACGATTCGATTTTACGATTCGATTCTAAAGGCCGTTTCCGATTCAAACTAGAATCTCGATTTTAACAACTTTGTAGCTACGTATATAAAGTTCTAGAATATCAAGTAATGCACTTACATCTGTCCAGCAGTTAGGAGGAGTCGATATGTCAAGAGTTGTGACTCTCCGCTGCCTTATAATCATGACAAAAGGCATCGCTCATGTATATATAGAGCTGCTACAACACAGCATTCTAAAGCGTTGACAAATACTAAAAAAATAATCCTACTTTTTCCTATGTACTTTTCTGATTTCTCCCTATCTACCCTCTTTGCTCTGAAAATTGATATCAGAGCATTATGATCTTAAGGCCCTAAAAAACCATTAAAAAAAAAACCAAAAAAGAAAATAGAAGACAAGTTGAAGTATGGCTTCAACATCAACTTCATCCACAGCAACTTCTATGGCAGCACCTCGTAATTTCAATGGGGGGAACTATGATTTTTGGTGCATTAAAATGAAGATTTTGCTAAAAGCAAGTGCAGTGTGGGAGATAATGGAAAAAGGTTTCGAGCATAAAAAAGGAAGATGTGCATTACACAGAAGCACAATGAAAGAAGATGAGTAATAATGAGATGAAGGATGCAATGGCTTTATCTCATATGATCAATTGCGTCTCGGATACAATCATCTCCAAGATCATGTGAGCTTGATTTGAAAAAGAAGCTTGGAGTTTTCTCTAGGAGGGGTTTCATGGATATGATGAAAAAATCAGAATTATACGACTCAATACTTTTAAGAGTCAATATGGTTATATGAGATGGAGGGGAATGATGATATTGAAGGGTAAACTTCTAGATTCATAAAGATGTAAACCAAATGAAGATTTATCGAGAGGAAAACAAAAGCTTCAACATAACGTCCACCATAATCGTTGAATCAAAAGATGTGACAAACTCGGCGTGACACAGCTAATGGGTTCATTGTTTACCCATGAGCATAAATTTAGTAAAGATGATTCGGGCACATATTTTGAAACTACTTTTCAGTCAAAGCACCAGCAGAAAACCTCAACCAATAAGGGCAACAATGGGAAGAATAAAGGAACCCCAACATCTGACGGAATAGGGAAGGTGATATATTTAATCTAAGGAAGATTAAACAAGATGCGGAAAACGTGTATATCAAGTATAATTGTTCGAACAAAACTAAGAACCTAGATAGATCTTAGATGCTCAATGATAAAGGCAAAGCCACCACAAGGAACAAACTAAGGGTTTTGATGCGTAAAGGCAAAGCCACCAGCAATCAAAGGTGTTTGTGTTTGCACACTTTAAGTTTTAACAAAACTCACAAAACTTTAATTAATTCACTCTTCATTAATCTCTATTATTAATGATCGAAAATAGCCTTTAAATAGGTGTTACAAAGACCTAATTATACTAGAACTAGAAAACATAAAAGATAACTAATAAACTAAAAGATAAACTAACTAAGACTCCTAACTAGTTTAAAACAAGTAAAACTTATCCCAATTAGGATAGTAAAACGCTGTAAGCAAAAGACTTCTACTACTACTAGAATTCTAACTAAACTATAATTCTAACCCGGGTAGGAATCCTAATCCAATTAGGATTTGGACTACTAATCCAACTAGAACTAGGATTACAATTTATACTCCTAATATGACTAGGAGTTCTAATCCTACTAGAACTAGGATTCCACAAATCCTATTCCTACTAGGACTAGGATTACAACATAAGAATCCTAATAGAACTAGAAAACTATGAAGAGTCTTAATGGAACTTGAACTCCATGAAAACCTTCAAGAAGCTTCGAAAATCACCATGAGTCTTCATGAGTATCCAAGAACAAGGATCCACACTTTCTCATGCATCATACTCCCCTTCTTGAAATAAATTCGTCCACGGATGTTGCCGTTTCTCGAGATCTGATCCATAAATCTGCCTGTAAACTCTCCAGAAATTTGATGCAAATAAAAGTGACGAATACCTAGAAAAACACCTCGAAATCACGTGAAATTTTTCCAGGACCTATCACTATATATCTTCAACACTTGACCAAAATTTCATTCAAAAATTCGAAGCCAATATTTCGCAGTTTACTTTTTCCCAATACTGGTCCAGATTTACCCGATTTTGGACCACTTCGAAAAATCAGTCTCGAATACATAGCAAATAAACTTCAAATCTTACGAAATTTTAGGAAAATAAACTAGACAAGTATTAGTCCAGTATAGGCTCAAGAATCCCCAAAAAATTCGATTGGAGGTGGGAGAACGAGTTGTTCAAAATTACCTCAAAAATCTGTCTCTTACGGGTGGTTTTCTTTTTCTTCTTTTTTCTTGTTTTCTTCTTCTCTACGAATGTCTAAGTACCAAGAGGACTTAGATGCCTTTGCTCTGATACCAGATGATATATTTAATCTAAGGAAGATTAAACAAGATGCGGAAAACGTGTATATCAAGTATAATTGTTCGAACAAAACTAAGAAACTAGATAGATCTTAGATGCTCAATGATAAAGGCAAAGCCACCACAAGGAACAAACTAAGGGTTTTGATGCGTAAAGGCAAAGCCACCAGCAATCAAAGGTGTTTGTGTTTGCACACTTTAAGTTTTAACAAAACTCACAAAACTTTAATTAATTCACTCTTCATTAATCTCTATTATTAATGATCGAAAATAGCCTTTAAATAGGTGTTCCAAAGACCTAATTATACTAGAACTAGAAAACATAAAAGATAACTAATAAACTAAAAGATAAACTAACTAAGACTCCTAACTAGTTTAAAACAAGTAAAACTTATCCCAATTAGGATAGTAAAACGCGGTAAGCAAAAGACTTCTACTACTACTAGAATTCTAACTAAACTATAATTCTCACCCGAGTATGAATCCTAATCCAATTAGGATTTGGACTACTAATCCAACTAGAACTAGGATTACAATTTATACTCCTAATATGACTAGGAGTTCTAATCCTACTAGAACTAGGATTCCACAAATCCTATTCCTACTAGGACTAAGATTACAACATAAGAATCCTAATAGAACTAGAAAACTATGAAGAGTCTTAATGGAACTTGAACTCCATGAAAACCTTCAAGAAGCTTCGAAAATCACCATGAGTCTTCATGAGTATCCAAGAACAAGGATCCACACTTTCTCATGCATCATACTCCCCTTCTTGAAATAAATTCGTCCCACGGATTTTGCCGTTTCTCGAGATCCGATCCATAAATCCGCCCGTAAACCGTCCCGAAAATTTGATGCAAGTAAAAGTGACGAATACCTAGAAAAACACCTCGAAATCACGTGAAATTTTTCCAGGACCTATCACTATATATCTTCAACACTTGACCAAAATTTCATTCAAAAATTCGAAGCCAATATTTCGCAGATTATTTTTTCCCAATACTGGTCCAGATTTACCCGATTTTAGACCACTTCGAAAAATCAGTCTCGAATACATAGCAAATAAACTTCAAATCTTACGAAATTTTAGGAAAATAAACTAGACAAGTATTAGTCCAGTATAGGCTCAAGAATCCCCAAAAAATTCGATTGGAGGTAGGAGAACGAGTTGTTCAAAATTACCTCAAAAATCTGTCTCTTACGGGTGGTTTCCTTTTTCTTCTTTTTTCTTGTTTTCTTCTTCTCCACGAATGTCTAAGTACCAAGAGGACTTAGATGCCTTTGCTCTGATACCAGATGATATATTTAATCTAAGGAAGATTAAACAAGATGCGGAAAACGTGTATATCAAGTATAATTGTTCGAACAAAACTAAGAAACTAGATAGATCTTAGATGCTCAATGATAAAGGCAAAGCCACCACAAGGAACAAACTAAGGGTTTTGATGCGTAAAGGCAAAGCCACCAGCAATCAAAGGTGTTTGTGTTTGCACACTTTAAGTTTTAACAAAACTCACAAAACTTTAATTAATTCACTCTTCATTAATCTCTATTATTAATGATCGAAAATAGCCTTTAAATAGGTGTTACAAAGACCTAATTATACTAGAACTAGAAAACATAAAATATAACTAATAAACTAAAAGATAAACTAACTAAGACTCCGAACTAGTTTAAAACAAGTAAAACTTATCCCAATTAGGATAGTAAAACGTGGTAAGCAAAAAACTTCTACTACTACTAGAATTCTAACTAAACTATAATTCTAACCCGAGTAAGAATCCTAATCCAATTAGGATTTGGACTACTAATCCAACTAGAATTAGGATTACAATTTATACTCCTAATATGACTAGGAGTTCTAATCCTACTAGAACTAGGATTCCACAAATCCTATTCCTACTAGGACTAGGATTACAACATAAGAATCCTAATAGAACTAGAAAACTATGAAGAGTCTTAATGGAACTTGAACTCCATGAAAACCTTCAAGAAGCTTCGAAAATCGCCATGAGTCTTCATGAGTATCCAAGAACAAGGATTTACACTTTCTCATGCATCATCAGGATCAGCTAAAATCAAAGGGAAAATTCCCTCCTTGTGGAATTTGCATCTTGGAAAAGATGGTTGTCATAAGGGGAAATCCAAATGCAATCACTGCAAATCATTCGGCCAAACAAAGAAGGATTGTTGGCACACATAGAAGTTGAGGCTCGTGCTTTAGCACTGAAACAAAAGATTCTCTGTTTTGTGCAGACCAAGCAACAAGCTGCAACACAGAAACGTGGTTGATTGACAGTGGATGCACATCCCACATGAAAAATAATTCAAGCATCTTTGTAAGCTTGACTCTTACATCAAAATTCCACTTTGAATGTGAAACGATGTGGCAGTACAATCTATAGGAAAAGGCACAATTGTAGTCCAAACAGATAAAGGTACGAAGTACATCAATGATGTACTCCTTATTTCATATTTGAATGAGAGTTTGCTTATTGATCTCAGATGATAAAAAATTAATATTCGCTTGTCTTTGAAAATAATCATTGAACTATTATTGACTCGAGAAGAAAGAGATTGCAAAAGTCGTGATGGAAAATAAAAAGTTCCCTTCGTAGTGGGATTTTCCAACAGATGTTGTAAATGCAACACTTAGTAGCTAGACTACTTACTTTTTATTTTTTTGGGTAAGGAGAAACCTTGACAAGTTGGGTGAAGCAAAGGGGATCTCAACTTGCCAAGGATGAGAATCGATCCCAAGGCCTCTTAAAACCGGGATAGATGCTCTAACCACTGAGGTGCCCCTCACTCTCACACTTAGTAGCTTAGTTTTAAAAAGCGCGCCCAAGGCGCGCCTAGGCGCTGGGCGACCTCAGGCGCATAGAAAATCGCCTTGGAAGTACTAGGCGAGGCGACCTACGATGGGCGCAGGCAGGCGTGCGCCTCAGGCCGCTTTTTGGGGAGGCGCAAGGCGGCCGCCTTGGTCGCTTTCAGGCTAGAGGCGTGAGAAGGGAAGAAGATCTGAGCTAAAAGCCTCTAAAAAAGAGAAATTTCTTAAAATTAAAACTTACCCAAGATTTAAAATTCAAATACGAACAAAAGCCCTCAATCAATTGCATGAAATTACTTCAATTTCATCCCCAAGTCAAAACCCTAATCTGAAAAAAAAAACCCTAATTTTCGAATCTCATAAATAACTGTATTTTTGTGGACAAAAGCTCGCTAATTGTGGGGGAGGTTGCCGGTGATCAATGTCTGGCGGTCTTCGCGGGTCATGCATCTCAGGTGAGTTTCTCTCTCCTCGATTTTCCTCTTACTCTGCCTCTTCGGTCTTCTCTTTCTTTCTCTTTTTTTTTTTGAGGGAACAGTCTTCTCTTTCTTTTTTGAATAGGGTCTTCTCTTTTTAATCCTCTTTAATCTGGAAGACCTGGAACCCTCGGTCCTCCTGTAAGTAAGCTGTAACTTTTTCTTTCTTTCCTTTATTTGTTTTTTTTTTTTTAAATTTATTCTACAACCCTCTGCAGCTTAATTGCCACTTGTGACTTGTGAGCTGTAGTCACATCACATGTTTCTTAAGAAAAGAAGGTGTAGTCACGTGCTCTTTTTCTTTCTTCCTTTTCTCTGTTTTTGTCTTTTTCCTTCTCATCTCTTTTTCTTCTTCAGTTCTTTATAGCCTCTGGTCCGATTTTTTTTCCAAAAATAATGAAGTTTGAAGTTATTTTTTTTAATGTTGCTGGTATCAGGTAGATTAATTTCATGGGTTGACTAAAAAAAAGGAAAGCATTGAAACCATAATAGCTAATTTTGAGGCAGGAAATTAGTAATATAGTGACTATTAGGAAGTAGTAAATTAGTATTATATTATAGAAACTCATTTTCATCTTTCTATTTAGTACTTTGACTCATTGCCGTACTTTAGCGATGATTTATGCTTTTTTTATATCCTTTTATGGGTCTTTAATATAATATCTATGTTGTTTCAAGTATTACAATGCTTCTATTTTTAATTTCTAATCATTTTGGCATCAAAGATGCGCCTCGCCTACGGGAGGCGTGCGCCTTCGCCTTGCGCCTTGCGCCTCGGTGTGCCTTGCGCCTAGGCGCGCCTTGCGCCTTTTAAAACTAAGCTTAGTAGGGAGACTTGGCTATGGCATAAGAGGTATGGACATATCAATATGCTTGCTCTCAATGAACTTCACAAGAAATATTTAGTGAGAAACTTTCCTTCAATTTGCATAACTAAAGATCTACGTGAACCTTATCAACTTGGTAAGCAACATCGGTTACTTTTCCCAAAGGAGAAAGTTTGGAGAGTATCAAACCGAAGCTTGTGACTCGGTGAAAACAAGTATATTATCCTCTCCATCGATGATTCAACTCGAATGACATGGATATATTTTACAGGATAAAGATCAAAAGTTTTACATGTCTTCAAAAAGTTCAAAGCACTTCTAGAAACACAAAGTGGACGTAGACTACAGAAACTCATATCAGATCGAGGCAAGGAGTATTCTTCTATATTTAATGTCTTTTGTGAGATGAAGGTATTAAGCATCAATTTACACTTGGATATATGCCTCAAGCAAAATGGAGTTTCCAAACAAAAAAAAAGGGTCGTTATGGAGATGGCTCGATGTATGCTAACGGAGAAGAATTTGCCAAAAGAACTTATGAACAGAAGGTGTACGTACATCCATATATCTATTGTATAGTTTGCACACAAAGGCGGTTCAAGTTAAGCTCCGATTGAAGCATGGAGTAGGAGAAAGCCAACGACAAAACATTTGAGGGGATTTGGCTCAATTTGCTATGCTCATATTCCAGCTCAAAAAAGAAGTCAGCTTAATGCAAAAGCTAAAAGAGGAATCTTCCTTGCCTATGATTCACAGACCAAAGGCTATAGAATTTTCAATCGTAATACTGAGAAGATCATGACCAGTCGAGATGTGGAGTTTGTTGTAGATGTAAGTTGGAATTTGGAAGAAGAGAAGGTGGAAAAGAACATACATTGTACATGTTTCTGTTCCCGGGAGTGATGTGCATGATGAAGCTAGCAATGACAAGTATGCCACATCGCAATATTGAAGAAGCTTACAGTAACAATCATACGCCTCCTTCCTCTCCTACACAAGCTAGCAATGACAAGTATGCCACAAATACTCGAGGTAAAAGATCACTATCAGTATGAAGAATGTCCAATCTTTCATTCATCTAGATCCAGAGGTATGTGAAAAATGTTGCCTTGGAGTTGAACAGCCCATAACCTATAATCAAGGCTTTCAAGAGAAAAAGTGGCAGCAAGCAATGGAGAATGAAATAAATTTGATCAAGATAAATCAGATGTAGGGGTTAGTTGATAGGCCTAGCAATCACAAGGTGAAAGGTGTCAAATGGGTCTATAAGATCAAAATGTATCCTAATGGCAGCATAAGCAAGTTCAAGGCTAGATGACTGGTCAAAGGATACCCCCACTAGGATTTATTATGGGTATACTTTTGCTCCTGTCGCCTTAGTTTTAAAAGGCGCAAGGCGCGAGGCGATGAGAGGCGCAAGGCGCACTGAGGCGCAAGGCGCGAGGCGATGAGAAGCGCAAGGCGCGAGGTGATGAGAGGCGCAAGGCGCGAGGCGATGAGAGGCGCAAGGCGAAGGCGCACGCATCTCGTAGGCGAGGCGCACCTTTGGTGCCAAAAACCTTAGTAATCAATAATATAACATATTTTGTACTCAAAAGAACATAATAATTAAAAAATATATAAGCTACTATGATAAAAATAATAATAATAAGCTACTATGAAACTCAGGTATTGTTTTAAGGGAAAAAAAAAAAAAAAAAAAAGCAACCTGGCACCTTGCCATAGGCTAAGAAGAACAGGAGAAGGAGAAGCTGGAGAAAGAAAGAAGAGGATAAGGAAAAAAAACAGAAAAAAAAAAGGAGATAAATCACGTGACCCACCTCAGTCATAAAGGCCAATAAAAAAAAACGAAAACAAAGAAAAGGCTGGGTATAAGGCAGAAAGCCTCGACAGATCTACAAAGAAGAAAGAGAAAGATCGAAGAACAGAAGAAGGAGAAGCAGTAGAAAAGAAGATCGAAGAGAGAGATAGACTCACCTGAATGTTCACCGGAGACAAGGCGCCGGAACTTACAAAGGTGGCTTGCCGGCATACTCTGTCACTTCTGGCGAGATGGCGACCGTCAGTTGATTTCAGTTTACGAATTAGGGTTTTTCGCCACAAATTAGGGCTTTTAATTAGGGTTCATTTTGATGAAATATCATGCAATTAACAAACGGCTTTTACTCGAAATTCACAAATTAAAGCAAAGGTAAGTTTAATTTGAAGAAATTTTGGTTTTTTCCCCACATTTGAACTCAGATCTACTTTTTTCCCCCTTTCATGCACCTCTCTACCAAAAGCGACCGCCTTGCGCCTTATCAGAGGCGGTTCAAGGCGCGCGCCTCTTAGAGCCTCTTGTGGTTCGCCTCGCCTGACTATTGGGATGCGTTTTGGCCGTCACCTAGATCCGCCTAACGCCTAGGCGCGCCTTGGGCGCGCTTTTTAAAACTAAGCCTATCGCTAGACTTGACACAGTCAAAACTCTGATTACTTTAACAACTGAAGAAAATGGAAGATTTTTCAACCTGATGTTGACTCTGGCTTCCTCAACGGTGAACTCAGAGGAGGAAATTTACATTGAGCAACCTCCCAGATTTGCTGTCAAAGGGGAGGAAGAAAAAGTGTGCAAGCTGAAAAGACTCTCTACAGCCTAAAACATGCGCCACGAGTGTGGTATATCAAGATAAACTCATATCTCATACCCCTTGAACAAGGATTCAAAGAGAAGCAAAAATGAGCAAACTATCTATGTGAAGAATCAAGGCGAAAATGATTTGCTCGGCGTGTCTCTCTATGTTGATGATCTTCTTGTCAACTGAAACAATCCATAGATGATCCTCTCTTTCAAGGAGGAGACAAAAAGAAAGTTCAAAAATACAAGACTTAACCATTTTCTTGGGATGGAAGTTTATTAAGGAGAAGACGGAATTTTCATTTCTCAAAGAAATTATGCAAGCGATGTCCTTAAAAGGTTCAAGATGCACAAATACAAGCCAGTTAGTATGCCCCTTGCAGCAAATGAGAAGCTATCTAAGTTTGATGACCAGAGGCAAGCTGATGCTACAGAAGCTTAGTTAGAAGTCTACTTTACCTCACAGGGATCAGACCAGATGTGATGTTTGCTGCAAGCTTGCTGTCAAGGTCAATGAGTGAACCAAGCGATGTGCATATGGGTGCTGCACTGCTGCAAAAGAAGAGTGCTCAGGTATATAAGAGGGACCTCGTGTTTTGGTGTTATCTTTAGCCCATGTGCAGTCTCAAAATTGTTTGCATATTCAAATAGTGGCCAGGATGGCTCAAAAGATGACACGAAAAGTACTCTTGGCTTTGCTTTTTCATTTGGGTCTGGAGTGTTTTCATGGATTTCAAAGAAGCAAGAAGTTGTAGCTTAATCTACAGCCGAAGCCGAATACATTGCAGCAACAGTCAATCAAGCTGTGTGACTCAGAAAAATACTAGCTGACTTGAGGCACAAGCAAGAAGAAGCTACACAAGTTGCGGTTGGTAATAAATCAGCAATTGCTATCTCAAAGAATCCTGTTTGTTTTAGCGAGAGGAAGCACATGAAGTTCACGTATTATGCACTTCGAGAAGCTAAGCAAGAGAAAGAAGTAGCTGGTTCATTGAGCAAGAAAAAGAAGTGAAGCTGGTTTATTGTCCATCAGAGTTCCAGCTCGCAAGTATTTTAACCAAGGCTTTACCAAAAGGAAGATTTGAGTTCCTCAGGCTCAAACTTGGTCTGATGGCCAAAAGTCTCAAGGAGGAGTGTTAGAGAATGAGACTTTTCAGCTTATGTAATACATAGTCTTAAACTATCATTAAGTAAATGCACATAACTCTGGAGGAGTCGAAATGTCAAAAGTTGTGACTCTCCAATGTCTTATAATCATGACAGAGCCACAGAGGCCATCTCTCATGTATAGATAAAGGCTGCTACAGTCTATGCACAGCATGCTATTGCATTGAGAAATACTAAGAGATAATCCTACTATCTCCTTTGTGTTTTGATCCCTATCTACCCTCTTTGCTCCAACAATTCCAAAATGAAATATGTTAACTCATGGGCGGAGGGAATAGTAAATTATGGCAGTCTTAAACAAAACCTTCAAAATTTACTATGAAGTTGAAAAATACATATAGCAATAATAAATTGGAATATTAAAAAATAATGAGAATGACATATTCATCATAAATTGCTAGGGTCCATTGACCAGCAAACTCAGAGGTCAAGTAGAATTTGCACACCAATTTGACAAGTGTACATTACTCCATATAAAGACACTGCTACCGTCCTTTCCGCCTTCCACCCTCCCCCCCCAAAAAAAAAAAAAAAAAAAAAATTCAGGCCCATAGCATATAGTTGAGTTGAAAACATATTTAAGGCTAGACCATAGTTATTTGCAGAGCTTTTCCAGATTTACAATTCGATTTAAGAACATCAAAACAGATTCACCTATGAGCATATAATAGTAAGAAACAATAAATAGTTCTACGGAAGAAGAACGCACTTCCTATTGCAGTCAGCACGGTTTGATAAATCAACTGTCCAAATCTGCCAAGCTATCTGCCCTGATGCAGCAGCCAAACATGCATAATATGGCCATCCTGTTGCTCCAAGAGAAAAGAATGAAGCAGGTGGTGTTTAATAATCTAATCTATTCACTAGATCTGTCCAATATGGCAGAAAGAAAAAATAATACAAATATTAGCAGAAATACAAACCCAAATCTGCATTGAATCCACTCAGAGCGAGACTGCTGATGCATACAAATCCAAACCCACCTAGCCATTTTTTTGTTGACTCCCCAAACCTCAAGGCTGTAGATTTTACACCTACTTTCATATCATCTTCTTTATCCTGCAGAAATTTACAGTCTCACTAATCTTCTACCCAACGCCAGAACTTTGGAAAGAAAAAAAGCCAGGGGTGACCTCATGATTACAGTAAAATTAGTTCTATCATTGCGCCAGTTTTGCTAATATACTTTTGAATGGAAGAATAATATATGTAGATTTTGTGGAAAAGAACTTCAAGCTGGACCCCAATTTGAGGCAGTCCGTACAATATCTGTTCTGGAGGAATGTGTAGGTGCTCAAAGTAGGAATGAATTGCACACTGTCATTCCAAGTGGTAGGTATAATAGAAGAGAAAGGATTTGATCATTTGACTACTGATGTTTCAAATAATGAAAGAGATTACCTGGTGTGCATAGATAGTATCATAGACCAAAGTCCAACAAACACCAGAGATGTACAATGGGACAATAATAAGTGGGTCTAAACTTCCTCTGACAGCAGACCATCCCAACAGCGCTCCCCAGTTAAAGGTCAACCCAAGGTACGCCTGCGGCTGCAATACCAACATTGCATGTTCCAGAAACATCAGCAGGGAATCACATTCATGTAAGCAAGCAAAAACAAAGGAATAGCATAATAGAGTGCTCAGCAATCATGATTACCCAAAATGTCAGCCTCTTCATGAGGGGATATGAGAAGACTAGAAGCAAGGATGAAGCTCCCAAAATGCGGCTGTTCATTATTGAATGTCAGTACATCGCACACTGATGGTCAACTAAACATGGGGTAAACCAGCACATAGATTACATGAAGAGAGTCCAAAAAATTTATCAAAGTTGTTCTGTTTTATTATTCACAATGTAATTCAAGTGAAAATTGCAGTTCAGATTTTAGCAAGATTCTTATAGATCACCAGAAAATGAAAGTAATATCAACTTTCTTGTCATATCCCTGCAGTCAATCTTTTTATCTGTGTTCGCAGGGAGTTGCAAGAGGTACCCACAACTAAGAACTAAAGTTAGTTAGAAAATTTGCTCCTCATTCATGCTTGTTTGCTTAATTTTCGAAAGCCAATGTAATCGAACCCCATTAATTATTAAGTAAATGGCCATTTCTGCCATGTTCCTGAACTGTTATGGTCAAACTATACAATGCCAGGAACTCCTTTTCTTAGCAGGTAAATTGAATCATCTAATAAAATTTAGGAATCAACTAATTACTAGTGAATATGATACTCAGTCATAGACATTACGGAAATAATATATCCACATACATTATATCGTCTTTTCCGCCCTATGAACAGTATTTAAATCTGGTTGGACCTGATAAGCTCAACGGCCAAAAAACAACCGGTCATTCTGGACCAACCCAAGATCCATTTAGGCCCTGTTCTTTTGGACTTATTTTCAGCAAAAATAAGTAAAAATAAGTTCAGTTCAACAAAAATATTATGTTTTTTTTTTAAAAAATTTTTTTATTTTATTTTATTTTATTTTATTTTTTTATTTTAATATTTTTATTATTTATTATTATTATTTATTATATTTTATTTATTACTTCCTCCGTTCCGAATTAAACGCAACAGTTTCCTTTTTTGGCAGTTTCAAATTAAATGCAACAAATTCTTTCTTTCCATTTATGGTATGGTTTTTTGACATGAAATTACCAAGATGTCCCTCATTAAAAATTAAAACCTCATATTATATACCCTAATTGATTATTAACAAAATTGATTTAACTTTTATTACACTAACCTCCTCCACCTATCACACACTCTCTCTCCTCTTCTACCACCTACCCAACCCTCTATATCATCTTCTACCACCACCATTTCCACCCAACAATTTCCAACAATAACTTCCACCACCAACCACCACCTCCTCCACCCTTATCGACCCGACCACCACCATGAGCCTTGCAACCACCGCCGAACTTCTCGAATTTCACCGCCTCGACCATGAGCCTTGGGGCTTCGATCTCTTCACCATCACATCTTCATCTCCCTTTCTTCGATCTCCCTTTTTTCGATCTCCCTATCTTTGATCTCCCTTCTTCATCTCCCTTTCTTCGATCTCTTCACCAACACATCTCTTTTTCTTTCTATTTTTTTGGTTGATTTTGGGTTCGAATTTTTGTGGTTGGGGTTGTGGTTTGCGAATTGTGGTGGTGTTTTTAGGGTTTTTTCTGGTGGATTTCGGTCTTTTTGTTCTTTATTTTTTCTTTGATTTGGGGTTTGAATTTCTGTGGTTTGCGAATTGTGGTGGTGTTTTTAGGGTTTTTTGGTGGATTTCGGTTGTGTTAGTGGTGAAATTGGTGTGTTTGGTGGTGGATTTTGGTGGTGTTGGTATTGTTTTGACGGTATTGTGGCGTTTCGGTGGTGGTGGTGGCAGTGCCTCGGTGGAGGTGATGTGTGGCAGTGGTGATTGGTGGTTGGTGGTGTGTGGCAGTGGTGATTGGTGATTGGTGGTGTGTCGTAGTAGTGGCGGTGTGTGGCTGTGTTGTGGTGGTTGGTTAACTTGGTGGTGTGTGGCAGTAGTTCATGTTGGTGGCTGATTGGCCCCACTCTCTCTCTCTCCACTTAAACTTAATCACATGCCCCTCCCTTTTTTTAATCACCCCCTAAGAAATTTCAACTAGGAGTCCGTGCCCTCTAAATTTTGCGTTTAATTCGGAACGAAGGCAGTATTATTTATTATTTATTATTATTATTATTTTTATTATTATTATTATTATTATTATTATTATTATTTATTATTTATTATTATTTATTATTTATTATTATTTATTATTATTATTATTATTTATTATTTATTATTTGTTATTTATTATTTATTATTATTATTATTATTTATTTATTATTTATTATTTATTATTATTTATTATTATTATTTATTATTATTTATTTATTACTCCCTCCGTCCCAAAAAGATCTGAACACTTGTTGGGACACGTAGTTTAATATGATAAGTTGTAGTGTGGTTATCAAATGTTATTTTATTTAAAAAGTAGATATAATAGAAGTTGGTGGGGTATAATTTATTAGAGGAGAGAGAAAGTTAGGTAACTTTTTATTGATAAAAGGTAGAGTGTGGGCCAAATATGTGTTAAAGAAATAATATATTAATGGTGGGACCATGCCAAGAATGGAAGTGTTCAAACTAATTTGGGACAAACATAAAAGGAAAGTGTTCAGACTATTCTGGAATGGAGGTAGTATTTATTATTTATTATTATTATTTATTATTATTATTATTATTATTATTATTATTATTATTATTATTATTATTTAGCAAAAATAAGTTCAGTTCAGCAAAAATAAGTAAAAATAAGTTCAGTTCAGCAAAAAAAAAATAAGTTCAGTTCAGTTCAGCCAAAATAAGTTCAAAAGAACAGGGCCTTAGAATCCAAGCTGAATTTGGACTTGAGCTTGACAATTACAATTTTCAGAGTATCAGTCCATTCCAATATCCTTGATATACTTCTTTCCTTTTTAGTGTGTATTCTTTTCAATTGAAACTCACGTATAAAACTTATCTAAACTGATTTGTAGTTATTTTATTGGAACTTACCTAAACTTATTTGTAGTTGAAAAATTGGGTAGCCCTTATTGGAACTCAAGAACTTATCTATACTTATGGGAACTTGTCCAATTATCTGAACTTATTTCTCCTAAACTTGTCTAGATTTTCCAAGACATTTTTGTAGAGTATTCTCACACAAATACACATTATCATCTTAGTTTTAAAAAGCGCGCCTAGGCGTAAGGCGACCTCAGGCGACGAGAAAAACGCTTTGACCAACCCAGGCGAGGCGAGCAACGAGAGGCGCACGGAGGCGCGCGCTTTGTGCGCCTTTTCAAGAGGCGTAAGGCGCAAAGGGCGTTCGCCTTTGGGGCTGAGGCGCGCGTGCTGTGCACCTCCTTTGTTTTGGAAAAAAAATCCACGTTTTTAGGGTTTTGAACGGGTCTTAATTGCTCGACCCTTCCTCTGCCTTTCCATTGTGGAAACCCTAGATATACATGCTGCTGGCTGGTGGTCGCCTGTCGCTGTCGCCGGTGGTCGCCAAGTTCTCTCGGTCTCCTCGCCGGTGGTCGACTGTCCCAGGTAAGTTCTCTTTTTCTGTCGGTCTTCTTCTCTTCTTCTTCTGTCATTCTTCTTCTTCCTTTCTTTATCTCGTCTCCTTTTTTTTAAAAGGGATTATCTCTTCTTTTTTTTCTTTTTTTTTGAGGAATTTATCTTTTTTTTTTAAAAAAAATTGAGGAGAATTGAGGGATTTATATCTCGTCCCTTCTGACTTCTTCTTTTTCTTTTACTCTTTCTATCTTTTTTCTCACTTTTTTGTATTTTATCTTTGCTGTCTTTTTTTTCTTTCCTCTTTCTTTCTTCTCTCACTTTATTTCTTTATTATATAGGCAGTCAGTGATCTGTGATTGTATGACTTGACTTAAGCAATTTTTCTTTCAAAAACCAAAGTTTCCTTTTCTTAGAGGCAGTGACTGTATTATATAGGCTTTTATGTTTCCATTACTATATTATTATATATTATTCCTACTTTAATTAGTTTTTTGGAATATCATTTGAATTGTATTTTTTTTAGGAATCGGTAGCTCTGTTGATGGAGAATCTTAAAAAGTTTGTTTGTTTTTCTTTCTACCTAGTACTTTCACTTGGTGCGGTATTCTAGCGATGAATTATGTTTTGTTATATCCTTTTATGGGTCTTTAATATAATATTTGTTGTGATAAATATTGCAATGCTTCTATTTTTTATTTCTAAGTTTTTTTGGCACCAAAGGTGCGCCTCGCCTACGAGATGCGTGCGCCTCGCCTACGAGATGCGTGCGCCTTTGCCTTGCGCCTCGCGCCTCGGTGCGCCTTGCGCCTTTTAAAACTAAGATTATGATCCCCTCACCCTCTTATGATATTCTCTGACTTGGACTCTCAACCAACTATTTAGCCGGCAAAGTGGCATCCTCCATAGAGACTCCATCTAATTGTTTGCCACAATTAAGTATGTAATACCACTGCCAGTGAGCATAGTATCCACATCAGATTGAATTTTTCCACCCTGTTGCTCACTATATCCTCCATAGATACTCCATCTAATCGTTTGCCACAATTAAATATGTAATACCACTGCCAGTGAGCCACTATCAAGCATCTGACAGCAGTGATAATGGTGGCCAGAGCCGAGAAGAAAAAACAGGGAGCTTTTTTATTCTCTACTCCCTCCATCCCTTTTTGTTTGCCCCATTTTCTTCTTTGAGACTTCCCTAAAAGATAGCCCCATTCTGAAAAATGAGCACGAGGGTCCACAACTTTTACTCTCACATTTACTAAATTTGGTCCCACCAATATCATCTCTTATCAACTCTACCAAACCAAAAAAGTTATATATAGTAGCTTATCCCCAATAGTACCAAACAAAAGGGAACAGAGGGCATACTTGTTTATTTTTAACTATCTTCTATTTTATACTTCAGCACAATCAAGTCTGTCAAATACAATTTCAGCATTAGTCACATGTAAAACAATGGCACCTTATAAAATGGAAAGAGAAAATTCCTTATTCCCCCCCCCCCAAAAGAAAAAAATTCTAAAATAATCTATAAAGGATGTACAGAAAAAAAGAAACAGATATGCAGTCCTGAAGACCAACTAAAATACGCTCCCTCCATTTCACTTGCACTTTCTTACTTCTTGATCTAGAATGATTTAGTTTCATCTCTTGCAAATACTGCAAACATCAGTAAAATACACTTCCTCCGTCTCATATTTTATGCAACACTTGCAATTTCGAGGTCGATATTTATAGATAGTGACCACTAATTTTCACCACTATATAGGAAAAAAATTAGTCGTATGGGATTGATAGATAAATCTCAATGTGTAGTTTTTTAAATATCACATCTTCATAATTTTTCCTAAATATAAAATTAAAGATATTAATGGTCAAAATAGTGCATTCGAGATTGCAAAATCGTGGTGTTCCCACAATTATGGAATGGAGGAAGTATTACCAATGGTCACAATTTCCCTGCCTCCATATGCACATCTTGCCAAGTAGATCCTTTGAGGTGAAACAAATGTACCAAACAATTTATTCATTTATTAAGCAAGAAGTTCATACAATAATTGTTATAGCTATCTACAATAGTTGTCTCTACCAGGCGTACCAACGAGGTTACGGATGCAACAATTTACAATCCACTTCAGTAGTTCAATTGGTAGGTTATAAACCCATGTTGCATAAAGTTAAAGCGAGGACCTTTTGAAAGAAAAATCCATGGAGTGCATTCTCTTCACCTTCACAAAATAAGTTTTGGGTGTAATGAATTGGATAAGTTTCTATAAGTTCAGATGAGTTCCAATAAGGTACAACACCTTATCAAATAAGTTCCAATAAGTTCTAATAAGTTTAAATTAGTTCCAATAAGTTCGGATAAGTTCAGCAATAAAAGGGACGAGAACGCACCCACACTGTACTCTTGGTACATACGCAAGAGGATAATGAAGAATTAAAAAAACATGTGCTACATATCATTACTCAAGGAATTAGGCTCACAGCTAATCCATCTTTTTTTGGAACGACAAAATTGATTACGAACCAAAAAAAAGTTTGAAACACTAATTAACTACAAACCAAAGGATCCACCTAAACTGCATCAAAATTCCCTAATCTCCACCTTCAAAGAAGGGTTGAAAGAGGGACCCTTCATGTGCACAGGAGGATTACAGAACAAGCATCTCTGTAAATTTCAAGGTTTTCTACAACTTACATTAAAAACTATGGATACTAAGAGCTACATAATTTACGTGATACCCCCTATTGTTGATTGCTTTGAAGCCATATATTATATAAATGGTTACCCACTAATCCATCTTAGTTCTAGAAAACAGAAATAACACAGAACTTACCTGTAATTATTCAGCTGAAGGAGAATTCCAAGACCCGATAGAAGTTGCACACCTAGAAAAGAAATCCCTTGAAATGGAGTCAAAAGACCACTGGCAATTGGTCGTAGCTTAGTACGTTCCACCTGAAAACAGAAGCTTCACATTCATTGCAGAGAAAAAGATACTCACTGCACATGTTTTCACCGAAGGCTACCATATTAAGAAAACTCATGGACATTAACTACAAAAGACATTGAATCTCGGTCGAGCAGAAGTCCACATAAAAGTGAATCAAGATGAAAATGAGATTCAATGAAGTTTGAATGTGCCCACTGGCCACTCTTCTCCAAACAAATTCTTGTTCCAAATTCCTATTCCTGAACCAAGCTATGAATAATATTATTCATTCTGAGAACCAAGACTCCAAAGTTTCAAGCCAAGCAGGGGGATTCGACAAGGTGACCCATTATGACCGAAACTTATTTGCCATATGCTTACATTTAAAAGGCGCTAGGCGCACCGAGGCGCTAGGCGTAAGGCGAAGGGAGGCGCAAGGCGAATGCGCACGCCTCTTGTAGGCGAGGCGCACTTTTGATGCCAAAGACCTTTAAAATCAACTAGAGAATAATTTTATACTCAAAAAAAATATAAGCTGTTGTAACTAAAAATTATAAGCTATATACTCTTTGTAAACTGTAAATTTATGGTTGCTGTAATTTATAGTTCACCATGACTTTTTTTTTTAAAAAAAACTGTACATTCTTATTTAAAAAAAAAAAAAAAAAAATCTGATGAGAACTATCTGTGAGAAGATCTGGGGCAGCCTTATCAAGAAGTAGAGAAGCAGAAGAAGAAAAGTAAAGAAGGAAAAAGAAATAAAAACTGAGGAAAGGAAAAAGGGAAAAAAAAAATTCAGAACAGAGAAAAGGAAAAAGAAAAAAAAACTGAGAAAAGAGAGAAGGAAAAAAAAAAAACAAAGAAAGGTAAAAAGAGAAAAGCACAATTGATATGTTTGTTCCAAAAGCGGGCTCGTCAAATGTTTGAAAATAAAATTGCGAAGAACGCTAAGCTTCTTGTGAGGGTATGATCATGGCTGTTGGAAATTATTCCAGAACTCTGTTTTGGGACCAGAAATAGGCCACTAATAAACATCTTAGTGCCTTGGCCACACCACCTATACCGTTGGAGTTAGGAGGAGCCACGATCGAAGAAATGTGGGAACATGAGCAATTTTTTGTTTCTCCATATTTACACCAAGAGATCTTGAAACTTATGAATTGAAATGACCCAAAGGTTGGTGATTTAGTTTACTGGAAGAGTTCTACCAAGGGAAAATTTTAAATAAAACAGCTTTGAGTATAATGAGAGATGAAAATGATGTGTTAGATGAAGAATGTTGAAACGTTATTTGGCATGCTCCAATTTAGCAAAGAAAACGAGCCTTTCTTTGGCTCGCATGCCAGGATCATATCCTTGGTAACCTTAACAAGTTCAAGAGGCACATGACGGATGATCCGAGGTGTTTTTTTTGTAGCCACCATGATGAATCCATTATTCACATCTTGCGTGCCTTGCAACGATTTAAAAGACTGGATTACAAGCAATGTGTCTAACAGTGCTGCTGCTGCTAATAGTGAGTATTGGCTGACATATTTTAGTGTAGCACTGCGGTGGGTTTGGCGTTGGCGAAATAGTTGTGTTTGACACGAAACATGAACTTCCCATCCACATTGGAGCTTTCATCTGAGTACGATTTGATGAATCTTGCCGATGCTGGAATGCATCAGATGAGGAACGCAGTACAGATCATGGAGAGAAAATCCACAAGTTTGTGAACTGGCATCAGCAACTGGATTGGTATGTGTTCTAAATTGTGATGGGGCAGCGAAAGGCACCCCGGGGCCTGCTAGTGGTGGCGCAATCATTAGAGACCCCCTGGAAAATTCTATTTCTAGCTTTCGCTGCTAATTTTGGTCATTGCATAAGCAGAGGTGATGGCCCTTACTAACACTTGGAAATTCAATTGGAAAGTTTAACTTGTGTTCAAATCCTCAATAATAAGGATGTTGCGTATGACGATTGTGCTCATGACCTGCGCTACTGCCGTGCTATACTCAAGCCAGACTGGAAAGTGAAGCTAGTTCATGTATTGCGAAGGTAATGAGGCGGCTGATTGGCTAGCTATTCAATGCGTCTCTCAAGATGTTAGACTTATTATTTTAGATGGTATCCCTGTTGAACTTGGTAGAATTTTATATGTTCGAGGTGTGGCTTTCTTTTGCTTCATCCCCCCTTAATTTGTTTTGTTGTTTGTTGTGTTTTTTTCGTTTTCTTTTTCTTTTTCTTGGTGTTGATCTAAAACTACTCCTCTTACAAATCAAAAAGTAAATAAAGAACCAAGATTTCAAAAGCCCGTGGTGTAGCTGCATGAAGAACACCTGACTTTGATCTCAGAATAGCATAATGACTTTGATCTAAACTATTCAATAAGATATGACATGTATAAAAAAGCTACAGCAACTCACTATAATGTTAGAATCTAGAAATGGAGTTTCTCTCCATATCATGCTTAAAATTCAAAAACAACAAAAGCTAGTTTATGTATTGCGAAGGTAATTAGGCGGCTGATTGGCTAGCTATTCAAGGTGTCTCTCAAGATGTTAGACTTATTATTTTAGACGGTATCCCTGTTGAACTTGGTAGAATGTTATATGTTCGAGGTGTGGCTTTCTTTTGCTTCATCCCCCCTTAATTTGTTTTGTTGTTTTTTGTGTTTTTTTCGTTTTCTTTTTCCTGGTGTTAATCTAAAACTACTCCTCTTACAAATCAAAAAGTAAATAAAGAACCAAGATTTCAAAAGCCCGTGGTGTAGCTGCATGAAGAACACCTGAGTTTGATCTCAGAATAGCATAATGACTTTGATCTAAACTATTCAATAAGATATGACAGATATAAAAAAGCTACAGCAACTCACTATAATGTTAGAATCTAGACATGGAGTTTCTCTCCATATCATGCTTAAAATTCAAAAACAACAAAAGCCAACTACACTTGTCTTTCCAATAAAATGAAAGGTACCTAAGCATGGAGAAACTGAGACGTCTATATTGCATCTATCAACCTATGTAACTTGAGAGGAGAGCAGATCAAATATCTGGAAAACAGAAAATGGATACTATATACCTGTCTATAGGGAACAGAATCTGAAAAGTATAGGGAGGAGAACAGAAAGTACATTCTGAAACAAACGTCCAAACAAAACTAAACCATAGGCAATTACTGGAAGGGATAGAGTAAGTTTGATAAATATATGTAGATACAAGTATTTAACAACAAGCAGTTTTGTCAAGTATAGAATTCCTTGAACCCTGTTTAGTGTCTTTTTTAGTAAGTAGCATATGCAACCATCTGAGAAAGAATGGAAGACTACACAAGGAGACAGACATGTCAAAAAGTAGAAGAAAGAAATTACCTTTACGTCAATATCCTGATCAAAGAGATCATTTATAGTACAACCAGCTCCTCGTAGAAGAAAAGCCCCACAACCAAATAGAGCCAGCATCTTAATATCAGGAAGATTTCCTGGATCCGCTGCCAAGGTAATGGACCTAAGAACCAAAAAATAATGACAAAATGCCATATTTGATTTTTCATGAAGCATAAAAGAAGCTTTTGACAATTTAAGAATACTTCAGATGAAAGAACTAGAAGATAACCAGAGAAGGGTATGAGGACTTCACTCTTATCCACATACAGTACTTACCCCTTTCAAGTTTCAAGTTATTTGTTGTGGGATGAAAAAGATTCAGCCTATTTTTCAGTAAGTTCCTGTACACAGTCATGAGGCTCCTTGCAACTAATAGTCAATTCTTTTGAAGGTTTTTGTCCTTGAATACGAAAACACAGACAAGCTGCGTATCTTGAAGAATTCAATGATGCAGTTCCATGGCTTACTCTTACAAAAAATGCTACTATATAGTAATAAGCCGTTGAAAAAGGCATTGTCATTATCACTAAAAGTAATATTATGCAACTGCTGAATTGTACCCGAACTGGAAGCAATGAGTAACAATGTGCTATCAGATCGGGGAAGATTGGGTTTCGAAATCTTGAAGCTTTCAATGATGCTCTTCTTGCTAAGCAGCTATGAAGCTGCACACTTGCCCCCACAATCTTCTGTCCAGAATTTTGAAAGCTAGATATTTTCCCACTAGATCTCTATGGGAAGCTAAATTAGGACCGCCCAAGTTTTGCTTGGAGAAGCATCCTGGGATCAAGAAACCTTCTTCAAAATGGGTGTGCTGGAGAGTTGGTAATGGAAAATCAGATTCGTAATTGACAAGATAATTAGTTGGAGACTTGGAGGTGAAGGTTCTGGCAAAATTATTTCTGCCCACATTATTTTTGAGGAGGATGCACGAGTCTCTTTGCTTATTGACCCAATTAAATTCCGCTGTAGAGAGGATATCATTAACGAAGCCTTCCTTCCCCTTGATGCTGAGAGAATCCAAAAAATTCCAATTAGCACAAGGCTTTCTCAAGATGAAAGATGATGGACAGCAAGTATTGATGAGATTTTTCGGGTGAGAGATGCATATAGGCAGGCACTTGATAATGAGTACGTTTCTTCCACTTCAAATGGCTATGATCCTCTATGGAGTTGTTTATGGAAGCTTAAAAGCCCTCCTAAAATGCTGAACTTTTTATGGAGGGATTATTGGGATACATATCCCATAAAGTCAATCTTGCCAAGAAGCAGGTGTTGGAAGATGTGAGGTGTGTTTGGTGGGGACGAATTGAAAATCTTCTTATGTCTTCCAGGACTGTCCTTGGGTTAGTAACAACTGGACTGTAAACAGAAAAGACTGGTGCAGGAGTCAATTGACTACTTTTAGAGAATGGTTTGCCTGGGTTCTTGATTCTATCCCAAGAGTTGAACAAGAAGCCTTCAGAATGATTGTCTGGCAAATTCGGAAAGCTTGCAATGATCTGCAGTTTTCAGCCTTACTAAATGCTGTACAAAGATCTTTGACCTGCTCCAGGAAAACCGCAAGGTTTTGCCGGCGCCGTCGTCGTCGGCCCGCCTTAAAGATTGTTGGACTTCACCGGATACTGGTTTAGTTGTAGTAAACTCTGCTGCAGATTTTGAGAGAGTGGGTAACAGAATTGTTGCTCGAGACGATAATGGTGCTGTCCTAGTATCTTGTGCTAGGAGCCTGTTAAATGAGTGGACTGCTGAAATGGGAGAATCTGCGGCAGCGGTAAGGGCTATGGAGGTGGCAAAGGAGCAAGGTCGGCGGAAAGTAATCTTCGAGGGTGATGCTGGTAACATTGTTTGAGCCCTTAACAAAGAAACCAAGTGAAGTAGGCAGGTTCAAATTCTTATTGAAGATGCACATTCGCTACTGAATTGTTTTGAGTTTGTTTCCCTTTGTTTTTGTTTTCGAGGATGTAACGAAGTTGCCCACCGGCTAGCTAAATGGGCTATTTCTAATTTTTTTTTATTAGGTTTGGCTTAATAGAGCCTAGAGGTCCTTCTTGGATTTCCAATGTGATTGTATCTAGCCAACCTTTTCCCTCTCAAAAAAAGTACTCGAACTATAATACTCCACAATCTCTGCAACCTGATTTTTTCCTTTATAGCCGGAGGAGAAACATGTACTGCCAAGTGTACGAGTTCAAGTGCTGATGCACTAATGCACCAGAAGCAGGCCAGAAAGTCATAGCCTTTATAGATTACAAAGACACAGTCGTGGAGCTTCATCACTGTTACCTAGTTCGTGGTATGATAATGGGTACACAAACGCAATTCACTACCTAGGTTTATTAAATTAGCCAAATAATACACCCCTTGCAACCTCTTCTGGATCAAAGTGTACCCCGGAGGTTAACCAAAACTACGTACAGTTCATTAATACTTCTGTATGGCCTAGTGACACAATACCATTCACTAATAAGTGATTTTAACAGCTCATTATTGCACTGTAATTATCTGCAAAATACTATATATAAAAGCTCACATTTTAAAATGGATGTAAATAGTTGCAAAAGTATTCACTAAAAACTCGAGACCAATAAAATCAAAGAAAACCATATACTCGTACGACAAAATTGTAATAAATTAAACTAATAGGCAAAAAATAAATGGCAAGTTCTCAAATAAGACACCGTCTCAGTTTTTATCCTAAAGGGGTCACTTTTTGTTTACGCTAACACCTTCAAGCTTAAATAAAAATAAAAATAAATAAAGGGCTGATAAAAGTTCTTACCACATACAAGGCCAAGCAAGCAACCAAGTACCAATTGGTCTATCTAACCTAGCAAGCTTAGCATAGGGCTGAATTCGATGCGGCAAATACAAGTCAACCCAAGAAATCTCAGCCGTCCGTTTCTTCTGATCAGCATTGTCGTCGTGTTTGCCCGCATTCGGATGATTGGAGGTTTGAGGTACTGTAGAATAGGCAGAGAAGAAGGATTTGTGGCCTAATGCAAAATGGTGGAATGGTGTAAGAATGAAATTGAAATTGAAATTGAAATTGGAATTGGAATTGGAATTGGAATTGGAATTGGAATTGGAATTGGAATTAGAATAGGGGATGAGAAAGTGGGGTGCATAAAAATTGGGGTTAGGGTAATTAGATGATGGAGAGTGAAGAAAAAGAGAGTGGGAAAGAGAGAGGGAGAGGAGTCTGCGGCTGGAGCGGGAGAGGCGACACAAGGCCGCCATGTGAGAGGAGGATAACCAGGGACCAACCGTTATTGACAAAGCAAGACAGAGAAGGGAGAACCAGCCCGGTGGTGACGCAAGAGCGCTGGCAACGGTGGTCCCAAATTCCCAAACGGGTCGGACGTCAGAGAAGTGTAAGCGCGAGAGAGGAAGAGAACGACTGAGTGAGGGAAATGGGTTTTTGGGTTTCTTCAAGTAGAATTTCTGTGGCTCCGGCGAGATCCTGACAACCGCACAATGGCACCAGAAGAGGACTGAGGGGTGAGGAAGAAAACGAGTGAGTGGGACCCATTCCCCATTCAAGCTACATGTGGTTGTTGCTTGCCATTGGAGTGGTATGTAGCTCGCTCAAAAGGTATATAGCTGAAAAATATGACGTGACAATTCAACCTACATATGCTTGTTGCTTATCATTGTTCGAATCCCCGCAACACCCTTGGGAGAGGAATGGAACCTAACTACCAGAACTTGGCCTCGATCCGGATGTAGCCCGAATGGTGAACCGGGTGCAAACACCAAAAAAAAAAAAAAAATCATTGGAGATGCTCTAAGGTGTTTTCTCGTAAAATAAATTATACTTTATAAGGTGTTTTTTCACAAAATGTATAATTAATAAGGTCTTTCTTACAAAATTTCCAAAAAAAATTATATAAGATAGCGCCTGTTCTTTTCAACTTATTTTCAGTCCTTATCAGAAAAAATAAGTTCAGTTAAGTTCAGATAAGTTTAAATAAGATCAGATTAGTTCAGACAAGGTTTGATAAGGTCTGACGCACTCACATATAAGGTCTGAATCAGATCAGATAAATTCAAATAAGTTCATATAAGATCAGATAGGTTCAGATAAGTTCAAATAATATCAGATAAGTTCATATAAGATTAGACTAGCCTTATATGCACGCTATTCATGCCAAAGTCATTATTGAAATCTAATTAATCACATAAAGTTTAAGGTTTGATGCATGATTTAGATAAAAAAAAAAATTACACAATTTAAGGTTTTATGTCTTTTTTTTATGCAATTTATTAAGATAACATATCTAATCCTTTATGATAATTTTGTATTTTTATAGTGCATTTTATTATTTTTTTTGAATACATTATAGTCATATTAGAACTATTTAAAATAACATATCTATCTATTTTTATCTATATAATTTTATGATATAAATAAACATACCAATTATAATATATATTAAGATATTTTTTGATGCAATTCAAAGTATAATATTCTTCTTTTTATCTTAATCTATTAAGATAATATCTCTATTATATTCTCTTAAATGCAATTAATTTAATAAATTATACTTCTTTTTATGTAATCTATTAAGATAACATCTGTATTATATTCTATTAGATATTTGCTCTCTCACCCCTAACATGTTACATCCCCCACTCTCTAAATCCTATGCCCCTCTCTCTTCCCTTCCTCCTCCAAAACACCACCTCCCACCGTCGTCCCCAACAAAATCAAAACCCCAAACCCAGAAACCCAGCCTCAAACTTAAACTCAATCATATCCAGAAATGCCCCCCGTTCACGTAAAACCACCAGGTTCAAGCAGCATCACATCGTCCCCCCCGCATCACGATTTCGACGCCCACTGCCACTACAACTGGCTCAGCAGCCGAGACTACGACATCCACCATTCGTGCCATCTGCTGGCTACCTCCCATGCCTCAGCGCTGCTAGCCCGCAAGCCCCTTCCCCCTGTTTTTCGAATTTTGATTGAAACATAAATTTCAAATACATCAATCGTAGATTTTAGTAAAAGGTGAGTTTGAAATCTCATTGTTTTCCTTTTGCAATGACATTTATTCTTTAGTATAATGATAAAATTCTCGCAAATAGGGCTGAATTAAGATTTACACGTAGCAAATTCTATACGAGGTTGGAAAATCTGAGTTCTTTTAAAATGATGCTCTTAATTTTTTTAGGAAAGATGAAAACTTGAAACCTCATATATCGTTGTTAAACTAAAATCTATCTGAGTTTCATACTTTCATGGTTGCTATATATTTTTTGTTCTTTTAAAATAATTATGGATACATTGCTTGGTTGAATTATTATAGTAATAACTACGATTTTTTTTTTGCTTAAAAATCACACAAAAATCCATCTTAATTCATATGCTATGTTTGTTATGTATCATAAAGGTTCGATTTTTATTTTTCATATTCAATCACAAACCCCTATAAAATTGTATTTTGATTTATATTCCTAATTGTGTTTTTTATCTCTCATTAGAAAAAAAATAGAATTGTGTCATAGAAATAAGAAATACCTTGTAATTGTTGTAACTGTTTGAGTACTCCTTCATCAATTGTTTGACTTCTCTTGGATTAAACAGTTTGCAAAAAAATTATAGGCAAATCGAGGTTTTTATGCTTTGTCAGTACCTGTTGTTGATTTTCAGTTTATAATCATGTAGGGGATTTGAAGAGCACGAAGAATTTGCAGTTTATTTAGGAACAAATGAAGAGGAAGATCGGAGGTTTTGCAGTTAATTGATGGTTGGAAAGTGGAAGAAGATGAAAAGAATCTGTTGTGTTTCAAATGATGTCTTTTTCTTGTTAATTTAGTGGTAAAGTGTGGAAGACTTGGAGTAACTGCTGGCCCTGGGTAGTTTAGGTCTTTAGGATCCGTTTCTTATTTAAAAAAATGTTTTTTGGAAATTGTTGTGTCAGTTGAGAATTATGAATAACTATTTTTTTCTTTTTCTTATTCTATTGGATGTAATTTGCTTCATTAGTTGGGGGTAAAATAGGGATTTTTAGATTTTTGGTGTCCTACCCCTCTTCACATATAGAATAAAGATAAGTTCAGTTCAGATCAGATAAGCAAAAAGTTGAAAAGAACGGAGCCATAGTTGTTTTTAAAATTGGACATTTATTAGGTAGTTTATGAATAAAATAAGCTTAGGAAAGTTTGTAAGTTACGTCGTGACGCAACAAGGAATTAAAGCCAGTTGCCACAGCCCCGACGTGATTCCTCGCAAAAAGAGTAAAGATTGCTCGGAAACAAATCAACTCTTTCTCTCTCTAATAACTAAACAATGGAGTCTCCGGCGCTTATGGCGATGAACAAGAAAGTTAGCGAATTGGAAATTAGTAACAGTGTCAGCGATCATATGGATCGGATCCATTTGTGGAACTGGGTTTCTTACTCGAAATTTTGCCGACTTTTGACAGTGATGATGGATCGTCTTATAGTGACTTTCAGCGTGACATTGCCATCGAATTCGACGACGCGCTTGCTCGTTTAAGGCGGTATTCGATTTTGTATTCCTTATATGTCAATTCATTTATTTAATTTGTCGCTCAATTTTGTTCGTTCGTGTTTAGGGTTTATCATTTTCTTATAACTTTCTCATTTATACTTAGTTAGGGAGCTTGAATTTTATAACTATTGGCATTTTGATTTGATTCGTAGCGGTTTCAATTTCATATTTCATGGGAAAAAATGTTCTTTGTTTTCGAATTGCCACCTTTTGTTAAATTTTGTTTATTTTACCCCCTTTTGTTTGCTGATGAAATCCTACAATCTGCTACCAATTAAATAAAATGTCCAAAAAACCGTGTTGTGGGTGCACAGTTAGGATTGGTGTTCACTTTTCCCAATTCACAACCCCTAATTATATTATTAGAACCATAAAAACGAAGTCCTCCAATTTCACATGAACCTAAGTTTGGAACCTAAAATGCTTACTTCAACTCATTTCAATCTCCTTGTTTTTATTTGAAATTGCTCAGTTTGTCTACTCAAATGTCTGGCAAGCCGTAATTTCTATCCGAAAGTCCTTAATTTTTCAGTTAGATTCAAGTTAAAATTTGGTTTTAGGGTCCATAGGTTGATTTGGGGAAAATTGAACACTAACCCTAACCATGGAGCCCACAAAAAGGATTTTTGGATGGATTTCGTTAAGTGGTGGTAAATTATAAGCTTTTTGTAAACAAAAGGTGGTAGTTTAATTTTTCTTTTTTTACAAAAGGTAGTAACTTGAATAAAGTGGCTAAGAAAAGGTGAATAATAACAATTTATCGTATTTCATGTTAATGCTATGAAATTCCTCTTTATCACTCCTACTTTAGGTTTAGTTTGGTCTGAATTGTCTTATTATATTGTCTTTCCGTTTGCTTACTACTAAAGCCAGTGTGACCTTTTCATGTTTCCCACGAACTTGTGCAATTTCTCCTTGTGTCATGATTGTGAGCCTTGTTGAGTTTCATTCAACCGAACTTTACTCCTTCCAATTGTAATATTGCTTAGTATCTGGCTCATTTCTAGACTAGTTGCTCATAAAGTCATTGAACATTCTCAAATTTCTCATTGTAAGACTAGACTAAAATCGCTTTATAGCCTCTTGAGGAAAGTCTTGAAAACTATGTAAACAAATAAATTACTTCTAATTTAGTTCCTTCCCTTTGCTTTATAACCTCCACACACATCAAAACCCTCTTCACCTTTGCTTGGTTCTTCCTTAACCTCCTTGAGTTGTCTTTGAGACTCTTATTGTTGTAGTTGTGCACAAGCTTCCTCAACTAATGGCAACGGTGACTAGAAGCAATTGACTTTTATATGGACAATAGTCATCATCAAGTCTTATGAGGAATGAGAAATTGAAACAAGTGCATCTCAACATGTTATTGTGAATAACATTAAGAAAATATTTTACTTCAGATTTCAACTATGTTATAAACTTATATGAGGTTAATTATTCTGAGAACAATCTCTTCCCTTAATACCTTCATATCAGTATACGTAGTACTTAGTTATGGGACTCACGTTTTGCTTGAGATCATACAAATCCCTGTTAAGCTTGTACTTCGTAGCTCCATTTGTGACCATATACCTCTTCTCCCATTGCCTCCATATGTCTTGTGCTAGTTAATAAAGAGGACAAACCCTTTTAATAGTCCCATACATATGGCCAAGGATCCAAGGTATCACCATGTTGTTGGCTAAATCCCACATACATTTCAGCATTGGTGGTGTTATCTTTGTCCCACTTTAAGTGACAAAGCCTAGCTTATATTTTGATGCCAACACAATCTCCATAGATCTCCAGCTTCTATAGTTATTGAGTTTCTCAAGTCTCAACTATTTTCTTAACTATCACATAGGATGAATGTACACGGGGTAGTTAAATCTTCAGCTTCAAAGATTGGCACACTATAATCCTAATGAAGGTTGAAAGCAAGGATTTTTGGCTCCCTACTTTTGCAAAAACAACTGTAGAAAAGATGACAAAATCTATGTGTGTTTTTAATTCATTACCTCTAAATTCTTTACGTACAAATATATGTATACAAGATCACACGAGGGTTTTGCAGAACAAGAGAAAAATCCGATATGTACATATGTAAGCTACACATCAAAATATACCTAACCTACATATCTTGGGCTGCAGCAGGACCTCTGTCTAGTCCACACTGTGGAAATGAATCAATCACTTTTAATTTGTTCCCTCGCTTAAGAAAGGCTAGGAATTAATTTTGTTACCTTAAGTTCTAGAAAAAGGGTGGAATGAATACAATTACCCCATATAAGGGTGATTGATAGATTCCCTATACCCTCAATCAGACAAACTATACGGGAAAACAAATTGTTAAATTTGTTTCCAACCTCTAAAATAAACACTCAATATGCTCTTAGAGAGCGTGAATGTCTCATTTATTGTCATTTTGCGTTCTCAATTTCGTATTTTATGTAAAAGTTATGAAATTCCTCATTATTACTCCTACTTTTGGTTAGTTAGGTCTGAATTGTCTTATTATATCGACTTTCTGTTTGCTCACTACTGATACCAGGATGGCTTTTCTTGTTTCCCGTGAACTTCTGCGATTTCTTCGTGTCATGAATGTGGGCTTGTGCCTTGAGTTTCATTCAACTTTTCCCTTTCCTATTATAATGTCTTAATATGCGGTTGATTTGTTGTCGCACATAAAGTTATTGACCATTAGTCCAAATTCATATGCGTCGCCTCCTCAAACTGAAATTGCTTTCATTCCTGTTGATTGACATCCAGACTGTTTTAAAGCTATTGGCGTAGATGCACGTAAAAAGTGTGTTGTTCCTTGTGTTGATCAAGCATTGGCATACTTCAACAGCAAACACGTAATAGCAATTCATGAACTCGTATTTTCATTAATATCAGTGTTGGTGATTGCTTTGTTTTGATCAAATTTATCATATTTACGAGTGCAGAACACGGACTATAAGCTTGAACGTCCTCGAGATGTATGCCTTCGTCAGAAAATTCAAGTGGGTTGTTATCGTATCCATTTTAACTTCACTGCTAAGCCTGAAACAAAACCCCTCGAGGATGGGGATTTTTCAGTCAAGTACTTTTTTGCTGACGCAGACGATAATTCTGATAGTACCATTACCCTTATTTCGTACTCTCTCTTGGATGGTAAGACTCGTAAACTTGCTCTTAAATCTCAATTGCTGCCTTATATTGTATATAAACAATTTTTTTCCTCAATCATATGTTCCTATTGTTTTGTTGCCAAATGACCATTCTCTTACCCATATGTTAACTGTAACTTTTCACGCGTGTATCTAAATTTTTCCATACTTGTTTAACAAGATCTCACAAAATTCTTTGAAATATGCAAATGGGACATTCATTGGCTTCAGAGGAAGCATTCGTATGAATTTAACAAGACCGGACATGATAATGTTTTGTTATATATACATAAAAAAATGTTGTGGGAAGTTGACGAATTTTGTTTTTAAAAAGTTACTTTGCAATTATTCTTTGAACGGAGGAGTATTTCTATAGAAAGGGTATCTACTATTTAGTTGCCATACGGTCCATACATATGTATTATTTTTTTTATCCAATACATAGCTTGTAGAGCTTCATGCACGTGCCAAAAAATCTGTTGCCGGTTGAATGACAAATTTTTAGCTACAAAGAAAATTTGTCGCTTAAGTATTGCAGATGGCTAGCTACAATTATTTTTATCTGATCCCTTTTATGTGAATCATACAGATGGGGAAGTAGAGTTTGGCTGTGAGATGTGCCCACGTCGGATCTTGCATCCTGCTGCCCGATTCAAGGAGGGCTTATACAATATTCAGCACCAATGATAGTGACATGGAGAATGCTAAAAATATGTACCTTGGGTGAAGAGTTGGGCTATGATGATGCTTCCTGTTGAATATTGGCTTAGAATTTGTGAACTCTTACAAGTCAAATCTGCTAGAAAGCAACCTATGTTGATACCTTGTTAAATACGAGTACAATTATGTACTAATATAAAGTTATTTGCCATTAATCTCTATATATTCATTTAGGGCTTACCTAAGACAACTAAGTTATTTGCCATTAATCTCTATATATATATATTTAGGGCTTACCTAAGACATCTGTTTAAAATCCGTAGTCTAAATGGCCTTTGCAATAGTGAAGTCTGCAAATTGTACCTTGAGCAGAAAAGAGTTGAGGCGATGCTTTGTCATTGGCTGAAAATGTTTGTGGAACTCACATTTTGTGATGACTTTGTGGGAGAGAATAAATATATAATTCTTCTGTTATGGAAATTTCATTTCTTTTTATTTTTTTGACAGGAGTGGAAATTTCATTTCTTGAAGTTTGTAAGTAATGCAGTACGGACTATATACTTATTGGGATGATCAAGTTTTCCTAACACATGATTGTAGGAGTTCTTAGTGTTGGTGCATGTATTTTGAGCTATTTCCTAGCACCTGATTGTGTAGGTGTTTCAAACCCTTCATAGAAGGTATCCACTATGTCTATGATGCTTATGAGATAGTATTAAGATGCATTTTACATCTTGCAATTAATTAAATATTTAATTATCAAAATAAAAAAAGAAAATGGTTAATGTTTGGATAAGGTAGGTTGGAGTAATGGTGGGAAGTTTATGTGATTACCTTGTATTCTCCTAAAATTAGTATCCTTTCCATAGGACAACTAACTGCTAATACTTGCATTTTCGACGGGCAAATTGATTACTCCGACCACTTGAATAAATATGTAGCTCATCTCATGGTAAACGAGGTTGTTTATAAATAGACTTTTGTCGGGATGACCAAAGAAGTTTCAGTTGAGAAAGAAAGGGATATGTTGATCAATGAGGCTATAGATTTGTCAGAAAGCACTAGTGGAAAAAACGCTATATGTCACAATACAACCGTTGCGGTCCTTAAGAGAACCGAATTTGGTAAATCCTCGAAGTTTTGGGTGGGAAACCTGGGAACACAACCGCTGCAGTCCTTAAGAGAACCGGATCGGTTACCAGAAAACCGCTCCGGTTTTCGTTTAACCACTCCGATTTTCGGTTAACCGCTCCGATTTCCTTCACCGCAGCGGTTAATCAACCTCAAAATCCCTTTTGTTAACCCGCATTTCCTTTTCACTCATCTCTCTCATCACTCAACCCTAATCCCTCCTCTCTCTCCTCTTCAGATCTGCTCCTCCCTCCTCCCTCTCCAACCCACGTCACCATGTCACCAACCACCCTCTCAAACCCACGACATCAACCACTCTCACTCGTAATCCCTCTCTCGGCTATAAACACCATCGCCATAACGAACCACGAAAACCTCCTGACCGCAAACCACGAAAACCTCCACCCTCTCAAGCCACCACATCCACGCAATCTCTTCACCTCGCCTTCTCTCTGTTCGTCGTCGCTGTTCATCTAGAAAGCACAATTGTCGCTCACCATCAAAACCAATTTCACTTCCACCCAGATGGTCGTTTCTCTGTTAGTCTCTCATTCTTTCTTGATTTTTGTGTTTTTATCTTCATTAGTAATTGCAATTGCTAAATTGTAGAATGGAAAAGTAGGGTTCTTTGGAACTTTTGGAATTAAGTTCAAATTCTGTTAATTGTGAGTTAAAAAGATTGATAATTGAGAATTTGGGTCTGTTGGGTTGTTGAATTTGAGCATATTAATTCCATTTTTGTTGGGCTGATGAAAATGTGAACTTTTAACTGTACTATGATAATTGTGTATGAGTTTCTTTATGGTTTGATATTAGATCTAAGTATGTTGAATCCTTTGAATTTTTAGTCCTGATGTTCATCCGTCCAAGTTGTTGAAGGCCTGAAGTTAAGAGTTACAAGTGTCATAGTTTTTTTTTCCTCTATGGCTTTGTCTCCTTAACTTGATGATTTGAGTGGATATAACTTAAAGTGAGGTTTTTTCTTTTTGGTCTATATTGTGTGCAAGAAATATTGAATGCATACCTCATTGACAGTGCCCTGGAACTCTTTCTGATCAAAAGGAAGATAAAAGGACCATCGTGGTTGTCAATATCTAAATTCTCTAGCTGCCCTTCTCATCAACGGGTGAGATTTGCAACACCATACAAGGAGGTTATAACAGGCGTGTATATGCGTTTGATATCTAAGAGGTGCTTTTGAGCAGGTGAGCTAGTGCAAATTCGAGATAGCTGTTGACTGTCCGAAGGACATCCAGGTGTCAACTTCCACCAAGAACACTGCAGAGATTCATCCAGTTATTGTAACAACAATCAATTTGAAAACAATCATCAATGAGAAACAAAATGTCAATGAAATTGTTTCGGCATCCCTTATCACATGTAGTAAAGTGAAGGTATGTTTGCAATGATTTCTTATTACGGGGAGGTGCTCTATAAAGCTGTTATCTCTTTCCTTTACTTCTTTGCACTCTCAACCATAATTTCATGATTGCTTGGGTAATGCCCCAGATGCAGTTTCTAAATAAGCTAGTTAAGTAACTTAAGAGTTAAGACATAGCTATTGGCCAAACTACCACAAATTTTTGAGCTCGTTGCTCTTCTAGATTAATCGTATCCCTTAATTGGATTTACACCTCATTGCTCAATAGTTTTTTCTCTCCCATAGGTCCATGTTTGGCTGAGAAATTATATTCAAGACCTTTTAACATAAATTAGCTTGTATAGTGGGGGGGGGGAGAGATGAAAGAATGATATTAGTAAGCTGCAATATTTACTCAATTTAGACAGATAATGCATTTTGGGTTTTCTTTCATATAATCATAGAGGAATAGTGAGTTTTTTTTTTTTTTTTGGGGGGAGGGGCGAGGGGTGTGGTTTGATGACTTGATCTTTGTCTGAGCCTCAATCTTACTTCCAACTTGCAATATACATGTTGTTTGCAAATATTTCATATCTTAGAACTTTTTTCTTCAGAATTCAAATGTAGCACATAAATATGATCTGAATGCTTCAATTACCTCATATTTGATCTTCAGATTGACACTTCAATGCTGGCTTCGGAGTGGAAGAGACCTGGTGTGCTTAATCATTTTACTGTTGTAAGGAAGCTTGATGGTATCTTTCCAATGGGATTTGCTAAAGAAGATGCGAAAAAGAACTCAAAGGCGGGAAGTGCCGTACTTGCTTCTGAAAGCAGGCATGTCCCTGTTGTGAACTTGTTTTAACTATTAAATCTATTGCACTTTCTTTAGAACAGATAAATAAGCCAAGGCTCATATGTTATCTGCTTTTTTTTTTTTTTTTTTTTGAAATTACATCTCATTTGTTTATCTTTTATTGTTTAACAACTGAAGGAATTTAAGTATTCTAATTTGTTAATTTTGCTACATCTGACAGCGAAAGAGCTTTGTTGAACCATTTGATTACATAGATGTACAAGTTGGACAATGATGTTCTTGTGGGCCATTATATCTCTGGAATTGATCTAGATGTTCTCCTCCATAGAGTTCTGGTGGGTTCAATAGCAGATACCTGCACTACAACTCTTTCAATAAGGTTCTTTGTATTTTCGGAAGATCCCCCCCTCAATGCATGAATTGAAATGAGAACATGTACTTGTAAGCTAGCTTTGTTTATTATTATGATTTTCTAGGTCAGTTGTTAAGATAGATGTTCGTTGCCTTAGTTTTCTCGTCTCTGGAGGTACATGATGGTCCAGTTTTTTTGTATATGTTCATCACTGCACGTTTTGGTTGGTGCTCTCTATACCTATGAGGTTGATGAGTTAGATTTAACCGTAGTTAATTTTTTTATGCCTTTTTTTCCCTTTTTATAAACTACTGTATTATTTCATATCTGCATCATCAACACTGGTTGAAATTTGTTTGTTATTGGTTGCTTTCTAGGATCAGACTATCTCCTATCTGTCTACTAATCATTTTGTATATGTTATTAAGTTTGTGAAACGGTTTCATACTAGACTTTGCCTAGTTATTATGAATCTATTTCTAAATTTTTAATTGTTTTGCATTAATATGCAGGGAGGAGATTAATCATTTGATGAAGATACTAAGTTCCAAAGTAGCTGGTGCTGAACAAGATAGAAAAATCCCCAGGATGTCTTATAACATATGTCGAGAAAACTGGGATATGCATTGACAGGTTTTCCAGCTCAAGGTGAATGGAGTTGCCTTCAGATTACTTCCGGAGGCATCAGAGGTTAAAAATGCTTTGAGGGTGAGTGTTTACTGTCTATGGAGCATGGTTAGCATGGGAACAACAGTCAGGGTGGGTGGCAGTGCAAGGGGGCATCCCATGGGGTGGGGCGGCGGTGCGGTGGGGGTGGGGGCAATGCAGGGGGGGTGGGGGCGGTGCGGTGGTGTGGGGGCGATTGCTCTTGGAGATGGTTATGTTCTGAAATTCATATTGAACATGGGTACTGGTGAACTGACCGACAGGAAGAAGGTATCACTGGGTACACAACCTAGTACACTTAGGACATTCTCCTCCAAGACTGCTACTCATGTATTTGCAGCCTCTGATCGACCAACTATTATATACAACAGCAACAAAAAGTTACTTTATAGTAATGTCAACCTTAAGGAAGTTAGTCATATGTGCCCTTTTAATTCAGCGGCTTTCCTTGACTTAGCTAGATTATAATTAATATTTTTATGTATCTAATTATTTATGTTTATGCTTCAATTAAGCATAATATGCTTAATAAAATGAGTATATTTGGTTTTTGGGGTGGTCAACCTTAGTTAACTGCTCCTTACCGCTGCTAGCCCACTCCATCCGGACCAAAACTAGAGCGGTAAGCCCGATTTTGACCGGATCGGATGGGATTTCTTCCACTAGTGAAGGGATTAATCTTGAAGAAGGCTCAGTCGTGATGCTTAACATATACTTCCTCCGTTTAGAAATCGTTGCACCATTTGCATAGTGTTTACTATTCACATGTTACACTTTGATTATCTTTGGTGATTTATGTTTTAGAAAAAACATAGTCAGAAGGGATCTTATTAGATTCGTCTCAATGTATATATTTTTAATATCAACTTTCTATGATTTTTACTTATTAATAATTAAAGATATATTAATGTTTGAAAACATGCATTGGCAAGCATGAAAACATGAAATGGTGCAACTATTTCTAAACGGAGGAAGTACGTACTTAAATTGCTCAAATTCTTTGTACAACTGTTTCAAAGCAATTGATAGTTTTGCAAACTACTTGGGGCTTGTTTTAAGACATACACATGTTTTTGAGTCTATACACTGTTGCTCAATCTAGTGTTGCTTGACAACTCCCCTTGTCCTTTTACATCCTGCCACGTACTCAATCTAGTGTTGCACTAGCTTTTCATTAACCTTGAGAACGAAAAAAAAGGTAACAAAGAGAAGAAGAAGAAAACTATGATTACTATTTGAGGACGACCTAAAATAAGAATTAATATTATTTAGTGCCACATAGAGTACTAAGTGCAACTTTAAAATTAACTTTGAGAAAAAGCTTGTAATTTTTGTTTGAAAGCTACTATTATCTTTAAAAGGTGTGGGAGCATTGAAGGTCACCACATGTGCTTCCATGCCTCCACATTAGACCTAGTTATAGGGCGGGCCAGATCAGAGTCGGTGCGGGTCAGAAGCGGGTCGGGCCATATAATGGTCGTCTTGAAGAGGGTTGTTATTAGGCGGGTCAAAAGAGGGTTGCGAGTCAATAAAGGGCCGATGATGGGTGTGCCACTAAACGATTTAAGGAAAAAGGAGAAACGTGAAAGCCATAAGTAAAGGTAAAAACAAAGATACACATATACTAATTTTGATCATATCTTTTTTATTTTGAAAATTATTGGGCTATCATTCCGACCTTTTATTGGCCCGGTCCACCAAAGCCCTGTCTAATAAAAGCCCTCTTAATTTCCCTCTAACTCACATTACTCAATAGGTTACCTTGCCCAATAACCAATTTTACTCCACATAGCGCCATGTTTAACTAACATAACAACTATTTAATTATGTAGTGATTAAAAAATGTGTAAAAATTTAACTCCAAAGAGGAGCAATCGCATTACAATAGCTGTCAATGGTGCTGGGTCGTACTCAAGGCAGAATACTTGACAGTTCAAAGGCCTACACAACCGCTATTGGATGGAAAGTAGATGGTACACACACGCAGCAACGCTATCAGAGGGCTGCACACCGAATTTTGCTTCAAGCCTGTACATAGATTTGATTAATGAGCGGAGAATAAGACAGGTAGCCGTAGCAGTGAAGTAGTCACAAACATCAAAGCTAGGCCAAGTAAAGCAGACAAAATTTATAATAACAGTCCGGGGCTTAGTTCGAAAATGCGGTTTCGGTCACAATAAAAAACAGTCACGGTGATGCGGGAACGGGGAAGATGGGTTGCCGTACCGCCAAAATATCGGCTCAGACCATGAGATTTTCCTCGAACCCGCCTAACACGATTTTCTTACACCTTTACGATGCAGGCAGTATCGGTTCGATAGATTTTAGAACCTTCATGACGCGGGCGATAGGATACGGTGTGGCCTTGTTTTGACACCATGGTCTGTGGTAAATTTGGTCGAAGACATAAGATAGGTAGCTATGTGTCGTTGATTCTTTGGTGTTAGCAGGAAAGTCAATTTCATAGGAATGATACATAAGGGACAAATATCATGGCTACATCTGCTAGGAAAGTGAACTGGTTCTTTTCATGTTACTTTGCAAAAAAAAAGGGGGGGTTCCGAACATTTTTTAGGCTTCTGAGTTCTGAGACACCATCAATATTTCAGATTTTCAGCAGTCTGTTATTTGTTCATGAAGAGAAGAGAAAGCATAACATTTGAGTGATCTCATAAGCACAATATTCTAATCGTGCAATTGCATTCTAGCTGTTGTCTTGACAGTTACACTGAGAACAATGTACTCAGAATTGAAACAGAAAGACAAGCATGTTGGGGGGCATTGAAATCAATCGTCGTTAGTCTCGTGTTATTAGTAAACTATAACACGACAAGTTGGTAATTGAGTGATTATAAACTAGTAAATCACTCTAAGGAGAATACGAGACAACAATAGAACTAGTTTTGATAGACAATAAAATCAGATAGTGATATTGTTTGTAGGAATTACACCTTTCGAGATCTCCTTGCAACTTTCACGCAAGGGGTATGTACTGCACAATCAATTTAGCAACATATATTTCATCTATGTTCTTACCCAATGCTTCATTATGCAGAAACCTAAATAGTGACTAGTGCTACTTATATCAAGAAGCTTCATTTACATAGAGCAACAACACTTCATGAACACTATCTAATCTTCTATTACTGCCCAAACAAGATTGTATAAATAAGTGTTCAACTGTCAAACACATTTTTACTGCGTATATCATGTCAATTACACGAGTAATCAGTACGAAACAGCAAACACAATCAGACATTAAGGTAATACTTCTCTATTAGTCTCAGGATGATAACATGATGACTCGAAGAAGACCCATGGAAGGAGCACATATAGGCGTGGTCAGTGAGTCAATACAGAGATCTAAGACTTCATGAACAGATACGCTAAAACTTAGTATATCAAGTGAGCTATTGACAGCGTCATAGTTCTCTGCCTGTTCAAGAAAAAACTCGATAAGTTTCTAGTTTGTACTCTAATAATTTGTTTAGGCCATAAATCTTCATCATAACATTACTTATGTATTGTTGGTCAAGCTTGCATCAGCTTGCAATCTAATCACTAATATCCAATTCTGTTAAGCCTTAGTTTAGTAATCATTACCTATCTCATACATATGCACATGTTCACACATCTTCCATAAAACTCTCTTTTCTTCTAATAAGCACAAACCACTTCATACAAAATAAAAATGTTCTATAAAAAACAAAACAAAACAAAGGGAATTACTGTTTCATAACAACAAAAATATATAAATGGACTAACACGTGGTATGTTCTCAATTACATCATCTATGCTCTCTTTTGTCTTTTCATTTTTTTGAGGAAATTGATTATGTAACTGCATTTGTCCCCCAACTTATCAATACCCACAATCTTTGTGTCAGCATTAGCAACAACCTACTAAATAGGCGAAGACCCAATAATTGTAGTTGCTTCAACACCTCTATACTTGTAGATAAAAGGTTGCATCATATTTATAACATTTCTTGCTTCGTCAATTAAATTCATAGCATCATGAACTACTTTTAATGCTTCTTCAAACTTATCATGCTTATAAAGTTCCATAACTTCTGTACAGTAGTTCTTAATATTGTTATTAGCATCTGTAAGATAAGCAGTCCACTGACTAAACATTGCAAATTCAGCTTCCTAACCTTCTCTTTGCATCCTAGACTGTAGAATAGGTGGGGGTGCACTGGGGGACAAGAGATCCCGTAGCATACGGCTTCAACGAAAGTTTCTATCCTCAACCAAGAGATATTATTGGGACACATACTTAGATCAGGGTTCCCATAAGAGTTTTAATAAGCCATATATGTGTCACCATTGTGCACACATGTGTCCAAAAGGATGACCACATGAGTTGTCTCCACTTCCGACTCTACCCCCATACGATCCACTATAAACTCATGTTTCACTTTCATATTTCCTTCGTAAACTTACTCCCCATCAATTTGATAATCCTCGGTTATCTTAATCACACCAACTATTAGAAAGAGGGCAAGAAGTTCTTTGAGTTTGTTCACATTCCTTGCGGAATCACTGCGTAGAAAATTAAAACATTGTATCTTATGTCTTGCTCCACTATAAAAGAGGCACTCCTTCTTTTTTAGCCTTTTCTAGGAGTTCGATCGGTTTTCATCTGCATGCATGGTTACGATCCGCATCTTCGTTGGCAAGTTCATCTTGCCATTTTTCATGATTAATGTAGCAAATTCCTTGAAGTAGTGAAATCGGAACCTCGGCCTCGGCATACAATATCCTTAACTGATATTCCAATTGCCTAGAAACCACAACAAAGCTACAACTATCTTTACGCTGTTGGTTTCGCGGCTGATATATTTGTACACCGTTCTAGATGTTATGTTTAAACTGATAACGCGCAAGATAGTTATGCCGACTCATCTGTTAAACATTAACAGTGACAAGTATAAGAGAAATTTATGCATGCATTATACACACAATCAAGCTCGAAAATAAAATCAGTGCCATATTTACATTGATAGCTTGATGGAACTATCGCATGATGAAAAACCTACCCTAATTCTAGCCTTCAACTGGTCAGTGAAGAGAAACAAATTTGCTTTTTCCCTTTTTCCTAAATTTCTTTTCCTCTAATATCTTTAGATATTATTGTTTTTGAAATAAGATAATATGTGAGCGAATTAACAATATTCAAAAAAAAAAAAAGGTTCACTATGATAATATAATTAAAATAGAAAAGTAATGGAGGACATATATTGCCAGTGTTCGCATCCACAAATCCTAAACTCGATTCTTTAAAATTTTCTTAACTAACTCTGCGTAATCTACAACACTAAGTCTTAGTAGACATAGTCAAGGACAATAAATGCCTTATTCTATCTACTTACTCAACAGTAAATGACATCTCTCTAGTTACTAAATACATATATTAGAAAAAGAGTTGAGAATTTTCCTCTGTAGAAGGGACGTCAATGATGGTTTCTACAGACATCTGCATTGAAAGGTAATCAAGCACATTTGATCAAGAATGAGTTGCAAAGCAATCGAAGAGAAATTATCATAATACGTTCTAATAGGATTACAAATTACAACGGCAGTAAAATCAAGCTTCTTAATAGCCAAATATTAACATGGAAAAACAGATCGAGCATAACTTTACTAACTATATATGTTGTTTCTCAATTCGCCAGGGAAGAAAATGGAAGAGCACTTATTTCATATTTTTCCATTTTTGTTTTTCACCATTTATGGAAGATGTAGGTTCATTGTTGATCTAGGCCATCTTGCAGTAATCTTTAAGGTGTGAATTAACAAAAGACATCTATCATGGAATTTGGTTGAAGAAATATAAAACTGAATTTCGGATGAGAGAAAACAAAGGGATTGAACGCTCATTATTTTCAGCTGTAGTAATGACTAAGGATTGGGAACAAAAGAATAACTTAGTCGTTTTATTCACCATTTTCAACTTGTGAGTTCAATCCTTAACCTTATATAGAGCTACAAAGGGCTTTAAGTATTTAAGAGTAGCATTGAAATAAGAGTTTTTTAGATTATAAGATCCATTGCTATGAGCCTATCAGGATAACTTTTAGCTTATAGAATCAATCGGAATAAAGCCTTGCATTGCACAAGATAGCTTCCACGTAATTAAAATATTATTTCGGTAAATTAATACATAAACTTCAAGTTTCAGCATACTAACCTAAATCAGCACAAACTAGCACGAAAACAACCCAAATAAATGTTAAAGATTGAATTGCAAACACTTGCTCTACCAAAACGAGTATAATTAACTCCAACTGACCTGTTGAGTGTAGGGTGAATATTTCCCGCTTAAAGGAATGAACACCCGGTCATTTCCATCTGCACCTTCGACCTTGTCAACCGAGCAACATACACATGTTGCTGACAAGCTAAACAAAAAAAAATGCAGATACGATGTTCGAAAGCAAAAACAAAGATCCAACTTTGGACGTACAACAAGCGTGAAGAAAGAACTTAAAATAGAACAAGCCTACAACAAAATGACTAAGTTATAACCCAAACCATAGTGAGAGCAAGCGTAACACTTCATGCATCACACAAATAAGTAAATTTTATTGTATGAGATGAGATATTCAATATGTGTTATATATATGAGGTGCACCTTTAAAACAATAATCTCTAATTCACAAGTTATAATGTAATTTAACCGAACTGCATAATTCAGAAGCAATCTTGATTACTAAAAAAAGGCTTACAATTGATGTGAAGACAAGACTAGTTCGTTTGAACTACAACTTTGGTTTTGTTTATCAAACTGAAGTAGAGAAATCAGCAAAAACCTCCATGGACAAACATGAGGCTACTTTCATAGCTACACAGATCTTCCAATCTCAACAGCAATTTCATCTTATGCACGAGAATTACTCAAGAAGCTCGTGTCAATTGAAAATAAACTCCAGAAATAGTTTACAAGAAGGCCTACAAATAATAAGATTTTACCATCATGGTAAGTCCAAAAGATCGAGATTTGCAGCTGATCAAATCTCTAATGAGATGGTGATCAACTCATTAACACCAGAAGTTCACCAGCAAGAAAGAAGAGGGAACTTGGAGTAGTAAGCAAGAAAATAGTATTGAGAGAGTTTTGAGGGAGACAATTAGCTGGGAAGATATTGTATTCATCTATCATAATTATTTCATTACAAATAGTTACTATATATAACTGGTCCGCTTTTTTGGAGAAAACCGGATCAGTTGATATGTAACTAATCCGCTTTTCAACAAAAAACCGGACCAGTTGATATGTAACTGATTCGTTATTAAAAAAAAACGGGGCCATTTAAGTATTGGTATGGATTAAAAAACAAACACTTAATATACAACAGAAACAATAACATTAAACAACATAAATATCCAGCCTAATAAATTTGCACTTCAATTTCTATAGGTTCAGTATCTTATAATTCCTCATTAACATTTTGTTAAGACATGCAGCAAAATAATGAACAATCAAATTATACACAATCATCCCAAGTTTTTGAAGTTGAACAGATCAAATAACAACTAACAATAAAGAGGACGATAGAGCACTAGTGTAGCATAATGCTAAGAGCATATCAGAGCAGGGTAAGATCCTTACGCGCCATCACCAAAATCCTCATTGATAATTTCTTTGATGCTCTCACCGAATTGTAAGGTAGCTTCATGCAAGCTGTAGACATGGTAGAAATTAAAGAAAGAAAAAACAATCATTGTCATAATTTTATCATGAACTAAGACCACGCTAGTCGTCAAGACAATAGGAAACTACGAGTGTGTTTGGTTGGAAGGAAAATGTTATCCCGGAAAACTACTTTATGTACTTTCCTTTGTTTGGTTGGGGTAAAAATAGGAGGGGAAAGTATAGGATGAAATTTTGTCTTACTAAAATGGAAAACTTGTTTTCCCTCATGAAGCAAGGGAAGCCACACTTTCCACCCATTAACAAAGAAATGGGCTCAAATGTGATTTTCCTTTCCTTACAACCAAACAATGGAACATTAAAATAAACTTGAGTTTTCCTCCAGAAAATGATTTCCATGGAAAACTACTTTCCATCGAAATTGTTTTCCGTCCAACCAAACACACCCTATATGTGGGGGAAAGAAAGACATTACTGATGCAAAACTAGGCAAATAGTTAGCAATGTGATTTTACTTATTTGATGGTAATCATAGGGAGGTCATCATCCTAATCCAGAAGCATTCTAGACGACCCCTCTTGCCCTAGATACTCAGCTCTATATTTGAGGAAACCCCTATCCATACTATCACCCTCTCTCACCCAAGGAACTCTCCATGAATGGGTGAGTGCAAAGTGGCAGAGCTGGGAGTTTTGACTATCCTAAGCACATGAACCCAATAAGGCCTAATGTTATTTTTAGTTATTTATCGAATTACAATTGTTGACATGTCCTACTCTATATTAGACCACTGACGCGCTCGTTATAAACACGTCAAAGATACCTAAACTACCCAATATAGGGCAAGTAAAGGGTCGAATCCACAAGGACTAAGGGAAGCACCAATAAGTATCGATTTATGATAAGCTAAGCAAAGTCTATGTTTTTGAGATTTATAGATGAAAAGACAATAAGAAAAATGACTTTGGGAAGGGGTATCCACCAATCAACTCATTCACAAACCAAGCAATCACAATGGGAATCAACAATGGGGATCAATTGAGGGGAATTGTTCATCCATTGGTACTCTAACCACTCTCTCGAGCTAGCTAGATTGGCCTAGTCTCTTACCCAAGACCTATTCTCATGGCTAAGGCATTCAACCAAGCATATCCATAAACATGATGAACTTACACAAGCAAACTAAGTCCCCTAGACTTGGTAGTCCCTATTCTCATGGTCTTTCAAGCCTAATAATCGATTTGAGGCAACCCCTTAACTTCATCTCTCGATCCTTCACTAAGGGTACCTAAATTATGCTCCTATGATGGCCAATCACACAAACATTCATGAAAATGCCAAATCAATTAACCAAAATTATCCCAAGTCAAAACCCAATGTTGGATTTAGAGGTTCATGAACTCATTAATGGCTTAAAACCCTTCTCAAAGAAATAGCTACTCATAAATCATGATAAATTATAAACTAAAAGACATTAAGAACTATATATTAACATGCACTAAAACAATAATCTAGGATGAACAAGTAAATAGAGTGAAAATGACATGAAGAAAAGAAAATAATGCAATAATATATGAGAGTGAGTAAGAAATTCTCATTAAAGTTGCAAGGAGCCTCCAAATCTTCAAGTTTCCTTCTTAGATTCTTCAAATTCCAAGCTTTCAACAAGTTTCTCTCACTTCTCTCTCTAGAAATGAGATTTTCTCTCTCCTAGGGTTCTAAGAATTTCAAATCTCCCTTTATTAAAATATAATCTAAAATTAGCTTAAGTTAAAATAAGAGGAGTCCCTCTTATATAGTCATAAGAAATAAAATAGAAAATTACAAAACAACCCCCGCATTAAAACAAACAAAGTCGTAAAAAGGTTTCCGGAAAAATGACCCGACCCGGGCGGGTAAGATGACCCGAGCCCTCGGGTGGCATGACCCGAGCCCTTGGGTCACCTGACCCGGGCGGGTCAGACCAACAAGAGTGAAAATGAGTTTATCGCAGATTGACCCGGGCGGGTCAGTTGACCCAAGCGCTCGGGTCAGTTTTCAGTTTCGTCAGTTCATTTTCAAACGGCCATATCTCACTCGTTTTACATCGGAATTAAGCTTGTGACCACTGGTTGGAAAGATATTGAGCCAATCTTTCATCTCCAACTTGAATCGCTCAAAAATGTTTTTTGTGCTGAAAGTTATGGCCATTTGAAGTTGACCCTTGTGCGCAAACTCTTCCAAAACTTCTTATATTTGCCTCCGGAACTCGGTTATGCTTCCTTGATGCTTCCTTGACCTTCCTCTTCGATATTAATATTCGGGGTTGTGCAAGTGTCCTCCAAGCGTGCTCCTAAGTCCTGAAATGAAACAAATCGCCCAAAGAAAGTGCATACAAGAAGGAAAATTGCACAAATTAAGGAAATAGCTAACAAACTAGCTAAACTAACTCAAAAACAACTATAAAACCAATTAAAAACTATCAAAAAAGTAAAGTAATAAACAAGATATCAAACTCCCCCAAGCTTGATTTTTGCTTGTCCCCAAGCAAAATAGAATAAAACACAAGGGTAGGAGTATGAAGATTATTTGAAAACAAGATGAAGAAGAAAGAAGAAAGGAAAAAGGAGAAAGAAAGATTTTACACTAACTCATTTTCGTAGGAATCACGATTGCATTTAGCACATGCAACAAGCTCTTTAAACCCCTAGATCGCTCTGGAGGGCGAGTGGGATCTCGCGAGGGTTTCCAAAGAGTTTTCAAACCCACAACTCTAGTTTTTCATCAACCATTTATTCAATCAAATTCAAGATTAATGCCCAAGTCAACTATCAATGAGATGGTTCACAAGCAAAGATAGAGAGCAACTTTCAAAACAACTAATTCCAAGTGTACTCATAGGTTATGGGTAGAGAAAGAAACTAATCAAGATTGCGATAGGACACCTAATTAGACTTTTTACTCGCTCATCAGAGAACACCTAGCTATCCAAAAGACTTAGGGCCCTTCAAGTGTTACAAAAAGCTCAAACCACTAGTCCACCATCCCTAGACACACAAATAGGCCTTAGACTCCACTCTACTCGAAACTTTAGAAAAATAGTACTAAGTGTGGGAGGCATCCACAAATTGACCTCTTTTATTGGAATTCTTCTACTCTTTTTGCTTTTCGTTTTTCTTCACTTTTTTTTTCATTTTTCACGCCTTTTTTGACTGTTTTTGGCTTTTTCTTTTTCCCTTATTATGGGAATTTTTGCTATACAAATGTGAAGTTACTCACTAAGGAGAGACATAAGAACTTGTGGCTTTTTGTGCCACTTATTGGATACAAAGAGAAATAAAGACTAAGTTTCTTATAGAGCTTTTGTTTCGGGACATGATGAGTACATCTAGGGATACAAGGGACCGCGAATTTGAAGCTAAAATTATCCAAGCATGAGCAACTTAGTCAAGATTCAAGACTAGGCATCCAATTGATCATTCATTAGTTTCATTTTGGTAGATTCTAATGCAATCAAGATTAATCAACTCCTAAAACACCTTAACCCATGCTCACACTCTTCCAAAAGAAGCCTCTAAACATATACTCAAAGTCAAAGCAAGGAATCCACATTATATCATTACCTAGCATCTTCCTTGGGCAAGGAAACCAAACTTTTATCTAAAACTAACACTTCCTTTTGTTTATTTTTTCAATTCATTTTTTTTTCTTTTTTGACTTTGTTTGAACTAGAGAGAAGGAAATCAAAACTCGAAAGAGAAAGAAATGAAATGGAAAAAAAAAAAGATAAATAATTTTTTTAGATTTTCATTTTTTTGTGAAAATGGGAAAAATAAAGAAATAAACTATACACACCTCCCTCAAGCTAATAAATAGCTACTCCCCCAAGCTAGAATAAAGCATTGTCCTCAATGCTTAAACAAGACGATCAAAGGGAGGGAGGGAGGGAAGAAACATTCAACCAACAAGCATATGTTCCACAAATCATAGAGCATTGAAGAAAGAGCAAAAGGAAGGAAGCTACCGGATAGTAGGTGGGTGCAAATACCCGCAAATGACCCAATATCTCCATTTGTAATCAACTTTCTTCAAAACCATTATTTGCTTTCCATGTACCATTGAGAACAAGTGTTATTCTAATTATGTACCTAAATCAAAATCAAAGATAGAAAAAAAAAATGAGTAAAATTAAAGTAAAAAAATGAAAGCAATAAATCACGGGTTACTTCCCGAGAAAGGCTTATTTAAGGTCCTAAGCTTGACCTTTCTAGTAAATAGCAATTCAAAGATCGCAAGAGTTTGTCAAATGCACTAGCACACATTTCCATTATTATAGCATATGCAATACTTAAATAAAAAGCATGCACAAAATATAGTGTAATTCTATGCAAAAATTGAGGAGGGGGATGCCTAAAAGAAGTGGAATCAAAAGAAAAATCAAGAAAATAGGAAGAAGAAGACTCAAAATAATAAGAAAATGAACAAAAAGTCGGCAAATTCTCCTCGACAAACTCTTTTTGCTTGGCAATCTCACTCTTTTCCTCAAAAACAACCAAATTGGGTACTTGAATGTCAAAAGAGGCAAGAAACTCATCAAGAGGTGGAGTTTTGAGAGATGAAAATGGATATGAAATGGGAGTAGAGGGAATAATGTCAATCCTTCTTGTAAATGGAATATGAGGGGAAGAGATAGAAACAAAGCTTTCACTAACCACTTCACTCACATCGCAAGACTTAAGAAGGGAGACTTCTTCCACCAATGAGTTATTATCAACAACATTTTCATTATCCATCAAAACTTCAAAATCATCACCAATCACCAAATGAGGTATCTCACCCTCAACTTGACCAAGATCTTCACTCAAGTAAGAAGGGGTAGGAGAGGATGGATGCTCTAAAGCACAAGGAGGGAACGTAAGGTCCAATCCACTAGATGTAGATACATGAGACTCAAAAAGGGTATGTATCGACTCATAAACATCCTCACTTTCAACAATATCCTCAATAATGGGTCTTTTCTCCTCAAAAACATACCCCTCATCATCACTACTCCAAAAACTATCATCAAGATCATGGGGTTTTTCCAATTGATTTTCATTTTCAACATACTTCGAATCATCATAATCAAACTTGAGAATGTCATTTTTGCAACCCTGATTTTCCCTAAGCGAATTCAAACCACTTTTCAATTGTAAAAAGAGATCCTCAATGGGTTTGGAGTCAACTTTAGGGAGAGGCTCATAATTGGCACTAGAATTTGCCCCATTAAGATATCGCTCAAGAGTAAGCTCCAAATCGGATTTCGATGATTCGGAATGCAAGGAACCTTGAAAATCAATTTTGGGGGAGGGATTACAATCAAGCATATGAGAATCAATATTGGGGACATGTGACACATCATTGAAATTCATGCACATATTAGAGGAATCATGACAATTTGCATAAAAGTCGGAATCATAAGTGTCCTTAGCTAACCACAAAAAAAAATTCCAAGCTTCATCCGAAGATGTCGCTCGAAAATCACCGTTAAACATATTTTCAACAACTCCTCTAGTATGCTCATTTAGTCCCCAATAAGTAATCTCACAAGATTCCTCAATATTATAGCCATGAAACTTTATAAATTCCCCAAGTCTCTCAAAGTAAACCCAAAAAGACTCATTTTCGTATTGAGGAAAAGAAGTATTTGCCATTTTTTTTTTCAAAACAAAAAGAAAGAAAAAAAAAATATTCACAAATAGCCTAGACTTATCTAATCAACACGAATCAATGCAAGCCGAAGTCCCCGGCAACGGCGCCAAAATTTGACGCGCTCGTTGTAAACACGTCAAAGATACCTAAACTACCCAATATAGGGCAAGTAAAGGGTCGAATCCACAAGGACTAAGGGAAGCACCAATAAGTATCGATTTATGATAAGCTAAGCAAAGTCTATGTTTTTGAGATTTATAAATGAAAAGACAATAAGAAAAATGACTTTGGGAAGGGGTATCCACCAATCAACTCATTCACAAACCAAGCAATCACAATGGGAATCAACAATGGGGATCAATTGAGGGGAATTGTTCATCCATTGGCACTCTAACCACTCTCTCGAGCTAGCTAGATTGGCCTAGTCTCTTACCCAAGACCTATTCTCATGGCTAAGGCATTCAACCAAGCATATCCATAAACATGATGAACTTACACAAGCAAACTAAGTCCCCTAGACTTGGTAGTCCCTATTCTCATGGTCTTTCAAGCCTAATAATCGATTTGAGGCAACCCCTTAACTTCATCTCTCGATCCTTCACTAAGGGTACCTAAATTATGCTCCTATGATGGCCAATCATACAAATATTCAAGAAAATGCCAAATCAATTAACCAAAATTATCCCAAGTCAAAACCCAATGTTGGATTTAGAGGTTCATGAACTCATTAATGGCTTAAAACCCTTCTTAAAGAAATAGCTACTCACAAATCATGATAAATTACAAATTAAAAGACATTAACAACTATATATTAACATGCACTAAAACAATAATCTAGGATGAACAAGTAAATAGAGTGAAAATGACATGAAGAAAAGAAAATAATGCAATAATATATGAGAGAGAGTAAGAAATTCTCATTAAAGTTGCAAGGAGCCTCCAAATCTTCAAGTTTCCTTCTTAGATTCTTCAAATTCCAAGCTTTCAACAAGTTTCTCTCACTTCTCTCTCTAGAAATGAGATTTTCTCTCTCCTAGGGTTCTAAGAATTTCAAATCTCCCTTTATTAAAATATAATCTAAAATTAGCTTAAGTTAAAATAAGAGGAGTCCCTCTTATATAGTCATAAGAAATAAAACAGAAAATTACAAAACAACCCCCGCATTAAAACAAACAAAGTCGTAAAAAGGTTTCCGGAAAAATGACCCGACCCGGGCGGGTAAGATGACCCGAGCCCTCGGGTGGCATGACCCGAGCCCTTGGGTCACCTGACCCGGGCGGGTTAGACCAACAGGAGTGAAAATGAGTTTATCGCAGATTGACCCGGGCGCGTCAGTTGACCCGAGCGCTCGGGTCAGTTTTCAGTTTCGTCAGTTCATTTTCAAACGGCCATACTTCACTCGTTTACATCGGAATTAAGCTTGTGACCACTCGTTGGAAAGATATTGAGCCAAGCTTTCATGTCCAACTTGAATCGCTCAAAAATGTTTTTTGTGCTGAAAGTTATGGCCATTTGAAGTTGACCCTTGCGCGCAAACTCTTCCAAAACTTCTTATATTTGCCTCCGGAACTCGGTTATGCTTCCTTGATGCTTCCTTGACCTTCCTCTTCGATATTAATATTCGGGGTTGTGCAAGTGTCCTCCAAGCGTGCTCCTAAGTCCTGAAATGAAACAAATCGCCCAAAGAAAGTGCATACAAGAAGGAAAATTGCACAAATTAAGGAAATAGCTAACAAACTAGCTAAACTAACTCAAAAACAACTATAAAACCAATTAAAAACTATCAAAAAAGTAAAGTAATAAACAAGATATCATCCACTTCATATTTTTTTTACCCCAAACACTCCTAAAGATTATGGTATAGTAGTTAATATGGTAATATGCTAAGAAAGTAGCAGCAACATCCAAAAGACTGGAAAGACCAATTCTAAACTCCAGAGTCAAATTATCTTTCTCAAACGTTTCTCATTCTTCCCTTATGCGTCTCACCTTTCATTTATTGAATTCTTATTTCTTCTATTCATCCAAACTCATTTCTAGATTATTTTCCTTAATTTCTTCATCCAAATGTTATATAATTTCTAAACCAATTATATGTATCACGTTAGAAAATTCCTTAAAACTACCAACTTCATCATACTCTTTCTTCATAGTAGCATAAATCCATTGTAATTTTCTTGCCAAAAATTCCTTTAAGCTTCCAATGAAAAGAAATTTTTCTTGAATTATTCTTCTTATGATTATTACCCCATCTTCGATTGGGCTTATCTTTAACCAATGAAGCATAAACTAAAGCATTTCTATCAATCACCTCAATTCATCAATCAACTTGTTGAATCTTCATTCTTCACCAATTTTGTCTCAAACTCATCAAAATTCTCATCCTTCTTATCACACCCAATTCAAAAAAAAAAAAGTATTTTTTACCCTAAGAAACTCATCAACTACCTCTTTCTACTCAAAACCCACATCATTTATCTCCAAACCCAAAGCAAAAACTTCATTTCTATCACCAACACTCAACTTTCACCACCCAAATGCTTAATTACTTGTTTCTACTCAAACCCCACATCGGTTTTCTGAGAAGCAGTTCCGTTTCTTTTTTTATTAAGTTAAAACGCATTTTTCATTGCAAACCTCTCCAGTCTCCAATCTCCAATAAATTTCACTTTCTAGGGTGTTAGTTGGAAGATATGGTTTCCCTGTGTGTTTCATTGTGTGGAAATATAGGATTGATGTGGTGTTTCCTTAATCAAAATACAAATGATAATCCTGAGAGAACCGTTCATAAAGCTCAATGATATGCCTCGTTTGGGAAATGCTTAATTAGCAATGCCTAACAAGTGGTTCATGTTACACACTAATGCATCCTTCAACTCTAATGTTGACCCTTTGGCCTTTGGGTTTAATCGGGTCTAATAGTGTGCCATAATAACAAACTTATTACTATAAAGTTTAAACCACGATAAATGATAAATGAAGGGCGGGAACAGACCTAGTAATGGCGGGTTCTTGGATGACTTCATTTGTTCAATGAGTTCATCGGTAAGTTCGGGAATGGCAGCTCGGAGCTTTGGGACAACATTGAGCTTTAATTGGGCTTGCCCTCGAAAAAGAAAGCTGGGCTATATAAACATTGCTGAAACCAGTTTCTTGGCCAATTTGACTATAGGATTTGTTGGAGCATATTTTGACTTCTTGAAGATTCTCCAGTAATGTGTCAATGGACGCCATTGTTTGTTTCCTGCTATATGCACTCTGTGGCAATGTAAAAAGAAGATGAGTTTAACCTTATGCGTCCACTTTCACCATAATTCCGACCATGTCCTTTCTTTTGGCTTTTTGGTTTTTCTTTCGTTAATTTTTGTTTGTGCAAATCCATTTTCCTTTTTTTATAGTTCTTTCGCTTTTTTTTACTCAGGACTAATCTTGTAAGAGACCCTCTAGTTTTAATTTAAATTTAAGCGATGGTCTAAGCCCAAATAATAATCATTTTAACCCAATTAGTGATAAATTTAGTTTAATCTTTTTAGTCACCAGTTTAATCAATTTAGTGACCAGTTTAGTTTAAAGTGACCAGTTTAATCCATTCCATGTATGACTGTTCAAAAACCGGTGTGGACTTGTAAAATTGGCCAGACCATACCGGACCAAAGTCAATTGGTCTGGTCTCCGATTCTCAAATTTTCATTTACCAGGTTTCGGTCCAGTCCGGTCCATTTACCAGGTTTGGACCGGACCGGACTGGACCGATTCAACCTTTTGCTTATGAATAGTTTGTTGTTAGTCTTGGATATCTAGTTTTTTCTCTTATATGTTGATATACTTACTCATGGCTAAGCAAAATTCCCGATAATAAATGTTGTTTAGTTAAAAAAATAATATTTTTTCTTATTCAAAGTTTAGTTTTTCCCCAATTTTAACCTTTCAACTCTTATAACATACTTCATCGGTTTCTAAATAAGTGCAACATTTCCCATTTTAGGAAATGTCATAATTAGTGCAACATAACTGAAAATCGAACGTTTTCTTCTTTTTACTTACACAAATGACATTACTTAATTCCCCCAACAATTTGATTAACTTATCATCTGCCATCCTAAACAATACTAATTAAACAACCCCCACTCATCTCAGCCACCCCACACTCAACCCCACCCACTCCCCTCTCTCTCTCTTTCCTCAACTTAACTCACCCAACCCACCCCTCTTCTCAACTCAACCCAGCAACCCAACACCACCAGTATCAACCTCACACCACGTTGAGCACCACCAACCCGACACCGCCATTAGCCCAATACCACCACCAGCCGACACCACCACCTCTCCTTCTCTCCCCTCCTCTCCTTTTCCTCCAACACCTCCTTCTCTCACCTTTCTCCAGATCCGACACTGGTGAAGAGTGAAGATGAGGAGAAAATTTGTTGCCTTTATTTCTCTCTCTTCCCCTCCACTTCCTCTTGGTCTTCGTTTTCGTGGATCTGGACGCAATATTTTTCTAATTCCTACAATTTATATGGCTTTCGAAACTTCTCCAATTGTACAACAAATTTCGATTGTTCAGCGGTGGTGGTTAATAAATTTTGTGGTTGTATCTTCTTTTTCGAAGGGTTTATGTTGCTGCGATGGTGGTGGTGGTAAGTTGCTGCGATGGTGGTGGTGGGGAGAGACAAAAGATGCCGGTGGTGGTGGTGGTTGATGCTTGCTGCGGTGGAAACAGTGATTTCGGGGGGGTAGTTTCAAAGGGGAGGGTCTTGGTTTCTAGGGTGGGGGAAGGAAAATGGGGTGTTTTCTGATGGGCAGGATTGGGGGAGAGGGAAAGAGAATTTCCGATGGTGGTGGTGGCGGCGGTCGATGGTGGCACTGTTGTGCCTGTGGTGGATGGCAAGTGGAATGTCTTGGGGTAAATAAAGTTGGTGGGTAGTTAGTGTAGGTGTTTAATTAGTAATTAAGTTGCCTAATATCTCTTTTAATTGGGGTCCCCAACTTTCTCTCTCTAGGTGCATTAGTCTGTGTGCCATATTAATTGCTTCAACTGGTCCGGTCCATGGTCCTCGGATTTTAATTTACAGGGTTTTGGTCCGGTCCGATCCGGTCTGCTTTTGGACCGGTGAACACTCATAATTCCGTGACTAGTTTAATCCATTTTGTAAGACTGCCTAATACTCCCTCTGTCCCATATTAATTGCAACACTAGGGTGAGCACATAATTTAAGGAATTATATAAAGTAGGGTATAGGTAGTATATTATTTTATTATAAAGGTTGATTAAATAGAAGATGGTGGGTATTATTATATTATTATTAGCTTTTGGGTGGGTCCTTAGTTGGGAGGGGGAGTAGGGATATGTGAGTATTTAAATGAATTTCACAATTTCCCATAAAAGTGTTGGGGCACTAGTAGAGTGACAAATGATAAAATATTAGTGGGTTCATTCTTAAAATGGAAGTGTTGCAACTAATATGGGACAGCTGAATATAGTAAGTGTTGTAATTTATATGGGACGGAGGGAGTAATTCTTGTCTTAGTCAATTAGTTCTTTCGTTAATTTTTTGCTAGTTTTTTCTGGGTTTTGGGTTTAGTGTGCTCCAGTCCTGGGTGGAGTGTTTGGTGTTTTCTCTTCTGGTTTTCAGTGATGTCTCATTCATCTCTTCCTGAATTTCCTCGATTAGGAGTAATCTTGCATGCTCCTCCCGTCAATATTTTGGCTGAAGAAGTCGACTGGAATAAGGTTGTGATAGGAGTTTTTTCGAGCCAAGTCCTCCTTTAAGAGTTGTTCAATCTGTTGTGGAATCTCTTTGGTCGTCATGGGAGTCGATTGTGACTCACAAAATTGGCAAATATTATGTGTTTTTCTGTGATCATGTCCAGGATATGGAAGCTCTCCTGGCTCTGTATACAACTATTATGGGTGGAAGAATTTTAACTTTTCGAAGGTACCCATGCAGACATGGTTCCATGCATACTAAATTTCGACATGGCTACAATTTGGGTTAGGGTTTTTGGACTTCCTCTTCCATTTCTGGAAGAAAGGTGGGCATTGGAGGCTTTGAGACACGTTGGTCATTGTTGGATATATGCTCAGACAACCTATCTGCCAATTTAGAACCGGAATTCAGGGCACGGGTTAGACTTAATTTATCTCTTCATCTAATTCCTGGTTGTTACTTACCTTTGGGTGATCAAGACTTGGTGTGGGTGTATTTTCGTTATAAAGGTGTCTTTAAATTCTGTAAAAATTGTGGTATTGTGGGCCATTATGCTTCTTCGTGTTGCTTCTCTACTTCTCGGGCAATTCAAGGACTCAGACAGAGGTTTGATCATTTACGTTCTCAAGGTTTTAGGGTTTGGTCTCACCTTTGCATGAACCCTTTTATGCCAACCTAATTTATGGCCTACTAGATATATTTAGAAATCGCAATGAAAGACTTAGATTAAGGGTGTAACAACCCGTCCTTTAGACATGCTAAATCAGGAAAGTTATAACTGAAATTATATAAATGGCGATAGCGGAAATATCGCCAGAATGGATATGTTACTCTAAGCTCGTAAAATTAAACTAGTTATAAGTTAAATCCAAAAATATCAACTCATGTAAAACTCCAAATAATATTCAACGAAGAAAATACAACTTCATATCCCAAATAAACATAAAACGAATAAAGGAATCAAGCCACAAGGGGTCCTATGAAAATTCTCACTCGAGCCCATAGTAAAGCAAAATTTGTACCAACAAAATTATAACAACATCCACAATCAGTGGGAATTAAGTAGCAGTTCTCCCAGCCCAATTTGGATCCATATAAATCTTAGTAAAGCAAGTAATTACAAACATGCATGGATCACAAACACACATCAATACATACTTTACTTTACAACTAAAGCATCTTCCTTTACGTATTTATAAGAATTTACATATCACGTATATCACAAATCAAAATAATAAATCCATCTTAGCTATCAATGCAATTAAAAACTCAATTCAAAACCATCAAAATACTTGAATTTCGTCCCAAGGTAAACCGTTTCCAAAAAACAAAACAAAGGGAATAAGTCCAAAATACATGTTTCATATATATACTGGGAATCCGTCCCAAAATAATAATACAGAAGAATACTGGGAATCTGTCCCAAAAATAATACAAGGAATCCGTCCCTAAAACACGCTAGATCTAGAGCGGAACGCTAATGGGAATACGTCCCACTTCCTATGGATATGTCAGATCTCGATCTCCAGACAGTCTCGACTGCCCACCGACCTCTCGGACGACAACACAACCAAGGTAGACCTAGGAATACATCCTAAGTTGGCATGTTCCTCACCTTTGGGAATACGTCCTTCAGGCTACCTTACTCTTAAAATAAATTATTACCTCAAAACCAATCCAAGATAATAATCAAAGAAGTCACAAGTCTTTCAAAAGTCAAATAAATTCGAATAAAGATCAAGGTTTGATAAAATAAAACTCTTTTCAAATCCACATGTTTAAATCACACAAATTTTGCTCGTTGTCTGAGTTTTGGTACTAACTACATTGTGAAGTGAATCACAATACACCAAGTACATAACTCTTGGCGAAACGATACTCGGGACAGTAATCAAACTCCCCCGAGTATAATCTTGTCGATAACTTATTAAAACTATAAATAAAACCATGTACAATTCAAACCAAAAAAATGTACTTCACAATATTCCTCAATTCACAATCCACCATTTGACAAGCATTTTACTAAATACAATCAGTCAGTAAAACAGATCACCAACAGGCTATATTTCCATAAAAACAGATCATACATAATACAGAAAACACAAACTACAACAGAAGTTAGGCAAAACATCGCGTAGCCTGGAACTTGCGCGCCATTGACTCGCGCAGGTACTTCACTTGCGCGTGGTGTCTGGCGCAACTTCTGCAATTGCGCACAGACTTGCTGTTCTGGGAATCACAGCACACGTTCTGCCATTTTTACGATAGCACCAAAGCATTCAAAGTCGATTTAATAGATGACAAAACAACATGAAACAACATGGAAGTACTATAAGACCAAATTACATCATTTAACATGGTTTCTAATGTGATTTACCCAACAACTCAATCAAAACTTCATTTTCCACAAATTACAGTAAGTTTTTCATAAATTATTTGAGTTTTTGCAAAAAATAGCATTTAAACCTACAGCGAGCGACTGCTCCCCTCACGAGCATTCGCACAGTTTTGGCAGAACCTTGAAAAATTGGGAATTGGCATAAGAAGTGCACTCTGAGAGCTTAGCGCTCTCTCAGGCTCTGGAGCACTTGCTCGCTCAAGCAACTCCAGCCTTTTCCAGCGTTTGTGGTAATGATGTATTTTGATTAAATGACGATTTAGAAACTCGTCTAAGGGCTTAGGGGTCGAGAAAATAAGATTTATTTTCCCCCATTCACTTCTCTCAAACCCTAACTCTCTCTCAAGCTTTCCTCTCTTCCCTTTCCATGTTCATCTTCTCCAACTCAAGTTTTTGGGCAAAAATGGTGGATTCAAGAAGGGCTTTCGGATTTCTTGCATCTCTCAACTTCATCTTCCCTTTTTCCTACTCAATATAAGTTTTAAACTCTTGATTTCAAGTCATGGTTAGTTTGATTTATGAATTTGGGGTTTTTGTTAAATTAGGGTTCTTGAGTAAAATCAACTTGGGGAAAATGGTAGTGATGACTAGTAAAGTAGAAACCATTCATGATTAATGGTAAAATGGATTAATAGTAAAGTTAAGTGAGTCTTAATTACCCTAATGTTAATATCTACTTACTCTTAGATTCATGATTAAGTTAATGAAGTTTTAAGTAGTTTAGATTTCATGAATTCTCAAGTAAAGTTAGTAAAGTGTTTAATGAGTTAACATGAGATTAAGGTTAATGAGATGAATGGTTAATCCAGTTGAGTTAATCATGAGAATAAGTTCAAATGATTAAGGGTAGAAGGAAAGTAGGATTTTTTTGAAGTATAGTCAAGTGACTTATACTATGCATTGAAATGTTGTAGATTTCCGTTCATAGAGGAACTTTGACTGGCTTGTGATTGATGTTGATTGGTTGGTTTTAGTTGCGATTGACGTAAGATTTCTTACCAAACTTGTACATGAATTGGAAATTTTTCCATTGTTTGAATGAAATATATGGATTTATGATATTGGGTTATAATGGAAATGTTTTCCATTGTTTGCATAAAGTAAATGGATTTATGATATTGGATGGTATTAGAAATGTTTTCCATCATTTGAATAAAGTATATGAATTTATGATATAGGATTGTATTGGAAATGTTTTCCATAGTTTCATATCGGTTTATGAAATCGGTTTATATTAAGAATTGAAGGGTTTATTTTCATAATGGTGACTTATGAAATGTAACCCCGAGTTGTTTGAAAATGAGGTAGTTTCTCTTATGATATCTGTGGTGATTCACTATTGATAGAAATGTCAAAAAGGGGAAAGTCCCTCATTATGTTTTATATTATATGTTTTTGGAAAGGAGGAAGTTCCTCCATTATGGTTGATAATGGTTATGTTTCGTGGTGATTCACGATCATAATTCATATCTAAAAGGAGGATGTTCCTCACTAGTTTGGTAAAGTTAATAGTGTTTAAATAGGAAGTTCCTCGCCTGATATCCTTTGCGAATCATGAGCCAAGTTGAGATTAAAGGATGAAGTTCTTCGCGTGATATCCTTTGTGGATCACGAATATAGTTGAGTTTTAGTAAAGGAGGGAGTCCCTCCATGTTTTGGTTTTTATGGGGTTGCCGGGGGCGGTATACCTCGGGTTTGGAAGTTACCGAGTTAACATCGTCTTAGTTATTTTGGTTGGGGTATTTAATCAATACTTCGCCATAAGTCTTCCTACTTGGCACGTTGTCTTGATTAGGGTATGCATACTAGGGGCTCTTGGACATTCAGCCTCGTCGGCCTAGCTAGCCCATTGTGGATATTTAGCACTTCTTACCCATGTGTTCGAAAGTAAAGTATATAGTCACAAATTTTATAAATTGGTTTCGAAAGAAAGATTTTATGGTATGATTTGGAAAGAAAGCAACAGTGGATTTGAATTATTAAAAGTTGTTTATTATTGTTTGGAACTGATTATTGTTGTTCAAGTTAAATGTTGTACAAGTGTAAATGATTTTGTGGAATACTATGTATGTATTCCACCTGCACATTGGATAGTTCAAAGTTGATATTGGTATGAAATCTTGCTCAGCCTTTTGGCTGATATTACATGTCTTCAATGTGCAGGGCTTTGGTGGTGACTAGCTTGCTTGGGGTGAGAATGTTGACTTCACCTAGATGTAGGTTCACTAGTGGAAAAAACCTTATCTGTCACTTAGTAACAGATTCGGTTTTTACAAAACCACATCCGAAAATCATTAAAAAAATGGGAGGGAAAGCTGGGCGGAAAATCTGATCCGGTCTTTTAGTGAACTAGATCAGATTTTAGAAACCTCTCCGGTTTTCTAAAATCTGATCCAGTTCACAAGACCAGATCAGATTTTTCGTTAATTTTTCCAAAGGAAAAAACCTCGCGTTTTCCCTCCTTCACCCAATTTCATTTCTCGCTCCTCTGTTTGCTTGCTCTCTTAGCTTAGACCCTTGCTTCAATTCTCCCTCCTACGCCTCTCTTATCCCCCATTCTAAACCCCTCTCTCACTCATCCTCCAACATAAACCGACGAGATTTCCTCCTTTCTATCTCTCACTCATCCTCTGCCCTCCCATGTATCGCTCTCTCTCTCACACTCTTTTCTCTTATCTCACGAACGAAGCCACCTCCTCTCTTGCACTGTTCGTTCGTTCGTCAATCTTCACCCTGTCGTTCATCAGTGAAGACAAACAAAGCCAGATCTTCACCTCGTTGATTTCTCTCAGCCCCTCGGCGTTCATCTCGCCAGCAATTCTCCTCTCCTCCCTTGTCGTTCATCTTCGTTGCTGCAGATTTCGAGGTTTTTCGTTTTTAGTTACTGATTTTTGTTTCGTATTTTAATCTCGTTGTAATTCCAGATTTAAGTTAATATTTTTCATTAATTTATTTTCTTTTGTAATTCGCAGATCTAGGTCAAATTTATTTCTTTGTAATTAGACTAAAAGGATTGATTTTCGCTTAATTTCTCTATTTTTTCGTTGGATTTCTTTTTTATTTTCATTTATATCTTCATTTTTTGTATTTTCGTTCAATTTAATTTTTGGTTCATTTTCTTTAATTTCTGGGCTTTGTAATTTATTTCAATTGTAGGGTTTATGTTTCCTTTTTGTGTAATTTTGTTTGTTTATTGTAATTTATTTTCGTAATTTATGTTATTTTGTGTTTAATTTTCGTTTTTTTGTTCATATGTTTTGTATACATATTCTGTTCTTTTTAACATACTATTTTGTGTAATTCTGTAAACTGTATAAGTATAACCTTGTTTCAAGATTTTGTTTTTAGACAATTTTTGTTTTGAACATGATTGTTTATATTTTTCATTTATTCTGTTTGTTGTGATTGTAGATTGTGGCATTGTTGCTTGAGAATGGGGCTGATGTCAACTCCAGAAACTATTCTGGGCAGGTGGGAGATTTTTTATTTTTTATTTTTTGTGTTTTTTGCGGGTATATACAAGGGTATTAGAGCATTTTGTGGGGATATACCTCATTAAATGTTTTTTGTGGGGATATACCAACCTAAATTTAAGTTTTGTTAAAAGGTACCAAAATGACTATTTATGGCGAGAAAGTCAAATTTCTGGTCTTTGACTTGCTTAATTACACTTTGTATAGTGCGTGATATTCAATCGTTTCTATTACATTCATTTCCCTCCAACTTCCTCACTGTCACTTTGTGGCTCACTCGCGAGTTCCTACCAAGTCAAAGGCCGAAAATTTGACTTTGTCGCCGGAAATAGTGTTTTTGGTACCTTTTAACAAAACTTAAATTTAGGTTGGTATATCCCTACAAAAAAAATTTAGTGAGGTATATCCCCACAAAATGCCCTATTACCCTGGTATATCCCCACAAAAAACTCTTATTTTTTTGAGATAATTTGGTTTTGGGTTTGGTAATTTTTGTGAGGTTTTGTTGATTTTGATGTTTTTATAGATGATCACTGATTAAAGTTGCTTTTGAGCTAATTTTTTTTATATTTTGTCATTTTGTTGTTGTTCTTTTAATTGTTGAGGCTATTGTGGTTATTAGAGTGAAGATAGAAACTGAGTGATAAGTTAATTTTTTTCATGAATTCAATTGAAGACGGCGTTGATGCAAGTGTGTAGATATGGGCACTGGGAGGTTGTGCAAACTCTTCTGCTCTTCAGATGCAATGTGAGTTTTTAAATACAAAGTATCAATTAGCATATGGAAGGATGCAATCTATGTAGTTTTAAGTATTGTGATATAAGTCTTGGTGACTAACATTTTTCTTTTAAGATTGAATTGAACCTAGATTCACCACTGCAAATTAAAATTATTCTTGATTTTTTTTTGTTCGCGGGTCGAATTTTAGGGTTTCAATCATTATGGCTTGGAGACCACAATTATAGAAGAACTTGAAGGAGCTTCCCATTCTTCTCTGCCAAACTTTTCCCATTTGAATTTTAGGGTTTCAATCATTATGTTATGGAGTCCCTTTGGGAATTTATCATTTCTTAATGAGCTTGTAATTTTGGAGTATTTGTTTAGTTTGTAGCCATGACCCTTGTTGCGTAGGTACCACTGCCTTTTTCATTAGTCATTGAATTTTGTAAGAGGGGTCTGAGCAAAGATGGTAAAGGTGATGTGCTTTGTGAGTCAGAGATACTTCAGAATCAGGGTGTGGAATTGGATGCTGATTTGTGCAATTCAATAACAAATGCCCGTGATCAGATTTATTTGGTGCAGGTTGTTGCTTATAGTTCATGTGGATAATGCAGTGTCAAATAGTCCCAACTTTTCAGTTTTATGATTTTCGTTTTTATATTATCAAAAAACAAATAACAATAGGTAGTTGCTTACCTTACACCTATTACTGCATGCATAGCCCTTATGCCTTGCAAGTAACGTTATATCATAACGTGCTTGATGGCTCGTTGGCATAGAGTCAAAAACAATTATATCTTTAAATGCAGGCATGCCATTATCGTCATTCTTACCTTTATTGTACCATCCTTTGCATTGTGTTTGCAGCAGGATTATAACTAACCCTTCTTATCTTATTAACAGTGAAGTGATGGCTTCTTCTTGTATAAGGTTCTGAATATATGCAAACCAAATGTGGCTGCAGGTTCCAATATTGAATAGGGAGAATGAAGAAAGCAATTGCAAAGTTTACAAGAAGACATTAGAATAGTATGTTTATGGATCGTATACTGTTCTGCAGGTACCATCCTTTTTTGACAGCTTCATTGCTCTCGATTCTCCTGATTTATCACTTCATCTAAGATTTAAACGAGCATATGAATACTCCCAGAAAGTTGTTCTTCAAGTAGGTGATGGCCTCTATATTCCTGAAGGTTGGTGAGTTTTTGAAATATTATCATCTACATAGCAGTAAGCAATGATATTTATAATGGCCAACTGCACCTAAACATTGATCAGGGATTTTCTGAGCACGCGCTCCCAACTCTATTGAATTGTTGTGACACGCATGAGTGTTTTATTCATGTTGTAGAAGTAATATGATATTCTCAAATGAGCCTTTTGGTTGGCTAGTGTCTTGGCAAATACTTCTTGGACTGCAATGAGATATAGGAATTCAGAATTCTACACTAAATTTTGTAGTGGAATACAGATTCAAGATAGGAGCCTCTAACAACTATTAACATTCTATATTTAAGTGAACATGGCCTGCCACTTTTATGATACAATAATTATGCACATGTTTTTTTAGAGGAGTATAAGTTTTGTTGATCTAAGATATAGTTGTGCCTGTTTTTCTTGTTAAAATATTCTATAAGCCAATTTCTGAGAGACTTTTGTGTTCATAAACTTTCGATACCACAGGATTGACAATTGTTGGTACTCTTTTTTTGCAGGTTCCATTAAGTTGATAGTGATCAGTTGACAATTGTTGTTAACTTTTGGTGGAGATCTAACATCACATCGAAGATGTCGGAACACATGAATGTGTATTATGTGCGTAGGATATTGAAAAGGTGGTATGCTTCTTCCTATACCTCAAAAGATTTGATACTTATAGAACTTTCAACTTAATTATGCTATGTTTTCCTTTCATGTTTTATTTATTGACGAAACGGGTGCTGCTAAATCAAGATTAATTGACAAGGAGATGGTATGTAGCTCTTAATTCTTTGTCATAAATGTGTACATGTTTTTTCATTTGAAGCGACTGTGCATGTCTTCATTGCCTAAGGATCTCTTTTTAGCTTTGTCAATAATGTGTAAAAGTTTGTTGCTTATCTGAAGTGAAGATGCATGTCTGCCTTGATATGTCGATAATGTTTTATCTAGAACAGATGTTTTTTACTGTCTATTGGCTTGGTGGGTAATTCGTGTTGGCCTTGGCCCTGTTAACAGTGATGTTTCTGTTGGGGCATTTTGTATTTTGGAAAATCGGTATGCATTGCTATGTGGCTTTGGCAATGCTTAGACATTGCAAAAAATATGAATTTGCGAAAAACTGGAAAGGTGTAACGTACTAATGTGTTTTCATAGATTTTTTCAACTAAATCATGACATTACTGAGAAATTTTATCTTAAAAAATGCTAGTATTGCCTTTGCGCTGCCAGCCTGCCGCGTATTATAGTGTATTGTCCTGAGACGTTGCTTTTACTAACACATTCTTTGAAAATCTAGAACTAGGTTCCATTGACAGATTTTCTTGCTGCTTCTTCTTTCTTTTTTAATAGGGCAGAATCAGATGTGCAGAAAACATGTGATGGAGGCTCTAGTAAATTCAAAGATTGCATAAGTGAGGCACATGACGGTGGATAAGCTAGTCTTCTTTTATCCATTGCACATTGGTGAATATGTGTATGTGTGTGTGTGTGTGTGTGTGTGTGTGTGTGTGTGTGTGTGTGTGTGTGTGTGTGTGTGTAAATTAGTCATTGGTGAATATATCGTTTTTCTCGAGTAACTAAATGGATTCTATTGTCTATGCATCAGATGGTCAGGGAAATGTTGTGTACCAGAAATATGAGAATAAGCCAAATCTAAATGTCAAACTTCATGATCTTAGCCTCCCAGCACGTCAGGCACTTTATGAACTTGTTTCTCGTGTCCACGATGGGGTAAATGCTACAAAGGATTTATGGCACAACATGGGAAAATGAAGAACTGGGAAGCTTACCTGCATTTCAAAGCTGAAGCTCTTCGGCGAGATCACAAGTGTCTTGGCCAAGATCTTTTCCCATACAGGTATCTAAAAGTGAATGAGATCATCACTGAACTTGGAGGTGACCTTGTGATGTAAATTCCTAGGAGTTATGTACCAGTCACCTTATGTGTACTTTTTATGTATATATATATCCTTATTTTTGTTCAATTATCTATAATAAAATGAGTATTAATACTTTTTATCATATACATTAGTTTTTGTATCAATTAAGAACAAAAAAATGCAAAACATAAATAAATAACCGGATCAGTTACCCATTAACCGATCCAATTTTCACCTAAAACCGGATCAGTTAATGGGCATACAAGCATTATGGCGCCAACCAATAAACTGATTCGGTTTTGAAGGAAAATCGGATTAGTAAATAATTTACTGATCCGGTTTTTGATTGGATCAGTAAATATTTTGGATCTGCTGCGAGCCCACCCAATCCGGACCAAAATCGGATCAGTAAGCCCGGTTTTGACCGGATCGGGTGGGCTTTTTTGCACTAGTGGTTTAATAATATTTAGATTTCCACTGAAATAGTTTAGAATTTTGGTTTATTTTAGGAATGTATAAATTAAGGACAAATTCATATGGATAATCCCAATTATGGCCGTTCTCCCAATATTAATCCCAACAACCTATTATCCTGGTATAATCCTAACTATTATGTCTAATTCACAATATTAGTCTTTTAACCATAAAATTTACTCCATTGAATCAAAATTAGACTTCATTGAGTCAATACATACTAATACTTAGCCTTCATAACAGAAAGTACATCTTAAACTAACAAATTCCACTTCCTAAATCACCATTACAATAAGTTAACCAAGTTTAAGGACTAATATTATGAATTAGACGTAATAGTTAGGATTATACCAGGATAATAGGTTGTTGGGATTAATATTGGCAGAATGGCCTTAGTTGGGATTATTCATGTGAATTATTTGATAGATTAATTACATTCCCTTTCGACTTGTAATAGTTATTTATGGTTTTAGCTGTCAGTAGTAGTAGTACCTTTTGCCTTGCTGTTATTAAATGTTTAATAATCGCGGCATAAAAGCCTTTGGATTGTCAAATTATTTACTCTGATATGTTTTAAAAAGGAAATGGAAATCCAGGGTTGTACAGTTGGTATCAGAGCCTACGGCTAAAACCTACGGTTAAAGCCTACGACAATAGCCTACGGTTAGAGCTTATGGTTAGAGCCTATAGGTTGGTTGTACCTAGAGGTCGAGTCTAGATGTTGTACCGAAGGTTTAGGGCCCTAGGTTGTGCCTATAGGTCATACTTAGAGGTTGAGGACTAGGATTGTGGCAATAGGTTGAGATCTAGAGTTGTGACCACCGGTTTAAAGCCTATCGGGATCTCCAAATTCCTTCCTTGATTATTAATATTGTGTTTTTGGGAGAAACTATGAATCTTTCCCTTCTCACGTAGATTGTTCATCACCATTGAGACCGCTACCAGCCGGGGCGTGTGTTGAGGATGAAGGATAATGTACGTAAATTTTAATTTTTGTTGTGGGTTATAGAAATTGGATCCATCTATACCTTGAAATAGATTGTCGTGACCTATTAGGTTATTCTTAGAGTTGTATTCTTAAGTTGTGAACTTAAGAAAGAATAAGTAAAGTATTCAAATTGAAAAGCCGTGGTGAGAATGAGATATGGGAAGTAAGGGATCTTATCTGATTGATGTGTGTTGTTGTTGTGGTGTGTTGTTGTTGTGGTTATGGTTTCCTTGTATATGAATGTTTGAATTCTAAGTTCGACTTGAGTTGAATTGTGCTTACTTCCATTTTTGGATGATTTGCTAGTAAAGATTAACCATTTTATGTTTGTCCTTGTTTGTTTTGTGATCTTAAGTTGGCGCCTAACCGATTGCGTGCTAGAAGTTCAAGTTTGAGTCGCTTGTTGCGAAATATAGTTCCATTAATTTACGGGAACTCTAGGGTGACATTCCGTCTTGACGTTGTTTTCTGTCGTCACTTATTTCATATAAGAATTTAGACCGTCAGTTTTATGTGCAAGCAAGTCATGAAGTAACTATATGCTAATTTGTCGTGTTTGGTTGACTTTCATGGAACCTAAGTGGTGAACAGTGTAGTCAAAGGAAAAAGGAATTAACTAAATGAGTCAGTTTCTCGTAACGTTTAAGTGGCTAGTCAAATTTGGCTCAGATTGTGTTAGGGGCCAATAGTTTGGCCCTGCTAAAGTATTATTTTTTATTTGTCGGTGTCAAGGAGTCGGTTTGAGACCATTATATAACAACTAGTAATTGTCATGTAGCAAGTAAAGCTACAGAGTGGTGACATATGCAAGGCATAATGTCAACTTGAGTCATTTCAATGATGGAAAGCGTAGTTTCCCTGTTATGTGATTTGTTTAATGGTGATCAAGGTCTAATAACACTAAATGGTTAGCAAGTCTAATGTTGACTGGTTTAACGAATTGAGTCCAAATGCTAAAACTACGAGTAAAAGTAATCTAACTCCTTGGTTTAAAGTCGTTGCAAGGTTCTTGATTAGTAGTCACTTACCTTAAGAGACAAACTATAAGTTCCGCAGTTTCTTGCACTTGTTTGATGAAAGGATTGTAGTTGTGGAGTTATAGTTGTACCATGTTAATTGGTTTAGAACCTCGAGATAGCTTGGTTATAACTTATAACAAGCTCTCATTTGTGTCGCCCTGGGCGTTAGACGCCCACTTAAAGTTAACAAAAATTTGAGTAACCCTTGTTAATGACCTGGAAGCCGTTGAGAATGGTTCAATGTGTTGGGCCTTAATATCCTAAGTCTTGTTTGAAGAATGAGATTAAGTTATTATAGTAATCAAAGGTGTGTAAAGGGATTAATTTGATAGAGTTGGAGGTTTGTCTGTGTGAGGTTAGGTGCCCTTTCGGGTTGAAACAGCCTCGGTTACCCTAAAGCCTCGATGCTCGGGATTTTAGAGGGCCACACGCGACTAAGAAGTCATGCACATCAAAAGGCGCATGTATGGGACTTGCGCGTGTTAGACACGCGCCACCCAGAAGCTGCGCCCCTCCTCCTTGGAACTTGGAATCATTCCGAGTTATTGCTTTCCTAGGAACCACACAGTTTTTTACCATGGCTCTTAATGCGTGGGGATTACGTGATGAAGTTTATTTAATTTGTGTTATTTTTATTTTATTAGGTGTCATGGTTTTGCCTACGTTCCTATAACGGTGGATTTTACTTGACACATTAGGATTAGGAATTTTAATTATTTTAGTTTTCTTATTTAATTAAGATTCTAGTTAGATTTAATTATCTTGTTTTTTTAGTTTCCTAAGTAGGAATTGTAATATGTTATTTTATATAGGCCTTGCCTATTATCATAATAAGAGAGACGTTTATGAAATCGGATTTGTTTGTTAAGGTTTTGAGATTAATCCTTGAGAGAGAATTATTGTTAATAATTCGAACAGGTTGTTAACCTGGAATTTAGTGTCGTTGCATTAAATTGAACCTTAGAAGTCGTTGTCTTCTAAGTCCTATCCATCAATTCACCATTAAAATCACTTATTTATCTTTCACCCATTAAATCCACATCAAGGTATATGCCTAGTTAGCTCAGCCACTTTTACCATATATGAGTATTTTCACAAGGTCAACTAGTTCTGAGAACAACCATGTGAGCTCATGTGATTTCTAATGAAAAAAGGAGGTTTTTGTTGGTGGTTGCTTCTATTGGGTTGAATCAGCAGGTCAATCAAATTATTGATGTTTTTGTTACTGCTCGAATTCTCAAAGCTTGTCTATTATCCCTATTTTGAAGGTTAATTTCAAGAAATACAAAATTAAACCAAAGATAGGAACCCTAGAAGAAAACCCTAAATATAAGATTGATTGAAGTATGAGAAGAAAACCCTAAAATTACTTACATGAAAACCCTAAAAATTGACTAAATTCCACATCAAGAGGGGGTTGAATTTTGTTTGAGAAAGTCACATCCACCATCAATTGGGTGAAAATTGGGTCAAATTTCATATCAAGAAGGATTCATCTGTTTTAAGTATGCAAAGAACGAGAGATTGGCATAAAAATGGGAGGGAAAAAATAAAATGGGACCCACTTCATGGAATAATTAACATATTTCGTTAGTTGGTAGTGCTAATCAAAGTTTTGTAATTTACAAGGTAGTTTTATTTTTAAAAAATTGGGTTTTTGTGAGAAAATGTCTTATTTGCTATAAATTTTGTGAAAAAACACCTTAAATAATAATTTTGTGAGAAAATAAGACACTTTTAATGAGAATACACACCTTATTGTCAGATGTTAGTAAAAAAGTTAAACTTTAAATCTTTGAACTTCCATTTTTTCCTCTTTCTTTGTGTGTCGAATTCCTACCTGATAAATTTTATACGTGGGTAGGAAAAAAGGTGGGTCAATGACCTAAAGTTGAACTTTTTAGTCGAAGTTCGATGAAAAGGTGTGTAATTTGATAAAAAGTGTCGTATAAGGTGTTTTCTCGCAAAAAAAAAAACTATATAAGGTGTTTTTTCACAACATGTATAATTAATAAGGTATTTTCTCACAAAATTTCCAAAAAATATATATAAGATAGTTGTTTTCAAAAGTGGACATTTATTCGGTAGTTTCTGACAAAAAAAAGCTTAGGGAAGTTTATAAGTTACGTCGTGACGCAACAAGAAATTAAAGCCGCTGCCACAACCCCAACGTGTGTTGATTCCTCACAAAAAAAGGTGGGTCAATGACCTAAAGTTAGACTTTTTAGTCGAAGTTCGATAAAAAGGTGCATAATCTGATAAAAAGTGTCATATCAGAGCATCGCCAGTAGTTGGGTTTAGGGACTCGCTTGCAAATAAAAAAAATATTTCAGCTATATTGCTAACCATTGGAGCAAACCAAGCTATGTTGTTTGGGCAAGCATCACTAGTGGAAAAAACCTTATATGTGTGGTATCCGATTTTTGACTGTCTTAATTGACGGTCTGAATCCCACGAAAGTCTCTCATTGGACTATGAGTTTTAGAAAACTTGGAAGTCGCCATCCTATTAATTTCTGAATAGGGACAGATTTATTTCATAAATCATTTTAAAATCAATTTCGAGAAATATCATTTAAAAACGATGATGACTTCATATGGATAAGGCTTTTTTGAAAATTGGTCTTTCATACCATGAGATAGGGTTCGGGGTTTAGATTAAGAGGTGCGAATGTCTGGAACCCGTCTCCTCTTCCATTCTGGGCTCTTACTAAATGCGTTATTTTCCATTTTAAAGTAATCATGGCTATTAAAAAGAAAGATAATCACATAATTTGCACATATACACATCAACCAGTTTTATTTAGGACCAATATATCATTTGTACATGGTAGGTTTGAGCACTGAAGTTGCACTACGTACCAATCATTGCGGGATTGGAATCCACTCATGCATCAAAACCGTCGTAGTTCAAGCATGTGTCTCACCCTAAATGGCCAATTCCATTGGGGAAGAAAAGGGGATAGATTATGAATAACTCACCTTTAGAATTAAACAAATCTATTGAAAAATAAAGCAATCACTCCAATTAGTGATTGAAATGAGATTAAGATAGAGTTTTTTCCCCCGATATACCAGGGTAATAGGGCATTTTGTGGGGATATACCTCACTAATTTTTTTTGTGAGGATATACCAACCTAAATTTAAATTTTGTTAAAAGGTACCAAAAACACTATTTCCCGCGAGAAAGTCAAATTTCCGGCCTTTGACTTGTTAGGAACGCGCGAGTGAGCCACAAATGTTGTGTTTGACCCCCTCAACCGCGCGCATACTATTGAAATGTTTTTTTAACAATTTTTTTAAGAATTCCCTCCCTTAATAACCAACCCCCTCCCTTAACATTTCCCTCTCCTTAAACCTTGAAAAAGAACGCTCTTCAATTCAGCAAGAAAGGGCAGTCCAAAATCATCAATTACAATGTATGATGTCTTATTTTAGCTTTAATCTCAATTCAATTTACTTCTTGTGCTCTTCAATTGTACTATGTGGTTTGAATTTGTGCTATAGGGTATAAATTAGGGTTAAATTACCAAGTCAAATGCAGGAAATTTGACTTTCTTGCCGGAAATAGTGTTTTTGGTACTTTTTAGCAAAACTTAAATTTAAGTTGGTATATCCCCACAAAAAAAATTTAGTGAGGTATATCCCCAAAAAATGCCCTATTACCCTGGTATATCCCCGCAAAAAACTCATTAAGATAATAACTTTAATTAGTAATTAAATATGAAGGAGGATTAAGATAATCACCTCAATTAGTGATTAAAAATGGAGGAAAGAAGTAATCACCCTAATTAGTGATTATTCAAGGTTTAAGCTAATCACCCTAATTAGTGATTAAACGAGAAAAATAATCGCCCTAATTAACGATCATTAAGGTTTAAGATAATCACCCTAATTAGTGATTAAATAGGAAAAAATAATCGCCCTATTAACGATTAATAAGGTTTAAGATAATCACTCTAATTAGTGATCAAATATGATGAAAGGTTAAGCTAATCACCCTAATTAGTGATTAACCAAGGTTAAGATAATCACTCTAATTAGTGATTAAATGAGAAAAATAATCGCCCTAGTTAACGATTATTAATATTTAAGATAATCACTCTAATTAGTGATTAAATATTAAAGGTTAAATTAATCACCTTAATTAGCGATTAAAATGAAGGTTTAAGATAATCACCCTAATTAGTGATTAAATGAAAAGTTTGAGTTAACCGCTCTAAGTAGCGATTAATCGAGGATTGAAATAACCACCTTAATTAGTGATCAGACTTATGATTTTTAAGAGGTCTTAGAAGAAGAGGTTTGCTTCCTAATTGAAGGCTTTTGAGAAATAATCTTAATTGAAGATTATCAAGTCATTTAGAGAGAAATGATCAATTTGAGATCGAATTTGGAGATTCGTGTTTGGCTAATTGGAATTTGGCCATTTAAAGCGAGACACGTGAAACGGCCTAAAATCAATTCGGAGATCATAATTACCAATCTAATTATGTCAAATTATATGATTAATCCATTAGAATGTGGATAACACATTTTTAAAATGTAAGATGGATCATCATACACTTTAACTTAGATAGATTTGCAATTTTTCCTCTTAATTGAGATTGGATCATATAATTCATATACTATGATATATTGGCCCAACATGCAATATTTGTAACATTGGTTGCTCATTTTATTAAAAAGAGTTATGGAATTATTTATGAAAATTATGCATAAACATCTCCATGTTTTTCATAAATTGAGTGATGCAATAACTATTTACAAAGAATTATTATTACAACAGAATGTACAAACTCTATGATCTATACAAAATCTTCAATCTTGATCTTCACCATGAGGCTCCTTGATCTTCATCTTCTTGAATGGGCTTTGGAATTCATGTTTATTTGTAAACTTGTGAAAACCTCTTTGATTTTTTTTTTTAGGACAATTTTTATAGATTTTTATTTACATGATAAAATGAGTCATTTTAAGAGAAACTTAAAATTTCATGACTTTTAATTCACATTTTCGTGGGAAAAGAAAACAAATTTTTTTTAAACTTGAGTTAATCACTTTATTTCATGTTCCAGATTGCACTTTTGTTCTTGTATTGACTTACAAAATGCATAACATTATGTACAAAGCGTTAAACTGAGAATGTGATACATTTATGGATAGGTCAGTGAGTTATTTATGTTGTATCAAAATTTCACAAGCTCTTAGTGATAACTAACATTATGGTGAATTTTATGCCAAAACTGGTCAAAACATGACCTTTATTAAATTTGTACTTTAAAACCTAACTTATTAAACTTATTCTTAAATTAATTTTGGTATGAACATTCTAGACACCTTGAAAGACTAGACTGGAAATTTTCACTTGAATTGGACATTTTTAAGACTATTATTTATTTATTTCTTAACTGAAGAGAAAATCTGTTTTCTGGAACTTAGTGATTTACATGAACGTTTTTGTAAAAATGATGTAAAATTGTATAAAATTCATATGAAAATTATTTTTATGTTTTTGAAAACCTACTGATGTTCTCTTAAAACTTGATGTTTTTACTTTTGTCTAAATGATTTCATTTTGAGCTTTATTGACAGAACAAGCTTAGGTGGTACTGGACAAAATCAGTTTTGCACAATAAAGTTGTATGCTTTTTAATTATTTACACAAAATTCGTTTTTTAGAACTTCCAAAGCCCAGTTTCTGGAATCATCTTGTACTTCATAGGAAAAATATTAAATCCTACAAACTATTCTGATAATACAAAAACAAATGAAATGAAGTACGAAATAGAAACTGATTATAATTACAGCATCACATTTTTTTAAATGGAGATGTTTATGCACAACTTGTATTGAATATTTTTATGAAAACATTTTTTGTGATGAACAACAACTTGATTAAAGAAAATCACAAAATCACATTGTTTCCTAAGAGTCACCCCCATTAGAGGTGACTATTCTAGGTGGGGTGATTTAAAGTTGGGAACCTATTAGGACTTCCACGTGCCCAAATCATTCCAAAGATAAAAAAATGATAAGAAGAAAACAATGAGAAAGTTAGTAGATGATTAAGAAGATAATTAAAAATAAACAAGAGTTTCAACTTTACCTTGCTAGCTCAATGATGCACTTCCTTTTTGCAAATTTTTCTACCTTTTTTTTGTGATTTCCTTAATTTTTAAGTGAGTTTCTTAATCCACTTAATTACTAACTTAAACTCTTTTTTGTGTTTTTTTATTCTTTTGATGAACTTCTTTACTTACTAATTATATTACTAACTTTTACTTTCTTTTCTTAAGTGTGATTTCTTTAGAGGAAAGGAGTAGAGAAGATGAGAGAAGTAGTCAAATTAAGTTAAATTCTTTTCAACTTTCTTACTTACTAATTATGACTTTTGCTTCGATGGAAAAATTAAGGAGGAGAAGAGTAGTAGAGAGAGAAGTTGTGAAGTTGAATTGAATTTTTTTCAACTTGGTTTTGAAGTGGAAAAAGGAGGTAGAGAAATGAGGGAGGTGAACTAGGGTTTCAAAGTAGTAGAAAATCAGATTTTTCACCCAAAAAATCTGATTTGCTTCATCTTTAATCACCCTAATGACATCACTCTAATGACCTCACCCTAATGACATCATCAAATATCTTTGGAAACACAAATATTCTTATTCTTTTTTGGATTTTCTTATAAATGAGGCAAAAATCAGATTTTCAGAAAATATTCTTCCCTAAACATCCTAATACATAAAAAAAATGCATCGAAAAACATGCAAACAAAACTAATTAGGACGCTACGCCAAACGCAGGAACCTGCGCTAGGCACAGTGCCTTGCGCTAGGCACAGTGCCTTGCGCTAGGCGCAAGGCTTTGCGTCTGGCGCAGGCCATGCTGTGCGCTAGGCGCACGATCATGCGTCTAGCTCATGACCATGTGCTTGGCGCACACTCGATTCTTCCGGAAAAAATCCGGATTCCCCTCTCTTACCCATGGGATTTAATTCTTATTCTCACATCTTTTCATGATTCTTATTCTCTAACTAACGGATAAAGGATGTGGTTAATGGATGAAGAATATATTCTTATTCTTTATCCAATGAACAATGACTTGATCATCAAGAAAACTGATTAATGTCGGTTTTGGGATACAACTAAAATTCCGACGCCTAATCGCAACTTGTTTTTCATTTTTCCGAAAGACTAACTTAAGACAATTAACGAAAATTCGTCAGATTAGTGAAGACGAGCACGATTATACTACGAATCATTTTATTAACACGGTGGTTGTAGCTATTGACTACGACTCACGAAAAATTATATTTCTAAGCCGAAATCGCACAACTAATACGCAAAAATGGAAAATTGTACGACGGAATGAAACTCGAGCTCCGAGGTGCGCGCTCCACGATGCATGACGATTTTTGTTATTTTTATTTCTTTTCAAAATCTTTATTTATCCGAAAAAGGGGTTCAAAATTTGGTGTCTACAGAATGCCCCACATTGGTCGAATTTTGGAGGAAATGATGGCCAATGTTTGAAAAGACACAAAATTTTGACAAAAAAATTCTTTTGAGAAAACATATTCTCCACAAAATATAGTTATCATCAGTGCTATAATTCGCGTTGCTTTATGTAGAAAATCCCAATTAATTTTCTAAAACTGGAAATGCAACTTTATTGTCGTCTTAGACAGAAAACCCCAATTAATTTTCTAAAGCTTTGAAAACGCGACTTTATCATCGTCTTAACTCGAAAATTCTGATTAATTTTCTAAAATTTGAAAATGCGACTTTATGGTCGTCTTTAGATAGAAAATATCAATTAATTTTCTACAATTTTAAATGCGACCTTATTGTCGTCTTAGATAGAAAATCCCAATTAATTTTCTGAACTTTGAAGATGCGACTTTAACGTCGTCTTTAATAGAAAATCACAATTAATTTTCTACAATTTTAAATGCGACCTTATTGTCGTCTTTTTTAGTCTTATGAATTTATCTTTTGTTAATGTCAGAGATTCCGACAATTAACAGGTTGACTCCAGTTTTTTTTTTTTACAGTTTTCATGACTTTGATGACAAACAAATTGTCAAATCACCATCATTCACTTTTTATGACTTCATGTGTTATCATGCCACCTTAAATTAGGACATTATCAGGTCATGTCACCTAAAGGGTTGACCAAAGGTTATTACCCTCTAGATAAACTATGGTGGACCAAATCATCATATGGCAAAAAAATTTATCTGTTTTTACGAAATCTTTCAGAAAAAATTTCATGCACAATGCTTTCTTGCTTTATCGGAAAATGATGATCACTATATAAAATGGATTGATCAAAGTCATTATTTTGGATGATCATTAGGAAAAGGTATTGTATCAACGTTCTTGATTCATTATTGACACAGTTTTTTTTTTATGTTCGGCTTTAGCAAAAATTGTCATACCACAAATGCTTGGTCATTAACCATGGTGAAGGATGCTCCTTATTATCCTATGGACAATACTCAAACTTATTATCCATGGCATTGAATCATGGATGATCATCTTTTCCATCTATAAAAGGGGTATGGTTCTTCATTTCCAAATGCACCACTTCCACTACTCCAATCTTTTCACTAATTTTTTTCTTTCACAAAATGGTTCTTACTTATGAAGAAGCTAATGAAATGCGGAGTCGGTAGAAAAAACAACTCTCGGTGGTCACAAAGAATTTGGAGCAACCAAGGCAATCTTTTTCTTCTTCCTACTTCACTAAGGCTCTCATGCCTTTGCTTTGTCTTTCCATCTATTATGACATGATTCATGTTGCTTCCCAATTTTGGGATAAAACTCGTCATGTCTTCCGCTTTGGAGACCAGGAGATTGTGCCTCTTGTTGAAGAGGTCGAGGGTTTGCTAGGCTTATCGTCCAATGGTCCAATTATTACACCTAGATCTCCTACAAGGATCTCGGGAGATTTATAAATTCCCGAAAATCTTTAGGGCAACTACCTACAATATGGTGAGGTATTTCTTCTCAACTTATTGTTGAATTTTCAATTTGGCACTTGGCAATTCTCTAATAATACCAACTATAGGATTGATAGAGAAAATGCTTGCATTCTTATGATTTTGGGAAGTACCCTCACTAAATGGTCTTTAAACACATGCCATGTTCGGTGTCTTTCACTTATTCCTCAAATTGTTAGGGGGGGGTCATCTTGGACCACTTATTTTGGGGGAAATGTTTCTTGGCTTAGATGAACTCAAAAGAAAACCCCAAAGCTTTGTGAAGGGATGTCCATTAGCTCTTCATTTATGGTTATTGGAAAAAATTTCTCTAATGAAACCTCACAAGAGTCTTTCTTACAAAACTAATCATGTCCGGGAGAGAGGTCTTCTTCCTTTCTTCTATCAACTTAGCAAAAATGGTGGGTGGAAGGATTTTTTTCTACATCGAGACATAAAGTGGGTTACAAGCAACCATGGCATTAGTGCAATTGTATATTGCAATTCTGGCCACAGAGGTGTTCAATTACCCGAGCTTTGTCAAGTCACTTTCTACCTTCCATGGATGTGTCTAAGGCAAATTGGTTGGAGGCAAGAACACATTCCTCCCTCCAGGTTCTTCCATCTTGTACTACTTATGAGGCCGATATGAGTGGCATTCAGAGAATGCCTACTATATGGCAGGGGGCTAAAACTATATCAGCGCTACCGGAACCTTCCTTTCCACTGATTGATGAAGATAACCTTCAATGGCTTCTAGCAGATATTGGTCAAGACAATGATTCAGACGGGCCTACCATGAAGAGGAGAAGGGTTTGAGAGAAATATCATGTTGATTTTCTATGTTGTCGATTTTTTTTTTTTTTTGAGTTTGTAGGAAATGAAGGTTTTATGTCTTTTTATATGTATGAAATGAAGTACCCACTTGGGATGAATAAAAAGATCTGTTTGTGAGAATTATCTGTTTGTGACAAATTCAATGCGAACACAATTCTAAACACGTGCACACTTTAGCATTAAATATGACATGCAAATCATAATTAACTAATCATATGACACATAAAAGCATAACACATAAAACCTTAACCATCAAAAAACATCCTTGCATGTTTCATCATTTTCCTTTTTCTCTTTTTTTTTTTTGCTTTCTTTTTTCATTTTTTTTTGGTTCGTTTTTTTTTTTTATTATTATTTTTTTGTTTTTTGCTTCTCTTTTTTTTTTTTTTGCATACATTATATGAATATCTAGAAACACATGGTATGTGTATTAAGAATAACCAGATAGGATACAAAATCCACAAACTGCTTGGTTACTTGACCATGACAATTACAATTACTTTGATGCCTACGCGTAATATTCTTCAACTAATCAAGATTAGTGAAATGGGTGAATTCATTCCCATCAAAATCCATTAGCTTTACTGCTCCAGCCGTGGTGACATGCTAGACTAGGAATGGTCCAGGCCAGTTAGGCTTGAATTTTCCTCGAGGATCATGCAACGGAGCTCTATTCTCCTTTAAGACTAGATCACGTTCTTGAATGTCTCTATCTCGAACCCTTTTGTTAAATGCACGAGCGATTCTCCGCTGATAGAGTTGAATGTTATGCAAAGCTTGTAGTCAGCGCTCATCTGCAAATGCAACCTCATCATAACGAGTTTTATACCATTGGTCTTATGAGATTTCACTTTCTTCTATGACCCTAAGAGACTGTATCTCCACCTCAACCGATAGGACTGGCTCCATCCCATAAACTAAAGAATACGGGGTTGTTCCTGTTGGAGTCCTAATTGATATTCTATATCCCCAAAGGGCATATGGGAGTTTGTTATGCCATACTTGGCAACAATAGTCTTGATTGTCTTATTGGCTGCTTCCACCGCTCCATTTGTTTGGGGACGATAAGGAGAGGATTGATGATGCTTGATTGCATATTTTGCAAGAGTAGCCTTCAGATGACACTCAAATTGTGATCCATTATCAAAGATGATTTCAAAAGGTATGTCATACCGACAGATAATGTTGTTAATCACAAATTTCGAGACTTGCTTTTCCCCTAGCTTTGAAAATAATGCAGCTTCAACCCACTTCGAAAAGTAATCAATTGCTACAAGAATATACTGATGGCCAAGGAGGAGAAGTCCTATTATGTAATGACACAGGTGCCATATGATTGAGGTTAGCAAATATCTGACATTGCTTGCAGGCGCGGACAAAGCTGATGCAATCACTTTCTAGAGTGCTCCAATAAAAACCTGCTCTTAAAATTTTACGAGCCAGGATTCTTCCCTTCATTTGAGGTCCACATTCTCCTCCATGAACTTCTTCCATGATGGCTTGCTTTTCACTGTTATTCACGCAGAGTTGCAGGGTACCATCGAACCCTTTGTGATATAGTATGCCTTTTAGTATGAGAAAATGAGCAGCTAACTTTCTGATGACTATGCGGTTCTTCTTGCCACTTCCCTCTGGATATTGTATTGTTTCCAAAAAATTCTTAATATCCTTGTACCAGACATCATCATCATCATCTTGTTGAGCCAGTGTGGAGACAATTTGTGCTACCGTCATTGTAGGTCCCTTCCTTTCTTGAATTAAAACTAACTGGATCTTTGTACCATTTTCCCATGTTAAATTAACAACGAGATTGGCTATAGCATCAGTGAAGTTATTTTGTTCCCAAGGAAGATGTTTGAAGCTGATGTCATCGAAATAAGGGATTAACTCCTAAAGATACTCTGTGTAGAGCTAAAATCTTTCATCTCTAACCCTCCAAATTCCTATTGTTTAAGATATAATGAGATTAGAATCTCCATACACAGTGAGATGTATTGCCCTTGCTACCAAGGCGACCTTTAATCCATATATACATGCTTCATACTCAGTTGTATTGTTTGTTGTTGGGAAATCTAGCTTGACAGCAAATGGAATATGGACTCCATCAGGATCTACTAACAAAACCCTTGCTCCATTACCTCTTCAATTAGAAGCTCCATCAAAATACATGCACCATTGTGGATTGTCAATGAATAATAAGTACTCATCGGGAAATGCATCATCATACTCATCTCTTGACACTGGTCCTTCTGCTAGGACTTCAGATACGACTCTTCCTTTAACAGATTTCTGGCTGACACATTGAATATCAAACTCAGAAAGCATAGCATGCCATCTCGCCAAACATTCACTAAGAATGGGTTTTTCGAACAGATACTTGATTGGATCAAATCTTGAGATTAGATAGGTGGTATGAGCTTGAAGGTGATGCCTCAACTTCTTTGTGGCATAGTCCAAGGAAACACATGCTTTTGCCAATGGGGTATATCTTGTCTCATACTCCAGGAATTTCTTGCTGAGATAGTATATGGCAACTTCCTTCTTTGTTCCTTCTTGATATTGGGCTAAGAGAGCTCCCATAGCCGTTTCTGTAATAGTGAGGTACAAAATTGGGGGTTCTCCTGGTCTAGGAGGCATTAGAACAGGTGGATTTGAAAGGTACTCTTTCATGGAATTATAAGTTTCCTGACATTCCTCGTTCCACTCATGGGATGACCCTTTTCTGAGCAGCTTAAATATAGGTTCACATCTCATAGTGAGTTGTGAGATGAACCTGCTGATATATTGAATTCTGCCGAGAAATCCTCTTACTTCTTTTTCTGTTTTTAGAGGAGGTAGCCCTTGAATAGATTTTACCTTTTCAGAGTCTACTTTGATGCTGTCTTGCCTGACAATGAATCCCAACAACTTCCCCGAAGTGATGCCAAACACACACTTTTGAGGGTATAGCCTTAGATTGTATTTCCTGGTTCCTTCAAAGAAGGACCTTAGTGCAGGAATATGCCCCTCACGATCTTCACTTTTCACAATCATGTCATCTATATAGACCTCCACAATGTCGTGGATGAGGTCATGAAGGATAGTGGTTGCAGCCCTTTGATATGTGGCTCCGGCATTCTTGAAACCAAAAGGCATAACCCGGCCCGGTGGCAGAAAGTGCCCCATGGAGTGATAAAATATGTCTTTGTCATATCTTCTTGAGCCATGAGTATTTGATTATACCATGAAAATCCATCCATGAAGGAAAACATTGCATGACCGGCCGTACTATCCACAAGGACATCGATGTGGGGTAGAGGAAAGCAATCTTTTGGTGATGCAGCATTCAAATCACGAAAATCAATGCACACCCGAACTCTTCCATCTTTTTTAGGTACGACCACTATATTAGCGAGCCAACTCGGATTCTTTAACAGCTTGGATGAATTTGGCATCAAGCTGTTTCTGGATTTCTTCTTTCACTTTCAGACTAATCTCTGGTTTCATTCGGCGGAGCTTTTGCTGCTTAGTCTTGCTTTCAGGATGTAACGGAATTCGATGTTCCGCAATTTCTCTATTAACACCAGGCATATCATCATAAGCCCATGCAAACACATTTACAAACTCTTTTAACAATGCAATAAACACAGACTATTCAGTTGGGGAGAGGGATGAACCTATTTTGACTTCTTTTACAACATTTTCTGTACCATTATTAATTACAATGGACTCTTCAAATTCTCTAAGAAACAAATAAGGATCTTCAACACCAGAAAACTTAAGGAGTAGGACAATACTGTGATGTTTAAGCTCAAAATTAACATTACCACGTATGTCAGGAAGTACAAAACAAGATGGTTGAGAAGACCTAGCCGGATAAAAGATGTCATTTAATTTAAAGTACGAGGGGGTGTCTCGTCTCCCATTTTACCGTTTTCTTAAGTCACTAAAAAATTTATCTAACTCTTTATCCAGTTTGGTACTAAATAAGCGAAAGGTCTTAGGGTCGATACTCCAAACCTTCATAAACTAAACAAAGCAAAGTGACACAAATTAAATTAAACCATTTTTTTTAGAAAGAAAAATAGCAAGATTATGAAATAAAACAGATTAGACTAAATTTAAACAAGATGAAATGCAAAGTACTAAAAAGGTAATAGAGCTAGAACTCATGCAAACAAACGACTTATATCAAATAGGTAAACTTTTGAAAAGATGAGTTCAAGTTTTGAAAATATGTGAGTTTTCGTGTCAAGGACGAAACTTCTTTTAAGAGGGGTAGACTGTAATCCCCCATAATTTTAAAGGATTTTATAAATATATTTTAGCATTTATATATTAATATTTTAGTTTTAAATGATTTGATTATTTAAAGAAGGTTGACTATTTTAAAAGTCAAATGAAATTATGTTAAGGATTTAAGAAAGTTAAAAATATTTTATTTAGGCATGCTTTGATAAATGTTTGAAATACTAATTTGATTTGGAAAAGAAGTCTAAGTGGACTTGGGGAACCCAATTTTAAGTAGATTAGGAAAAAGGAGTTATATTGATGTTAGGAGTTCTAATTCATCAATCCTATTCATCATCAAACTCTATTCAAACTCAATCTCCTTTTCCTAAGCCCAAAAGAAAAACCTACTTATAAATACTTAAACCCAATTATTTTAGCACATAATTTTCTCTCTCCTCCCTCACATACAAACCGGCGTTATTTCTTCTTTCACGTTCTTTTTCTTCTTCTCCAATTTCCTTTCTTCTTCTTCAAGTAACGCTTTCTTCTTCGCCAAGAAACGTCACAACACCACCGCCGCCGCCGCCGATTGCTGCCGCCGCTGCCTTGTTGCTGCAGGCGCCCCTTTGTCTCCTTGTTCTCTTCTTTGTGTTGGTTTAATTCTTTTCTTCTTCCTCAAGTTTCCATTAAAGACTATGTTTTTATGCTTTATTTTAATGTTAATCATGATTATTGATTTTAATTTACTGTTTCAATAAATAATCTTGATTCATATATATTATATATTATAAGAATAAAAATTCAGATTTGTTTATTATTGTTAGATTGAAGTTTTAATCATTAAAGCATGGATTTTTAGGGTGTTAATTATTAGAAAACCATAGTAGCATGTTGTATACTATGAGATTGGTTTAGATTATGAGTTTAAACATGTTTGCATATGTTTAAAGAAGGTTTTATGATTTTATAAGTTGCTGGAATTTCAGAAAAGATTTTATTTAGGGAGTTTTAAGAATTTTAATTACTAGTAAGGTAGTACTATGCTAGGAATTAAAAGTAATTGAAGTTTTGATAGTAAAATCAACTTTTGAATATGTTTAAAGGGGATTTTAAATATTTTAAAGTTGCTGTATTTTTATTTAAGAGTATTGATTTTAGTTTATATTGATTTTTAGGCGGAGAATATTCTGTAGGAGACTTTTAAAGAGTTAAAAGTGGTCTGCCGACTAGTTTACACAAAGTACGTACATACTTGTGTGCTATGTGATTAGTATCATGATTTAAGGAGGAAAAAGTTGTAGTATCATGTATAGGAACTTTATAAGTTCATATGTGATTTCTAGTATGATTGATTTCTACATGTTTTATGCCTGTGAGCAAGCATGTTAATTATGAGATTTATTATGAGTAAAGAATTGTCATGTTTGTATGGATTTGTTGATGCAAGCATGTGGATGGGAACTTTATTTATTAATTCACATGGGGGAATTAATATGTTATTAAGATTGGTTCATGTTATTCATGTGTTCCCTTACAAGTATTATTTTCACTACTTTATGAGGACTGTGGGCCTTATTTGGTAAGTTGATAAGTATGCCTTTTAAAGGTAAGTTTGATTGTTGGCTAGGTTCAACAAATAAGAAAGTTGAGATTAAAAGAAAGTAAGTCTTGGGTTGTAAGTTGTGATCACTTATTAAATCCTAAGATAAAAGAAGTTCAGTTGTGAATGTTTGAATTGTATTTCTGTGTTGCTTGTATGTGTGTCATAACAAGTAATAACTTGTAAAGAACGTAAAGTGTAACGAGGATAGTTATAGACTTTAGACTGGTGCACGTCTAGAGTTGGACATTTGGAGTTGGGGTACATGGTGAGCGAGCCATGGCTTTTTACAGGAGATGGATTGATCACCATCCCTTTTTCAGTTAGCAAAGGTTCCTCGATATTGCAGGTCATTTCTGGAATACGTGGTAGCTCCCGTATTTCGTCTTCTTAATGGAGGCATTAGTAGATAAGACAACTCAGGTCCAATAACTATTCCATTAAAGTGATAAACATATGTTTAGAATTTAGTTCTATAAAAGTTATCTGCAGAATGTTATATGATTATATTATTATTTATCCCTGCATGTTATTTATTTAGTATCATGTTAGGAATAATGCTTATGTTTTAGTATGTAGTACTCAGCTTTGCTGATTACGTGCTTTGTTTGTGATTGTGATCATGGCTTTGCCTTATTGATCCTGTGATGACCCATTTTGGTGAGCAGATTCTTTAAAGCATTGACTTTACAGGTTTGCAGATGATGAATCATTGGGAACCTGGGAGTGGAGAGAATGTGTAATCTAGTATATTTTATTTCTGCATTAGTAGGAACATACTTTGTTAAGATTATTTGAGTAGACTTATTTAGACGGTTTGTTTTTAAGGTACTTACTTATTTATTTATTTATAATAAAGTTTAAAGTTTAGATATATGTTTTCCGCTGCAAAATTCTGAATAAGCCGATACGTTATCACACGGGCGATAATACTTGGGTAATTCTCTAAGTTTTATATTATAAAGGTATTTCTGAAAAGAGAGAATTATCGGGGTGTTACAAAGTGGTATCTGGGAGCTTTAGGTTATTTTCAAAACATTTAGGCGCCTAACTAACTTACCAGTTATTTGAATAAACTCTTAGAATTGCTCCTACTTATTCATTTGGAAAAATTTATAGGAATATATTATTATATAAGTTTTGGAGGTCCGAAATTTTTTTTTAGAAGACCGAATATTTTTTTTTCCGAAAATTTTATGGTCGAAATTTTTTATTTATTTATTTTCCGAAATTTTTTAAGAATCGAAATTTTTTTTTTCCTTCCACTTTTATAAGTCCGGAATTTTTTTTTATGTCAAATTTTTTTTTTAGACACTTAATTATTATTATATTATAAGGAGTGTCTGCATTATTTTATTGCCTTTAAAGTTTTACTTGTTGCATTGTGAGAAGGGGTAGTATAGGAAGGGCATATAGGATAGAAATATTATATGCCTGCATTGAATAGTTAGTTCAGCATGTTAATATTTTTCTTCCCTGCTAACTATTCATGATTATTTTTCTTCCTTACTAACTGTTCATATCGTTCTTCTCTGCTGATTGTTATATTTTGTGCCTATGATGTTAATGGCAACTTTTTATTGTTATTGTTGGGAATTGCGTACAGGGAGAGTACTAAAAATGTTATTGAATATATTTATTTGTTGTAGATCCTTAATCATGTCTGCCATAGTAGGGAGTTACCAAAATCCTATTGTATTAAGTGATGATGAAGGTGACGATAATAATGTACCTGTCATTGATAATGACTATACCGGTTTCGAGTGGGTTATGCGTAGAATATTAAGGTCAGGAGCAGCCAATGATGATGAGCTCATTGTGGAGTTTGACCGTGCTAGGGGTCAAACCAGATCGGACATTTACCATGCATCATTCAGGTTTGAAACTGATTCAGAGTTAGAGGATGAAGAGCCTCAACCTTCAAGGAGATCTAAAAGACAAAGGAGATATGTCGAATATTATGATGAGGACATAGATGAGTTTGAAGATGAGATCTTCGTACCTGAACTATACATGGAATTTGAGGACAAAAATGATAATGGGGTACCTTAGGTTACTATTTATATTTTTGCGATTAGAGGAAACAATATATTATATAATAAGGTTGGATAGATGACCAACAGTGATAGAATAGTTTTATAAAACCATTGTTTTTTTTTAGGAAAGTATAATATTATAGTAACATTCAATTTATTAAATACCCTTTATGGAAGAATAAAAGCTATTATTTATTTATATGAGTGAGTAAGAATTTATTCTGGGCACGTGATGGGAATATTTTATTTTCATTATGCGATCATATTCTTGCTTGCTTGTTTCTACTTGCATGTTGATGTGAATATATTTTACATGGATGATTATGTGATTATTAGAGAACATTTCATGTTGAACTTGGAACTAGTTGAGAAATTGTTTGTTGATGCGATCTTTAATGATCAAATCAAATGTTGCCTTCTTAGATGGACATGTAAGTTATGATGGAACCTAAAGTAGAGTTATATTACTTACAGGTCCCGAAGTAGAATGGCTAACAACAACGACCTAGCTGCTGCTATTCGCCTCTTGGCGGAGAAACTGACTCAAGAGAGAGCTGAGCGTCCTGAAACTGCTGGGGAAATGTTCGAAAGACTAGCTAAGGTTAAGCCACCATACTATAAGGGGAAAGCTGACCCAACCTTCTTAGAAAACTGGATTAGGGAGTTTGAGAAACTTTTTGAGGTTGTGAACTGCCCTGCAAATATGAGAGTGGGTCAGGCTGTGCTATATCTGAAAGATGAGGCTGATTTATGGTGGAGAGAGAGTGGAGCTAGATTGAGTGCTGTTGAAGGATTCAATTGAGATGCATTTGTGATTGCCTTGAGAGGGAAGTTTTACCCTGCCTTTATGAGGAAGCAAAAAGCCCAAGAATTTATTAACCTTAGGACGGGTAGTATGACCATCTTTGAGTACTACGGCAAATTCATAGCCCTGTCCAGATTTGCACCTGAGGTTGTAGCCACTGAGGAGCTTAAGGCTCAGAGGTTTGAGCAAGGATTAACTGATGAGATACAGTTGGGATTAGGAGGAGAGACCTTTACGTCCCAAGATGTTGTGTATGGGAGAGCATCTCATATTTATGGTCTATAGTCAAGGAGAGATAAGAAAACTGGAGTAGTAGGGGAAAAGAGGAAAGATTTTAATGCTGGGGGAAACCAAGGGAATTTCAAGAGAAACCGGAATGGTAATGGGAATCTCCAAGGGAGAAACAACCAAGATAACCGCAACAAGGGTAGACCTGAGAGAGTGCATCACTGCAAGTTCTGTGACAAAAACCATCCTGGGAAAGACTGTAAGGGAGAGCCAGTGACTTGTAACTACTGCCAAAAGAAGGGTCATAGGGAGTACGAGTGCTATTCTAAGCATGGTAAGGAACGGAAAGGCTAGGGGAGTGGAAATCAGGTCAGATCAGGATTCAACCAGTCAGGGAACCAAGGTCCTAAATCTGGAGGACAGCAGAATAATCAAGGGAACTACAACAAGCCTGCTAATGAGAATAACCAGAACAAGGCTCCGGGCAAACTGTTTGTGATGAGTCGTAATGAAGCTGAACGATCTGCCGACGTAGTGTCTGATACTTTTTCTATTAACTTCGTGCTGGTTAAAGCATTATTTGATTCGGGGGCGACTTATTCTTTTGTTTCGTCGTCTGTTATTAAAAGTCTGGGGTTAGTAGATTTTGAGGTGATTGATTTGCCTGTTAGTATACCTACTGGTGAGACCATAAGGTGTACCAAGTTGTTTAGAAACTTGCCTCTGAAGATAGGAAACTGTGTTTTTCCTTCTGACTTGATAGAGTTTAATCTGGGAGACCTAGATGTAATACTGGGGATGGATTGGCTAAGTTTATACAAGGCCAAGATAGATTGTGAAGTTCAGAAAGTAGTTTTATGGAATCCGTTGGGTAAGCTGACTTCGTATCGACGTTTTGGGAAATCCAAGAACTTTGGGGTTATCTCCGCAATGCAAGTAAAGAAATTGATGAAGAAGGGGTGTGAGTTATATTTATGTAGTGTGCAAGATGTGAGTAAAGAAGTTGGGGTAAATATTGAAGATGTTCAGATTGTGAATGAGTTTATGGACGTGTTTCCAAGTGAGATATCGGGTATACCGCCTGTTAGAGCTGTTGAGTTCACCATAGACTTAGTTCCTGGAACTGCACCTATATCTAAAGCACCCTATAGAATGGCACCTCCGGAGATGAGTGAGTTGAAGACGCAGTTGCAAGAATTGTTCGATAAGGGTTATATTAGACCTAGTGCATCACCTTGGGGAGCTCCTGTGTTGTTTGTGAAGAAAAATGATGAAAGCATGAGGCTATGTATTGATTATTGGGAGTTGAATAATGTAACCACCAAGAACAAATGTCCTTTGCCTAGAATAGATGACTTATTCGACCAGTTGAATGGAGCCAGTGTGTTCTCAAAGATTGACTTACGTTCAGGATATCATCAATTGAGGGTAGCTGATAAGGATGTACCTAAGACTGCCTTTAGAACGCGTTATGGTCACTATGAGTTCACTGTAATGCCATTTGGGTTAACCAATGCTCCTGCTATATTTATGGACTTAATGAATAGGATCTTTCATGAGTTTCTAGATAAGTTTGTGGTAGTTTTCATTGATGACATACTGATATATTCAAGGAATGAGGCTGAGCATGATAAGCACTTGAGGATCATTTTGGAGACATTGAGGAAAAACCAATTGTATGCCAAGTTCTCTAAGTGTGAGTTCCGTTTGGAGAAAGTAGCGTTTTTGGGTCACTATGTGTCTAAGGAAGGAGTCTCAGTAAATCCTGCTAAGATTCAAGCTGTGAGTGAGTGGCCAACTCCAAAGAGCGTGTTAGATATCAGAAGTTTCCTAGGTCTAGCCGGCTATTATAGGAGATTTGTGAGAGATTTCTCGAAAATAGCAAGACCTATGACCAACTTGATGAAAAAGGAGTCAAAATTTGAGTGGAGTGAAAAGTGTGAAGAAGCCTTTCAGATTTTGAAAGATCGTTTAACCTCTGCACCTGTTTTGACCCTGCTTGATGGGAATGAGGGATTTGAGGTATATAGTGATGCTTCGAAGAATGGTCTAGGATGTGTGCTACAGCAGAATGGGAAGGCGATTGCGTATGCGTCGCGTCAGTTGAAACCTACCCATGATCTAGAGTTAGCTGCCATTGTTTTCTCCTTGAAAATTTGGAGACATTACCTCTATGGAGCGACTTGCAAGATATTCACAGACCATAAGAGGTTGAAGTACATTTTCACCTAAAAAGACCTGAATATGAGGCAGAGAAGATGGCTGGAATTGATTAAGGATTATGACTAGAGGTGATCATTTGCGGGCTTGGGCGGGTTGCGGGCCGGGCCTAATCAAAAAAATTTGTCCAACGGGCCTAATATGTCTAGTCCAAGCGCTTTTATGTGGGCTTAACTACTTGTCCATGACCCGCCCTAATAAACGGACGGGCTTGCCCGCGGGCCTAACGGGCCTATTAATACTTTTATTTTTTTCCAAGTACTCTAGTTAATTTCCTTTAATATTTATAGATTAAAACATAATTTTTGTTAAAATAGACAAAAAGTTGATAATCACAACATAATAGAGAAAGTTAAAAATATTCGTAACAAAAATATTGGAGGACGACAAATTATTAAGAAATTAACTTACTAAAGGTAAGAATAAAGACAATTATGTGTTACCAAAGCTATATTAGTGCAAATAAACCATATATTCCAAAAGATAAATCAACACTTAATTAGTTAGATAAAAAATTATATTTCTTAGAAAATAGACATTATGATAAACGGGCCGGGCGGGCTTGCCCGCGGTATATTTGAGGTTGCCCATATCCGCCCATTTAAATTAGCGGGACGGGCTTGGCCCGCCCATTTAGAAATTTTTTTCAAAGTTTGTTGTCCAAGCCCGCAACTTTAGCTGGCTGGGTTGGGCGGGCTTAGCGGGTCGTCCCGTCCGTGAACAGCTCTAATTATGACCTAGATATCCAGTATCATGAGGGGAAAGCCAACGTGGTTGCTGATGCCTTGAGTAGAAAATCGAGCCATAGTTTGAGTGCATTGATAGTCCCTGAGGAGTTGTGTCGAGATATGCAAAGACTGAGCCTAGAAATCTTAAATCCTGGGGAAAGTGAGGCAAGACTTAGCGCTATGCCTTTGGGATTGTTAATTTTCGACGAAATCAGAGAAGGTCATGTTGGGGATGAGCACCTAGAGAAGATTAAGGAAAAGATGGGCCAAGGTAAGGAAGGTGATTTTAAGATCCATGATGATGGTACCCTGAGGTTCAAGGGAAGGTGGTGTATACCACAAAAATGTGATGAGCTTAAGAGACGTCTTATGGATGAGGGTCATAATACACCGTACTCTGTGCACCCTGGGGGTGACAAGTTGTATAAGGACCTTAAGCAGATCTATTGGTGGCCAAACATGAAGCGTGAGGTTGCCGAGTTCGTGTCCAAGTGTCTAACCTGTCAGAAAGTCAAAATAGATCATAAGCGACCCATGGGGAAGGTTCAATCCTTAGAGGTTCCGGGATGGAAGTGGGATTCCATATCGATGGATTTTGTAATTGCTTTGCCTAGAACAAGGGGTGGCAATGATACTATTTGGGTTATTGTGGATCGTCTGACGAAGTCGGTCGTGTTCATACCAATCAAAGAGACATGGAAGAAGAAGCAACTTGCGAAGACGTATGTTAAGCATGTAGTGAGATTGCATGGAGTTCCAACTGATATTATTTCCGATCGTGATTCGAGATTCCTCTCGAAATTTTGGCAAAAAGTCCAATTAAATCTTGGGACAACATTGAAGATGAGTACAGCCTTTCACCCTGCGACTGATGGTCAGACTGAGAGGACTAACCAGACGATGGAGGATATGTTGAGAGCATGTGCTATTGACTTTCAAGGTAGTTGGGAGGACCAATTAGACCTGATTGAGTTTTCTTATAGCAATAGTTACCATGCGAGCATTAAGATGGCACCTTTTGAGGCATTATATGGACGGAAATGTAGAAGTCCCATTTGTTGGAATGACTTTAGTGAAAATATAGTCTTGGGGACATAATTTATAGAGGAAACAGTTAAGAATGTCTGACTAATTCAGGCTCGAATTCAAGATGCGCAAGATAGACAGAAGAGTTATGCTGACTTGAAGCGGCGTGAAGATGAGTTTGCTATAGGTGATAAGGTGTTCTTGAAAGTGTCACCCACTAAGGGCGTCATGAGATTTGGGAAAAAGGGCAAGTTAAGTGCTAAGTATGTAGGCCCATATGAGATTTTGGAGCGAATTGGGAAAGTAGCCTATAGATTGGCATTGCCAATGGAGTTTGAAAAGATGCATGATGTGTTCCATATTTCCCAACTTAAGTGTTACATCCCTGATGAGCGTCATGTCCTAGAGCCTGAACGAATTCAGATCGATAGTAGCCTCACATATGAGGAGAAACCTGTCAAGATTCTCGACAGGAAAGTGCGTAGTACACGCAATAAGGACATCCACATCGTGAAAGTACTTTGGTCTAACCACGAATCTGAAGAGGCAACGTGGGAAGCCGAAGATGAGATGAAAAAGAAGTATCCAGACTTATTCCTTGAGGTGAGTTACGAGGGGCGTAACTCGTTTTCTTTAAGGGGGATAGAATACGATAAATTTCGCGCTTTTTGTCTATTTTTATGAGATTTTCATGCATATATATGCTTATGTTGGGCAATTTGCACATGTTAGTGCTAAAGAAGTAAATTCTCCGCATAAGAAAACGTGTTCATAAGTAACACAAGCGTTTTAAGTTAGCACAAGTGGCACAATTCTTTTTAAACTTTTGAAAAGATGAGTTCAAGTTTTGAAAATATGTGAGTTTTCGTGTCAAGGACGAAACTTCTTTTAAGAGGGGTAGACTGTAATCCCCCATAATTTTAAAGGATTTTATAAATATATTTTAGCATTTATATATTAATATTTTAGTTTTAAATGATTTGATTATTTAAAGAAGGTTGACTATTTTAAAAGTCAAATGAAATTATGTTAAGGATTTAAGAAAGTTAAAAATATTTTATTTAGGCATGCTTTGATAAATGTTTGAAATACTAATTTGATTTGGAAAAGAAGTCTAAGTGGACTTGGGGAACCCAATTTTAAGTAGATTAGGAAAAAGGAGTTATATTGATGTTAGGAGTTCTAATTCATCAATCCTATTCATCATCAAACTCTATTCAAACTCAATCTCCTTTTCCTAAGCCCAAAAGAAAAACCTACTTATAAATACTTAAACCCAATTATTTTAGCACACAATTTTCTCTCTCCTCCCTCACATACAAACCGGCGTTATTTCTTCTTTCACGTTCTTTTTCTTCTTCTCCAATTTCCTTTCTTCTTCTTCAAGTAACGCTTTCTTCTTCGCCAAGAAACGTCACAACACCGCCGCCGCCGCCGATTGCTGCCGCCGCTGCCTTGTTGCTGCGGGCGCCCCTTTGTCTCCTTGTTCTCTTCTTTGTGTTGGTTTAATTCTTTTCTTCTTCCTCAAGTTTCCATTAAAGACTATGTTTTTATGCTTTATTTTAATGTTAATCATGATTATTGATTTTAATTTACTGTTTCAATAAATAATCTTGATTCATATATATTATATATTATAAGAATAAAAATTCAGATTTGTTTATTATTGTTAGATTGAAGTTTTAATCATTAAAGCATGGATTTTTAGGGTGTTAATTATTAGAAAACCATAGTAGCATGTTGTATACTATGAGATTGGTTTAGATTATGAGTTTAAACATGTTTGCATATGTTTAAAGAAGGTTTTATGATTTTATAAGTTGCTGGAATTTCAGAAAAGATTTTATTTAGGGAGTTTTAAGAATTTTAATTACTAGTATGGTAGTACTATGCTAGGAATTAAAAGTAATTGAAGTTTTGATAGTAAAATCAACTTTTGAATATGTTTAAAGGGGATTTTAAATATTTTAAAGTTGCTGTATTTTTATTTAAGAGTATTGATTTTAGTTTATATCGATTTCTAGGCGGAGAATATTCTGTAGGAGACTTTTAAAGAGTTAAAAGTGGTCTGCCGACTAGTTTACACAAAGTACGTACATACCTGTGTGCTATGTGATTAGTATCATGATTTAAGGAGGAAAAAGTTGTAGTATCATGTATAGGAACTTTATAAGTTCATATGTGATTTCTAGTATGATTGATTTCTACATGTTTTATGCCTGTGAGCAAGCATGTTAATTATGAGATTTATTATGAGTAAAGAATTGTCATGTTTGTATGGATTTGTTGATGCAAGCATGTGGATGGGAACTTTATTTATTAATTCACGTGGGGGAATTAATATGTTATTAAGATTGGTTCATGTTATTTTATGTGTTCCCTTACAAGTATTATTTTCACTACTTTATGAGGACTGTGGGCCTTATTTGGTAAGTTGATAAGTATGCCTTTTAAAGGTAAGTTTGATTGTTGGCTAGGTTCAACAAATAAGAAAGTTGAGATTAAAAGAAAGTAAGTCTTGGGTTGTAAGTTGTGATCACTTATTAAATCCTAAGATAAAAGAAGTTCAGTTGTGAATGTTTGAATTGTATTTCTGTGTTGCTTGTATGTGTGTCATAACAAGTAATAACTTGTAAAGAACGTAAAGTGTAACGAGGATAGTTATAGACTTTACTGGTGCACGTCCAGAGTTGGACATTTGGAGTTGGGGTACATGGTGAGCGAGCCATGGCTTTTTACAGGAGATGGATTGATCACCATCCCTTTTTCAGTTAGCAAAGGTTCCTCGATATCGCAGGTCATTTCTGGAATACATGGTAGCTCCCGTATTTCGTCTTCTTAATGAAGGGATTAGTAGATAAGACAACTCAGGTCCAATAACTATTCCATTAAAGTGATAAACAGATGTTTAGAATTTAGTTCTGTAAAAGTTATCTGCAGAATGTTATATGATTATATTATTATTTATCCCTGCATGTTATTTATTTAGTATCATGTTAGGAATAATGCTTATGTTTTAGTATGTAGTACTCAGCTTTGCTGATTACGTGCTTTGTTTGTGATTGTGATCATGGCTTTGCCTTATTGATCCTGTGATGACCCATTTTGGTGAGCAGATTCTTTAAAGCATTGACTTTACAGGTTTGCAGATGATGAATCATTGGGAACCTGGGAGTGGAGAGAATGTGTAATCTAGTATATTTTATTTCTGCATTAGTAGGAACATACTTTGTTAAGATTATTTGAGTAGACTTATTTAGACTGTTTGTTTTTAAGGCACTTACTTATTTATTTATTTATAATAAAGTTTAAAGTTTAGATATATGTTTTCCGCTGCAAAATTCTGAATAAGCCGATACATTATCACACGGGCGATAATACTTGGGTATTCTCTAAGTTTTATATTATAAAGGTATTTCTGAAAAGAGAGAATTATCGGGGTGTTACAATTCCAATTCTAAAGAAATGATTAACTAAAACATAAAAGACAAAGTCTTTATAACCATTATATAGGAGTAGGCATCATTCATCAAAGAATTGGAAACTGAAGAGCCCACTACTGTCAACGTAAAAAAACTAATGAAATCACTAAGATTGAAAAGTAATAGATTAAGAATACAATTAAACTCCTATGCAAGAACTCAAAGTGCAATTCTATGAATATAAAGAAAGACAATTCGTGATAGAAAACCAACAGTCGGATAATGTAACTACTACTAGATCAGATCAAGCAATGAAAATAAGGAATTAATAGAACAATTGAATATGAAATCATGGAAAAGGAACGAAATTACTAGAAATCTTGCAAATCGATTGAATAACAAAGAAATACAGAGAACTGGACCAATTATTTTTCCGCCGTTGTCACCAACGGATAGACAAAAAACCAGACTCAATGAAAATGTAAACCTAAAAACTATTTCTTGTGTCAACATTCACTCTTTCGATCCTCCCCCCTCCTCAGTATAATGAAATTTGGGAGATTTTATATCCCCACTAACGATATGATAACAAGGAAAGAAAAAATAAACTCCTAATATAAGCTCATTTCGTATCTTTTTTATTTTCCTTGCAGAAAGGTTTTGTAGCTTTTGTAATATCTTTCACCTTGCTTAATATTGTTGACTTGTGTAAATAAGTGGGCTTGAGCTCTTATTTCCTTATATCTTTGACTTGGGTTGCTTATTATTTGGGGTCGTACTCTCTTTTCCCGAACAGAACACCTATCACAAAATAAAATACTAATTAAGCTTAATAGGTGATAAAAATAATAACTAAAAAGAATAAGTATGCAATAATAAAAGTCATACTAAAAACCCATATATGAATATAAAATATATTCAATTAACCAAAATATAGGGGTAAAAATATACAATATAATAAGCTAATCAGGATGTGTGGAGGGGCTGCGCAATGCAGGAGGGGGGCTAGCAAGGGTGGATATATGAAGGGGGTGCACGTGGAGGTGTGTGAAGGGTGGGTGTGCAGGGTAGGTGTGCAGGTGTGTGTGTGTGTATGCAAGTGGGTGTGCAGGTGTGTGTGTGTGTGTATGCAGGTGGATGTGAATGGTGTGTGCAGGGGGTGTGTCTGCACTCTGCACGTGGATGTGAATGGTGTGTGTGCAGGTGTGTGTGCAGGTAGGTATGTGCAGGTGGGTGTGTAGGTGGGTGTATAGTGCAACCTTGTAAGAGGAAGAGAAATATCTAAAACTTGATACATCTCCTTAACTTTAGCGAGCTAGTATGTGTTAGCTCTAGAACATATGAATGTACAGTCACTTTTTTGTCATTAATTACTTATTTCTTGAGCTGAGTTAATTTTTTCGTTGTTAGATTTAGTTAAAATATATGAATGTATACTACTTGCATTGTTCTCTCATTATTTGGAGATTTACTACATGCATTTACTTTGAAATATTGAAACATTATGGGTAGAATGCATGGGATGAGGATAGCTGATATATTTTCGTCAATTTTGGAAAGAAGCAGCCAAGAATCGTCAATCATTATCATGTTTTCTGTCAACCTTATCTGGACACCTCAGGTAAATTTACGTGAGTATTCGAACTTATGATAGTATTACCATCTTCATTCTATCATTTGAAGATCGAAAGTGTTTTTGGATCTGAATACTAATGTCTTGGTCTTAACTGCATCTGAAAAATGAACTTGATTTATTGCTTGCACACTACAAATCTTTTAATTCTAATATTTTTCAGGGTGCAACATCATTCCTCTTTAGTCACAAAGATTATAGAAACTTTATTAACTTTATTCCTCTAAATCTTTCCAGTGTGTGTTATCATTCTATATTTTTCAAGATGGAACCTTGGTTGCTTCCGTTTATAGATGAATTTTATGAGTTGAAAATTGAAATTTTGGTATCTGACCAAACCATTACAGAGATTCTTGTTGTCACTTGTCTTAAATTTTATCCGGCATTCCGTCATCCTTGAAGTAGTCTTCACTTATAAGAAATTAAAATCGCTCATGTTTAATCTAAAATTTGTTGTATTTTCAGCTTAGTCTACCACTCAATCGCTGGAGCTTCTTTATGAAGTATGTATAGCTTAGATCTTTTTATGATCATTTATAATTTTGGTGATAAGTGTTCCATGTTTTGCAACACAGTTCATATCTTTTCCCCCTTCTATGTGGAGAAAGTATGTGGAGAAAGGTTACTTTTTGCCCACATGTAGGAGTGTCTAGAATGTAGCAGCATTGATATCTGTTGAGCACCATGTATGTTGTGCACATGTGAGTTGTTCCACATTGGAGAAAGAGGATAGAAAATACCACAATATAAGCTAGAGGAGCTACTTTAACTATTGCCAATTGGTTTTAGTAAGGAACTTCCTTTGGGCATGTATGTGGACCAAATTCTCCTCCTCCTTATTGGGTTGGGATATCAAATTTATCATGGTATCAGAGCCCAGGTTGTTGGGCCTTTCATATTGGGCATTTGTTAAGCAACTGGATAAGGACCTCTATTGGATGATCATTCCCAATGAGGATTATTATTATGTACCTTACCAGTATGCTATAATTACAAGGACACTCACATGTGAGGGGGAGTGTTGAGCACCATGTATGTTGTGCACATGTGAGTTGTCCCACATTGGAGAAAGAGGAGAGAAAATACCACAATATAAGCTAGAGTAGCTACTCCTACTATTGCCAATTGGTTTTAGTATGGAACCTCCTTTGGGCTTGTATGTGGACCAAATTCTCCTCCTCTTTATTAGGTTGCCCAGGCCCATTTTCAGTCATATCAAATTTATCAATATCTCTGTGGAGATGGCAGCATTTGTAGTTGATATTTTTAATCTATAGCACTAGTTCTATACTTCATTTTTTCTTTTTACTTGTATCTTATGGGCTGCGCATGCAAATTAAGGAATATATTGTAGAGGGTAATCAAACTAATTAAAATGATCTCAACTTAATAACTCAAGTCTTCTCTTGCTGATGTTATCCATTTACCTTCTGTAATCTCTTCTATAATCTGCGTGTCAAACCCACATGAAGCAAGTATAATAAATGAAAAAATCATAAATAAATAAAAAGGAAGAATAACGATCGTTCTTAGCCTCTATGTTAAATTGGTGTAGGCACTAACCCCCCAAAGATCTGGTGCATTACTAATCGTTGCTACAACACATCAAAGTGAACTCAAAAGTCAAAACCATCAGATACTGGTATATGGGTTAAATTTTGACCTCAACGATATAATTTTTTTTTGACATAATGTGGTCTGATTTCTGATTGTATGTTTGACAGAATGTAGTCTGATTTCTGATTGTTTGTTTAATCACTTTCTGTAGTAACTTTATCATGATTCTGTTAGTGTTTTGTTGGCAGTCATGAAGCCTCCGAGAACGCATGCATGGAATTTCATGAAATTAACTTGCGACCAACTTATACGATTCTTTGGGGAGTTTCAAGTTTTTTTTTCTCACATGGAAGCAATTCAATATAACCCCCTTCATATTACATGATTATTAGCTGCAGAAATAAGAATTTTACAATTCCGAGCTTTTGTAATTGAGTGGACTTTTTTAATACTAAAAAAATAATATTGCTTGCAAAGCTTTCAATTATATGTTAATTATGAACCTTCTTGTTGTAGAAGAATTGATTAACTATCTAGCTTCTATTTTAACACCACTTGTTAAGGTTTTGCTAGCTTTGTGAACTTCTCTGGCTGACTTTTCCTAGCTTTGTGGACTTGATAATTTTAACTTCTCTATTTTCTCTCTTTCTTACTCTTCTCTTGTTTATTTTCTCTCTATTTTACTCATCTCTTGTGTCGTGGAGCTAAAAGTGTATAGATTCATAGATTGTAACACCTGTAATTTCTCATATCTTTGTAGAATTTGGATGTAATAACATCTGATCTTTCTAATAATATTGCAGGTCATTTATGAAATAGAGAAGTTCAAGAAAGATGCAGAAGGATATGTACATAAAGCACGACATTATTTGATGTAATAATCTTGCAAAACTAAGCTGCCAAATTCTATCAAATGAGAGAAGCTTGTGGCAAAATATGTTAAATTCTATTGGTGTGCATAGTCTGCACTTTAGTTGGTGTCTCGTATTGTTAATCTTGCGATGTAATTTGGTCTCATGATGGCAGCTGCTTTTTTTTTTTAGTTTAAACTATCATCAACTGATTCGGTTCATGCTAAAAACCGGATCAGTAAGTCTGGCGGGATTTTTTTTTGTTTTTTATCAAATGTAAGCTTTAACTGATCCGGTTATAGCTAAAAATCTGACTAGTTAGCTACATTAACATATTCGGTTTTCAGCTATAACCGGATCAGTTAATTGTTATCTGATCCAGTTCACAACCGGATCAGTTGAGTTTCGTTACCCGCTACTATGCCAACTGATCCGGTCCATTTCCGGATCAGTTAAGCCTATTTTGACCGGATGAGTTGGCCTTTTTTCTACTAGTGAATTTAGCTCAAACAAGCTATATAGCTTGGAAAAAAGTGAAGAAAAAAATAGGAAAATGTACTCATTTGTCAATTATTGATATCAAGAAGACAAGAAGCGGGCCCACTTTAAATTAATCTTCCATATGCTTCTTCATTTCCCTTTTACATTTGCTGTAACATTGAAACCATTTGCAAACTAACGGCTACTTTTTATTTTCAAACCATTTTCAAAGCATTTCGGAAAAAGCTGAAATGGTTATAGGATATTTGTCCAAAATGCAACGGTAACTATCATTTTTAGAAAATAATTTTTGTAATTTTTTTTTCACAATTAAAAAATCTATAAATTACACTAAAACTAAAATTTACCCCACAACTTCTATCCTCAACTTTTTTACAAGCGATTTCTCACAAGTTATTTCTCACAATGGGCGATTCACAAGATCAATATAGCCAATATTATTCATATCTTCAAAATTCGACAAGCTTAGAAAATCAAAACCATGAAATATCTACCCAAAAATCACCAATTTCTCAAGCTTCTATCCATCAAATTTCTACCCAAAATTTGTCAAATTATCCAATTCGCCCAACTCCCCACAATTATCATCCAAGAATCTGATAAGTAATTTTTATTTATAGTTTTTAGGTGCATTTAGGTTGCAATTTGGAGCATTGTAGATTCATATTTAGGTTCATTATTGCATTATATTCTTAAGTTATGTTATTCTACCCCTATTCGGTATGTTTTCTTATTTTTGATGAATTTCAGGCATTGAGGACGTATTTAGAATATGATTAGCTAAACTTGAGGATTAGGATCGCTTGGAAAGAAGCTACAATGCATAAGGATCGTATGGATATGTCATAGTACGACCTTGTGCGAAAACAAAGCGGGAAATCCTTAGAAGAAATGTGAAAAAGGAGTCACGTCTACTCTTCTGATCATAACTTTTGATGTGCTTTTTAGAATCGAGTAGTTCCAGCAGATTTGGAAACTAGACTTGAATAGCTTTCCAACGATAGGTGGCACGCCCCGAGGAGACTTCTAGTCAAGCAGTAATGCCTTTCCGAAGTTGGGACTGTTTCTACTGGAATCTGTTTTTGTACGCGCGGATCACTAATTCCGCCCATTGAATGATATTTCGACTTTCCTTATTTTTGTAACTTACTTTTCTATTCATATTAGGTTACCTAGTATTAATTATATTAGGTTTTCACTCTTTCTCTCTCCTCCTCCCTTCACACGTTATTTTTTGTCTTAGTTCATAGTTTTAGTTTTCTTCCTTTTCTTTCTAGTTTTAGTTGCAAACCCTAGTTTATGTTCTTCATTAATTTATGAGTTATATTAGTTTCTTTCAATGATTTCTGTGATTATGCTTTTCTTTGTAGATTTAAATTTCATTATTCATGATAGAGTAGTTTTTAATACTAGGGTTTGGGAAGCCATGTTTATATGCAATGATTCTTGATTGATATTTATTGATGGTTTGATTAGTTATTGATATCTATAATTAATTAGTGTTTCTATTGTTAATCTTGCAATCTGATCAATTATCTGATTAAATATTGCTAATAATTGTTTGTATTGACCAAGATTTTACCTTTAGAGGCTTACCTACAATTAGCAAATCTGATTATGTTAGCGACCGTACTGCATATGTTGATTTGAGAGCGTTAAAACCCTACTATAGGATTAACCTGTGCTCTAGATATCTGATTAATTGAACTATTGATGATATTTTGATAGATTATGTATATTAACATGGTGAACCATAACCCTAGATCTTTTTAGTTTGATTTTCATATTTCATTAGTTTAGAACCTTAATTCTAATATATCTGACCTTGTTTAGTTTCTCCATACCTTAGAAGCTAGATTAAAACAACCATCTCTCTGTGGATTCGACCCTACTTACCCTACTACATTGTTAGAAGGTTTTGCAGGAATTATTTTTGACAGGTGTATGACAGCCTATCAAATTTTGGTGCCGTTGCCGGGGAGACGGTATTGTTTTATTTAGTTTTTATTGTTGGTGATACTAAACTGTATATATTTTTTTTTTCTTGTCTCTTGTGAATAATTTTTTTTCCCTCTCTATAGTGTGTTGTCATGAAGTTGTATAGTTATAGTTCAGAGGGGAATATTTTTTCTAATTATCAAGGGCAATATGACTATTCTGGGTATTATACACTAGTGGAAATAATGCTATATGTCACAACACAACCGATGTGGTCCTTAAGAGAACTAAATCGGTAAATTCTCGAAATTTTGGGTGGAAAATCTAGGAATACAACCGCTGCGGTCCTTAAGAGAATCGGATCGCGGTTTTCTGTTAACCACTCCGGTTCTCTTAATCGCAGCTGTGAATCACTAATAGAAAAAAGATTGGCTCACCCTCTCCTCACTTGGGCCATATGATTTTGTTTGGGCCTGTTGATTTTTTCTCCCTATCCCCCACCTCTCTCTTCCCTCCTGATCTCCTTATCTCCCTATCACCGCTCTCTCTCTCTTCTTTTCTCCATCTTCACCGGCGATTCTCCCCACCCTCTATCCCTTTTCCCGAAAACTATAAGGGGGCGTTTGGTTTAGGAAGGGGAAAGGGAAAGGGTTTAAGAAAGAGAAACAAGGGGAAAGGAAAAGAAAACCCTTTGTTAAAGAATGTTGTTTGGTTTGAAAGCTCATCTTCCTCCTCCCACTATTTTTCCTCACATTCCCCCCTCTCTCCCAAGTACCACCACCACCACCCCCACCCCCACCCCTCACCACCGTCATCTCGCCGCCCATCAACGCCTCCTTACCGCCGCCTATCAACACCCCGCAACACTCGCCACCTCACCGCCACCTCACTTGCCTCCCCATCACAGTCCCCCCCTTCCTTTTTTTTCCTTCTCTACCACCATTAAAGGTCATATTTGAGGTTTTAAATGTCAAATTCGACCATAAAAACTTCAGATCTGAAGTTTTTATGGCCGAATTTGACCATTTAAAGCCATAATCAATTATGAGAGTTGGTTCTTTTTAGTTGGGTGTGCGGTGGTTGTTGTTATGTTTGGCGCCGGCGTTCTCCTTCCCTCCCCTCTTTCGCGGCAGTTGTGGGGTGAATGAGGTTTTTTCGAGTGGGTTGGGTGGTTTTTAAGGGGTGGGGGTGGGCTGACTGGGTGGTGGGGTTTTTTTTTCGGGTTGGGTGGTTCTTTTTCACTGCAGGTTTGGGTGGAAATTTGTGGTGGTTGTGGTGGTGGGGGTGTTTCCGGTGGTTAGATGGTTGGGGGGACTGATTTCCGGTTGGTTCAGGTGGCGGTGTGGTGGTTCAGGTGGCGAGGGTGGTGAGTTCGGGTGGCGAGGGTGGTGAGTTTAGGTGGCTGTGTGGTGGTTCTGGGTGCTGGGGTAGTGGGTTCATGTGGTAGTGTGGTGGTCAATGATTGGTCAAGGTGACCATGAAGTAGAGGAGAGAAAGGGTAAGTGAAACCCTGGGGGGTGTGGGGAATGGATGTAGAGGACTTTGGGGGAAAGGAGGGGGTAAAGAGAATGATTAAAATGACCAAACAAACATCAATAAGGGTGTTTGGTTCAAGCAATATAGGTATGAGGTATGGGTTTAGAATGATCAAAACCCATACCTTGTGTTTGGTTTATGTTTTTGCAAATTTAAAACCCATACCTCAAACCCCCAAGGTATGGGGTTTAGAAACCTTAGGGGGGAGGTGGGTTTGGCTCATACCAATACCTCTAGATATAAAATACGGTTTTTTCACCAAATACCCCTGACAAATAAATTTATTCACCAAATACCCCCACTTTTTTCAAAATTCACCAAATACCCCTGACCTTTAAAAAAATTCACCAGATACCCCTGACATTTCAAAAAATACAAAAAATGCCCTTTTTGGCTAACGGACGTTAGTTCTCCGTTAATTAATTAACTAATTAACCTAAAAACCCATAATTAAACCCTAATTAAACCCTAATTAAACCTAAAAACCCTAAAACTCAAACTAACCCTAAACCTAATTAATCCTACAACCTAATTAACCCAACCCCAGCCCCCCTCTTCACCCCAACCCCAACCCCCTCCCCCACGCAGCCCCCCAGTGCCTCCCCATCCCTCACTCTCGCCGGCGCACTCGTCCCCCTCCTCCTCCCTCACTCTCGTCGGCAGCCCACAACCCCCTCCTCCCTCACTCTCGTCGGCAACCACATCCCCCTCCTATGACGCGTCCTCCGTTTCTTTCCCGGCGAAAACGACGGTGGGAGAGTGCCGTCTCCTCTGTTTCTTTCTCGGCGCGAAACAATGGTGGGAGAGTGTCGCCTCCTCCGTTTATTTTTGGGGTGAAACGAGGGTGGGAGAGGGGAGACATGAGATTCGCTTCGAAGGGGTGGGGTGGGGGGGGAGGGGAGGCGCGGGATTCGAAGGGGTGAGAGATGGGGAGGGGGACGCGCGGTGGGCTGGGGGTGGCGGCGGGGAGAGGGGAGGGGAGCGATTGAGTTCGCGGGGAAAGGGGGGTGGGGCAACCGATTTCTTGGGGGAAGGGGAGGGGGATGCGGGGGCGGGGTGGTCGGGAGGGGGAGGCGCGGCGGGCCGGGGGTGGTCGGGAGGGGGAGGCACGGCGGAGAGGGAGGGGGAGGGGGAGGGGAGGCGTGAGGGGAGGTCGAGGGGAGGGGGCTGCGTGGGGGGCCGGGGGGGGAGGGGGTGGTGCTGGGGTTGGGTGGTGGGCCGGTGGCTCTAGGGTTGGGCGGTGGGGTTGGGTTAGGGATAGAGAGAGTTAGGGTTTTTAGGTTTATTTAGGGTTTAGTTAGGTTTAATTAGGGTTTTTTTAGGGTTAATTAGGATTTTTTAGGATTAATTAGGGTTAATGACTAACGGAGTTAACTCCGTTAGTCAATAAGGGTATCTGGTGAATTTTTTTAAAGGTCAGGGGTATTTGGTGAATTTTGAAAAAAGTGGGGGTATTTGGTGAATAAATTTATTTGTCAGGGGTATTTGGTGAAAAAACCTTATAAAATAATATGATAAAACTAATTCCTAGATAACAACCAAACACTAGATATGAGGTATCAAGTTCCAAACCTATACCACCTTGATTTCATTCCTCATTCCAAACCCATACCAGCTTGCGAACCAAACGCCTCCTAAAGGGAATCAAGAGCTTTGTTTCCCTTACCCTTTCTTGAAGCCCCCCAACCAAACGCCTCCTAAATACTTCTCTTTCTGACCCTCTCCTTTTCTTGCCCTAGACGCCTCCTTTTTCGCTTCTCCTCCGCCGCTAACCTCCTTCTCTTTCTCTCTCCACGATTTTTCTCTCTCTTCTTGTTTTGTTAGTGTTTTTTCCGACGGTTTATTTTCTCTCTCCTAGGGTTTGTGTTCGTCGGCGATTGTTCGATTTTTCGACGATTCGAAGTGTTTGAGGTGTTTCATTTAGGGCTTTTTTTGTTGTTGGTTTGATTGGATGGTAGAGAGATGTGGCGGTGATGGAAGCAGTGGAATCGGTGATTCCGGTGGAGGCGAAATTGATGGGTTCATACGTTCTTGTTGGAGCTAGGGTTTGTTCTACTGATGGTGAAGCTCGTGATTCTGACGCTATTTCGCATTTTTCTGGCGCTAAAATCGATGAATGCAATTCCTTATATATTTGATTTTAGTGGGTTTTTTTTTTTCATCTGTTTTTTTTTTTTTTGAGTTTTTCCATTTTATTTTAGTGATGTTTTTTCATTTGAGTTTTGATGGTTTTGTTGCGTGATCTTTAGTGTTTGGACTATGTATATTTCAGCTCAGTATTGGTTGTGTAGTGCTTTATTGACGATTTAATTAGTGCTGCGTGGAATTTGAACTTTGTTGTGGGTTGAAGATGGGAAGAAAAGTGTCTTTTGGGACTGTGAATAACTCTCTTGTTTTCATCTTCGGCGCTTTTCCGAATTTAGAATATCCAGTGGTTGCCATAGACTTATTGTGATCTTCAAGAGGTAGCCTAAGCCAAAATTGGCTCTTACATTTTTTTCGAAAGACGGCTGGATATTTAGCAACAAGAGACAGAATTAGTGTGTTAGTGTTGATTATTTGTCAATTTTGGTTAAAGCATTTGACGTGATTGGGATTTTGGATTGCTTTCAGTAGGAAGAACTTGTGTTTTTATGTGCCGTTATGCTATTGTTTCATAATCTATGGGTATGTTTCAGGTTCACAGAACATTAGTTATTGCGAGGCTGATGCTTTTCTTATTTCCTTGTTTGTATTGCAAACGTCGATTTGTAAGCAATACGCTTTTGTTTGACAGTTCAAGTGTCTGGCTTGCTGCTTATATTTGGGAGCTTATAAAGCAGATGCAGGGTTGTGTAGGAGCAACTGTGTTCCATCGAGATCGGTGGCAAAACCCATGTATGTGCCAACTGCCAAGTCCGAAGTAAATACATGTATGTGCTCTCGCAGACCTCTGTCTTCATGTTGTTTCTTTGTAAAGGTTTAATGTGGTTTTGAGAACCTTTACTATCTAAATCTTTGTTTGTGGTTTAGAATTACCTTCTCTAATCTCAATTTACTTTTGAGGATATAGTTTATTGATCATCCGGTGATACATCTTTTATTGTAGGAAACTTCAAAATAGTTCAGTTAGTGTATTTGGTTGTTACTTCATAATATATGCTATAGTCATGCTACCTTAGTAAGTATTAACTTCCTAACATTGCTTTTAAGTCAAGCTTCGTTATTCTTGGGTGATTGGAGATGACTCAAGAGTGTTCTGAATAGTTGGTATCTTGACTAAAGAGGGGCTGGTTTATATGGCTCTACACAAGCTCGTGGATCTTACAAGAGCATTAATTTGACAGTTATGATTAGAGAGAAACGTACTCCGTTTTTACCTTGTTATTGATATGAATTATTTTGTCGACAAGTAATACTACTTCTGTTGGAATTTTTTTTCCTAAACCCTCGTAACTGTATGGCCTTTTTGCTTTGACATTCTTCTTAGTAGTATGCTTCACCTTGTAAATAATGATAAATATTGAACTTGACTTAGCAGAACAGAAGTGCTCATTGTGTTAAGTGTTTCATTTCTGTACATTAGGTATTGTTTTGGTAATGGATTTTTGATGTAGTGTATTTATTAAGATGTAATTGGAAGTTCAAGCTACTGTCACTCAAGCTCGAGGAGAAAGTTACTCAATGCTAAGCAACTGACATTTTGTGGCTTGCTATAGTTACTCAGCAACTACCTTTATTTGAAGCGAACCCACTTGTATGTTTAATTTTTTTTATTCTCTTTTCGAGGCTATTGGTTTTACTTTTTAAGATAACTTTAGCTAAAGTACATGTGGCTTGCTCGGCATCAAGCCAAGGTTGTTGAGCTTGGCTTGGTTGATGCTCTGTTCCATTAAGTTGATATATAGAGGGAGTGAGATTGCTGTTTTTGTGGATCTTATAAATCTACTTCTTCCATTCAGTCATGGTTCAAGCTCCATCAATGACAAAGTTCTTGATTATGGCTGTATTAAATGAGATCGCAACATCTAAGCCTTAATGATATTGAAGTATTTTTTTGTGGTCTAGTTAGATAAGGTAGCAATCTGCTTTTTTTTTCTGGAGCTGGTTCTAGTTTGGTCTTGATGTTGTACTCTGCAGTGCACCAGCATTGGTCTATGCAACTAATTGAGTAGAGATTGAGTCAAATGTACAGTCTGTCTATAATGGGCTAGTTGATAGCATATAGTAAACATTAGACATTTGGAACATTCAGAGTTGATATTATTCAAGTCATGCTCTTGTGGTCAGATGAGACATCCATCTGCATTATCCAGTTTCTTCTGGAGTCGGGTGCCTGGTTGGCATTGTTGTGTTGATCTAACAATAGAATGGGGGGAGCATTCATATTAAATGTATTATATTGTACTTGGAGATCTGGATACGTTATTATATATGAATTGTAGTTGGGGTATATATATTTGCTTTTTCATCCAGGTTATAATGCAACTTTTAGAAAACATGAAGATGGCGAGATCCAATTCCCTTTGTCAATGGGAACTCAGAACTACATCATAGCTCCTCTACAAACTAATTATAATCAAGGCTTTGTAAGTGGAATACTTCATATGACTCAATTGAGCATAATATGAAGATGGCGAGATCCAATTCCCTTTGCTTTCTCTTAGCTATGTAATATATGCAGACTTAGCCAGATTATAGTTGTTAATGTTTTATGTATCTAATTATTTATGTTTATGCTTCAATTGAGCATAATATGCTTAATAAAATGAGTATTGATATATATTATTGATTTTGTATTGATTAATAATGAAAAAAATGCAAAAAAAAAAAAATATTTTTTTTGGTTTTTGGGGTGGTCAACCGCTGCGGTTTTCACCTAAAACCGCAACGGTAAATGATTAATTGATTTGGTTTAGGACCGGATCAGTTCATATTTGGGGACTGCTGCGAATCCAACTGATGCAGTCCAAAATCGGAGCGGTAAGCCCGGTTTGACCGCAGCAGTTGAACTTTTTTCCACTAGTGATGATGCGAATGATTATGTTTATGATGCATCATATGATTGTCAAAATTCACAAAATCTGTACATGATCCGACCCTAATGAGTCTTATGTGTCTGATTATACCCAATCCTATCAATATGAAGTGAACAATTATTTTCAGCCCGAAACATAAGAGAGTCAGGAACTTTTTAACATGATGAAAGAGTATATTGTTAAACAACATGAAGATTTAAACGAATTGGTTCATGATTACCAAAACATGGCGAAATCTATTGAATTACTTGTTGTGCAACAATCTACTAACCAACAGGTGATACTTGATGATTCTGATAATAGTGTTGAGAATTATATTTCGGAGGAGAAAGGCATTGATTTGGCTCATGATAATTAGGTAGCAGGTAAGGGTAGGGATGGCAATGGATCCTGGACCCGGCCCGGATCTGTGGACCCGTATCAGTTTTCACGGATCTGGATCCTAAAATTTCGGACCTGTTGGATCCGGGTCGGATCTGGGTCCTGCTGTAAAATCACGGATACGGGTCCGGATCTGAACCAAGATCCAGACCCGGATCCGTGGACCCGTTTTTTTTATATAAAAAAAAAGTTGGGCTGGGCTCCAAGTCCCACCTCCAACAGTCCAACTCTAAGCCTTTTGTCGTCCCCTCAGTTGAGTCAGTTCACTCCTCACTCAAAACCTAACTTCACGCCACCACGCCTGCTCACCCATCTCTCTCTCTCTTCGGCCAACGCCTACCATCTCTCTCTCACCGGCCAACGCCTCACCCATCTCTCCCTCTTTCCGGCGTCATCTACCAGTTCCTTTAGTTCACCAGTTGAAGTGTTGAACTTGCGAAACGTAAATCGTCTGAAGTCGCGCAACACCGGTGGGATTCCCGGCAACTTCCGACGAGATATATTTATCTTTCTTGTTCACTTCTGACTTCTGAGTTCCGACGGAGTTATTTATGTGTTTTTTATTTTTTGCTTGTGTTGTGGGTGGTTAGAGGGGGTATTTGGAGGATGGTGAACTAAAAGAACCTCTAATTTTGTCTAATTGCTGGCAACTTCTTGACAGCAAGCACTGAATTCGAAAAGGTCTTTAGTGCTTTACCTTAAATTTTGCTGCTATGTAAATTCTTGATATCTCTTATGTTTTTGTAATTTCTGTATGCTAATTGCAAAGATGTTAGCTAATTACTACTAACTACCAATTTACTATATAATCTCACATTATGTTCATATTGTTTCCTTCTCTGATTGAACTTTGGAAAATTGTTGGCTTCGTAAAATGTTTTAATATAAAAAAATAGCATAAAACAATCCGGATCCGTTTTGGATCCGTTTTGGGCCCGGATCCGTAAGATCCGTCGGATCTGGATCCGGGTCCAACCTTTTCAGACCCGTTGGATCCGGGTCGGGTCTGGATCCAACGTCTGAAAACGGATCTGGATATGGGTCCACCTGGACCCGGTCCAGATCCGACTCGTTGCCATCCCTAGGTAAGGGTGTAATTGGTGAAGTTGGTAGTGAGTGTCTCTATGTCGAAGAATTCATAGTTGAGAGTGAAGTGTCTCACACTTCTTCTATAAACTTTTCATCTGCATATGAGTCTGAAGTTGAGAGTAAGATAATGCATGAGTCTTTGTCGGTTCCATCTGATACTGTTTTTAACTCTCATGTTCCCTTCTCTAAAAAACTAGATCTTATTCCTTCTTCCCCTTTACTATATCCTCCATCGTTCCTTCTTTCTACCCCTTTGAATGACTCTCATGATCATGGAACTAATGTAAACTTAGTTTCTTTTCTTCCTTTTGAGTCGGGTTAAAATATAGCCGTTGGAAATTAGTTTTATATATTGACTTTCATATCATTAGTGAATCCACACAACTCAAAAATTGATAATCTCTTCTCTCTTCTGCATAGTCATCCTTCTATTACCACACTAAACTCCAAAAAAATGTCTCAAAATCAAGTTTATTAAATAATGATGATTTGTTCAAAGAGATGGACGATAGTTTTTGGGATGATACATATGAAGAAATGGGAACCTATCTTCTTCAACAAATTTCACATCGGCCAAGAGATTATGCTCCTCTTCATCGTGAAAGTGGTAAGGAATGTCTTTATCACGACTACTTCTCTGCCCAACCTGTTTATCCGGATCACATGTTTCGCAGAAGGTTTCGTCGTATGGGAAGGAATTTGTTCCTTCGTATAGTAGGGGCCCTTGAAAATCACTCTGAATTTTGCCAGCAACGAATTAATGCAGCAAAAAGTGAGTTTGTCCCCACTACAAAAGTGCACCGCTGCTATTCGCATACTTGCATATGGATCACCCGTTGATGTCGTTGATGAATACATCGATCTCGGTGAGAGTACGACTATAGATTGTTTATTTAGATTTTGTCGTGCGATTATTGATGTGTTTGGAGATCTGTACATGAGAAGGCCTACTAGTGTCGATGTCCAATGATTGCTTCAAATGCATGAGGAGTACTATCATGGTTTTCCTGGCATGCTTAATTAGAAGTCTTGATTGAATGCATTGGGCTTGGAAGAATTGTCTAACCGCATGGAAAGGGCAATACACCCGAGGTGATTATGGTCATACAACAATAATGCTTGAAGCTGTAGCTTCAATGGATCTTTGGATATGGCATGCATATTTTGGTCCGCCCGGGGCAAATAATGACCTTAATGTGTTGAGTAGATCAAATTTATTTCAAGAAAAACTTAACGGAAGAGCTCTAGAGGTTCATTTTACTATTGATGGTACTGAGTATGATATGGGATACTACTTTACAAATGGAACATATCCTGAGTGGGCTGCATTTGTCAAAAGCTTCCCACATCCCCGAGATCCGAAACGATTATGTTACAAGCGAAGGCATGAGAGCACAAGGAAATATGTCAAGAGAGCATTTGGAGTACTTCAAGATTGTTTTGCTATAGTTCGCGGTCCGGTGCGTTGTTGGCATAAAAGTAGAATCCACGATATTATGGATGCATGTGTCATTTTGCATAATATGATTGTTGAAGATGAACGACACATATACTCAAGGAACTTTCGAGACAACGTATTTGCTCATGAAGTTGTTAATGATATCCATCAAGGCCAACCTCCAGATTTCCAGGCATATCTGGCAATAGATGCAACAATCTGTGATAGGCAAGTGCATCACCAACTGAAGGCAGATCTAGTAGAGCATATTTGGACACGTTTTGGAGGCGAAGAATAAAATAAATCGTTGTCTTATTGAATTAAGTTTTTCTTATAGTTTATATTATGTATTTTTAGTAATCTTATTTTTTATGCTTTGTTCTAAACTTAATTTAATTAATGAAGTTGCACGTTTGGATTTTTAATATAGCCTCAATCTTTTCAATATTATTTAGTAATATATTTTTTATTATCAATATTTCACTTCCATTAAAGTATATAAATTTAAAATAAAAATTGGAAGTATTTTTCTCCAACATTGCCAAAAAAAATTTAAAAATTATTTTTTAAAAAAATTATTTTTTAAAAAAATTTATTTTTTCAAAAATTATTAATTTTGTTAAAAAAAAAGTCAAACTTATTTCTTTAAATAAAAAATGTGATATGATTTTGTTAATATAAAATGAAAATATAATAAATAAAGGTTACAAGATTGATTGACAAGTGGGACCTATTCAAGCTACATGTGCTTGTTGCTTGCCATTGGAGTAGTATGTAGCTCAAAAGGTATATAGCTGAAAAATATGACGTGAATTGTTGCTTACCATTGGAGATGCTCTAAGGTGTTTTCTCGTAAAAAAAATATATACTTTGTAAGGTGTTTTTTCACAAAATGTATAATTAATAAGGTCTTTTCTTACAAAATTTCTAAAAAAATTATATAAGTTCAGTTAATATCAAGCTACATATGCTTGTTCTTTTCAACTTATTTCCAATCCTTATCAGAAAAAATAAGTTCAGTTAAGTTCAGATAAGTTTAAATAAGAACAAATAAGTTCAGATAAGTTCGGATAAGGTTTGATAAGGTCTAATAAGGTCAGACACACACACAAATAAGCTCTGAATCAGATCAAATAAATTCTGATTAGTTCAGATAAGATCAAATAAGTTCAAATAATATCAGATAAGTTCAGATAAGTTTAGTTCATATCAGATAAGCAAAAATAAGTTGAAAAGAACGGAGCCATAGTTGTTTTTAAAATTGGACATTTATTAGGTAGTTTATGAAAAAAAGCATAGGAAAGTTTGTAAGTTATGTCGTAACGCAACAAGGAATTAACGCCAGCTGCCATAGCCCCGACGTGTGTTGATTCCTCGCAAAAAGAGTAAAGATTGCTCGAAAACAAATCAACTCTTTCTCTCTCTAATAACTAAACAATGAAGTCTCCGGCGCTTATGGCGATGAACCAGAAAGTTAGCGAATTGGAAATTAGTAACAGTGTCAGCGATCATATGGATCCATTTGTGGAACTAGGTTTCTTACTCGAAAATTTGCCGACTTCTGAAAGTGATGATGGATCGTCTTACAGTGACTTTCAGAGTGATATTGCCATCGAATTCGATGCCGCGCTTGCTCGTTTAAGGCAATAATCGATTTTGTATTGCTTTTTTCAATTCATTTATTTAATTTGTCGCTCAATTTTGTTCGTTCGTGTTTAGGGTTTATCATCATTTTTTATAACTTGCTCATTTATACTTAGTTAAGGAGCTTGATGAATTTTATAATTATTGGCATTTTGATTTGATTCGTAGCGGTTTCAATTTCATATTTTATGGGAAAAATTGTTCTTTGTTTTCGAATTGCCACCTTTTGTTAAATTTTGTTGATTTTACCAACCTTTGTTTGCTGATGAAATCCTACAATCTGCTACCAATTAAACAAAATGTACAAAAAACTGTGTTGTGGGTTCACAGTTAGGATTGGTGTTCACTTTTCCCAATTCACAAACCCTAATTATATTATTAGAACCAAAAAAACTAAGTCCTTCAATTTCACATGAACCTAAGTTTGGAACCTTAAATGCTTACTTCAACTCATTTCAATCTCCTTGTTTTTATTTGAAATTGCTCAGGTTGTCTACTCAAATGTATGGCAAGCCGTAATTTCTATCCGAAAGTCCCTAATTTTTGAGTTAGATTCAAGTCAAAATTTGGTTTTAGGGTCGAAATCAATGTTAATAGGTTGATTTGGGGAAAATTGAATACTAACCCTAACCATGGAGCCCACAAAAAGGATTTTTGGATGGATTTCGTTTAGTGGTGGTAAATTATAAGCTTTTTGTAAACAAAAGGTGGTAGTTTAATTTTTTTTTTTTACAAAAGGTAGTAACTTGAATAAAGTGGTTAAGAAAAGGTGGTAAATAACAATTTATCGTATTTCATGTTAATGCTATGAAATGCCTTTATCACTCCAACTTTAGGTTTAGTTTGGTCTGAATTGTCTTATTATATTGTCTTTCCGTTTGCTTACTACTAAAGCCAGTATGACCTTTTCATGTTTCCCACGAACTTGTGCAATTTCTCCGTGTGTCATGAATGTGAGCCTTGTTGAGTTTCATTCAACTGAACTTTATTCCTTCCAATTGTAATATTGCTTGGTATCTGGCTCATTTCTAGACTAGTTGCTCATAAAGTCATTGAACATTCTCAAATTTCTCATTCCAAGACCAGACTGTAATCGCTTTATAACCTCTTGAGGAAAGTCTATGTAAACAAATAAATTACTTCTAATTTGGTTCCCTCCCTTGCCTTTATAACCTTCACACACATCAAAACCCTCTTCACCTTTGCTTAGTCCTTCCTTAACCTCCTTGAGTTGTCTTTGAGACTCCTATTGTTGTAGTTGTGCACAAGCTTCCTCAACTAATGTTAATGGTGACTAGAAGCAATTGACTTCTACATGGACAATAGTCATCATCAAGTCTTATGAGGAATGAGAAATTAAAACAAGTGCATCTCAACATGTTGTTGTGAATAACATTAAGAAAATATTTTACTTCAGATTTCATTTATGTTATAAACTTATATGAGGTTAATTATTCTAAGAACAATATCTTCCCTGAGTACCTTCATATCAGTATACGTAGTACTTAGTTATGGGACTCACATTTTGCTCGAGATCATACAAATCCCTGCTAAGCTTATACTTCGTAGCCCCATTTGTGACCATATACCTCTTGTCCCATTGCCTCCATATGTCTTGTGCTAGTTAATCAAGAGGATAGACCCTTTAATAGTCCCATACACATTGCCAAGGATCCAAGGTATCATCATGTTTTTGGCTATATCCCACATATATTTCAGCCTTAGCTTGGTGGTGTTATCTTTGTCCCACTTTACGTGACAAAGCCTAACTTATATTTTGATGCCAACACAACCTCCATAGATATCCAGCTTCTATAATTATTGAGTTTCTCAAGTCTCAACTATTTTCTTAACTATCACATAGGATGAATATACACGAGGTAGTTGAATCTTCAGCTTCAAAGATTGGCACACTATAATCCTAATGAAGGTTGAAAGCAAGGATTTTTGGCTCCCTGCTTTTGCAAAAACAATTATCGAAAAGATGACAAAATCTGTGTGGGTTTTTCATTCATTACCTCTAAATTCTTTACGTACAAATATATGTATACAAGATCACACAAGGGTTTTTCAGAACAAGAGAAAAATCCAATATGTACATGTGTAAGCTATACATCAAAATATACCTAACCTACATATCTTGGGCTGCAGCAGGACCTCTGTCCAGTCCACACTGTGGAAACAAATCGATCACTTTTAATTTGTTCCCTCCCTTAAGAAAGGCTAGGAATCAATTTTGTTACCTTAGGTTCTAGAAAATGGTGGAATGAATACAATACCCCAATATAAGGGTGATTGATGGATTCCCTATACCCTCAATCAAACAAGCTATACAGGAAAACAGATTGTTAAATTTGTTTCCAACCTCTAAAATAAACACTCAATATGCTCTTAGCGAGCGTGAATGTCTCATTTATTGTCATTTTGATTTGATTGTTAGCGTTCTCAATTTCGTATTTTATGTAAATGTTATGAATTCCTCTTTATTACTCCTTCTTTAGGTTAGTTAGGTCTGAATTGTCTTATTATATCGACTTTCTGTTTGCTCACTACTAATACCATGATGGCTTTTCTTGTTTCCCGTGAACCCTTGAGTTTCATTCAACTTTTTCCCTTCCTATTTTAATGTCTTAATATGTGGTTGATTTGTTGCCGCACATAAAGTTATTGACCGTTCTATAATTTCTCATTGCTAGTTCAAATTCATATGCTTCGCCTCCTCAGACTGAAATTGCTTTCATTCTTGTTGAGGGACATCCAAACTCTTTTGAAGCTATTGGCGTAGATGCACGTATAAAGTGTGTCGTTCCTTGTGCAAATCAAGCATTGGCAGACTTCAACCGCAAACACGTAATTGCAATTCATGAACTCGTATTTTCTTTAATATCAGTGTTGGTGATTGCTTTGTTTTGATCAAATTTATCATATTTACGAGTGCAGAACACGGACTATAAGCTTGAACGTCCTCGAGATGTATGCCTTCGTCAAAAAATTCAAGTGGGTTGTTATCGTTCCATTGCAACTTCACTGCTAAGCCTGAAACAAAACCCCTCGAGGATGTGGATTTTTCAGCCAAGTACTTTTTTTGTTGATGATGACTATAATTTTGATAGTACCATTACCCTTATTTCGTACTCTCTCTTGGATGGTAAGACTCGTAAACTTGCTCTTAAATCTTAATTGCTGCCTTATATTGTATATAAACAAATTTTTTCCTCAATCATATGTTCCTATTGTTTTGTTGCCAAATGATCATTCTCTTACCCATATGTTAACTGTAACTTTTCACGCGTGTATCTAAACTTTTCCATGCTTGTTTAACAAGATCTCACAAAATTCTTTGAAATAGGCAAATGGGACATCCATTGGCTTCAGAGGAAACATTCGTATGAATTTAACAAGACCGGACATGATAATATTTTGTTATATATACATAAAAATATGTTGTGGAAGTTGACGAATTTTGTTTCTAAAAAGTTACTTTGCAATTATTCTTTGAACGGAGGAGTATTTCTATAGAAAGGGTACCTACTATTTAGTTGCCATACGGTCCATACATATGTATTATTTTTTTTATCCAATACATAGCTTGTAGAGCTTCATGCACGTGCCAAAAAATTTGTTGCCGATTGAATATCAAATTTTTAGCTACAAAGAAAATATGTCGCTTAAGTATTGGAGATGGCTTAGCTACAATTCTTTTAATTTGATCCTTTTTATGTGAATCATACAGATGGGGAAGTCAAGTTTGGCTGTGAGATGTGCCCACGTCAGATTTGGCATCCTACCGCCTGATTCAAGGAGGGCTTATACAATATTCAGCACCAATGATAGTGACATGGAGAATGCTGAAAATATGTGCCTTGGGTGAAGAGTTGGGATCTTCCCATTGAATATTGGCTTAGAATTTGTGAACTTTTACAAGTCAAATCTGCTACAAAGCAACCTATGTTGATACCTTGTTAAATACGAGTACAATTATGTACTAATATAAAGTTATTTGCCATTAATCTCTATATATTCATTTAGGGCTTACCTAAGACAACTAAGTTATTTGCCATTAATCTCTATATATACTGTAACAGTGTGTTTGGTAGGGAGGAATTAGATGGAAAAGAAAGGAAGTGGAAAGAAAAAATAGATTTTCTTATGTTTGGTAAAAAAAATATAACAAGGGATTCAATAAGAAAGGAAAGGAAGTGAGAGGAAAGCCTTATAAATCTCCCCTTATCTTTCCTCCCAAAATTGGAGGAATTTGAGAGGAAAGAGATAATTAATTCAAAATTGATTTATCTTTTCCCAAATTTTACTTCCCTCCATCACGTTATTTTTTTCCCTCTCACATATAATTCTCCCTCAAAAAATTACACAGTATATAATAACCCTTTCTCTTCTCTCAACTCACGTTCATCCATAGCCCCATTCCCCAGCAACTCTTGTCAAACACTATCTAGCCTCCTTGATTCCTTTTACCTTTTTCTTTTCTCAACGAGTACTGTCCATTGTTTTTGGAAAACTTTACAGTGAGTCTTGGCTATTAGTTTTTACAGATTAAGAGCAGTTTGTGTATTGAATTCTAATGTTATTACCATTGTTATTATTTAGTAGTTTCTGCTTGTAGTTGCAGCCACATAGACATTGCACATATTGGATCCAATATGATTGGTCTCTACTTCTTTGGCAGTAGTGTAAGACTGACAGCTCTGCAAATTCGTTAACATCTCTGCTTCATATAGAAAGTTCAGAAATGGATCTCACTTCATTTGTTGCATATGCTCTCACTATAGGGTAGCTCGTTTCAATCAGCACATTGGCTTTCTTTTCTTCCTTTTTGTTGTTTATATTGAATTCACTATTGCTTTCGACATGTTGTACTCAGTAGTGTTTCTAGGTAATTTGTTCTAGATGGAAAAATAGGAAAATGTCATACTAGAAGAATGCTCCCCCTCTATCTTCGTTGATTTTTTTACCATGTCTTCACCGAGTATATAAAATCAGTATGTGAATTGTTATTCTTTTCCTTTCTGTTCTTCCAAACATAAGATTTATTTCCCTTCCTTCTTATGAACCAAACAACAGAAAGTTTAGTTTCTTTCCTTTCCCTTCCTTTCTCATCCCTTCCCTTTCCTTCCCTTCTCTTCCCTTCCCTTCCTTTACTAAAAAAAAAATACCAAACACACTGAAAAGCTTTGGAAATGGAGGATTAGAAAAAGGGTTTGAGGGTTTTATGAAAGCCAATAATATTGCCCAGTTCCTACAAAATTTACTGTCTGGATATCTTCTACTACTAATATCTTATTCTTAAGCAAATCATGTAGCTTTTTTTCTCAATTTTCAGAGAACATAATTTATTATCTGGTAAAACCCTAATTAAAGAGGAAAGGGGTTGATGATTAGATAAATTAGATGATCAATTTTCGGGGAATATCCTCAAATTTACCAGTCTTAAGTAAAATAATGTTATTGCTTTTATTAATTACCTATTTTTTCAGTTTCTTCTTCCAAGTTTCGGATGTTGCAGTTTAGATATAGACTACTACATATTGTTAGTTTTTTTTGCTGAATTTTAATTGCCTTAATATGGGTTTTTATTTTCATAGGCATTGAATTAACTGAAGGAAATCGGTGAAAACTGAAGAAAGATGAAGGAAGGTGTGATTGATGACTTGCAGAGCCGAGACTGAGAAGTGAGCAGAGGAGATATTAGAGGTGATCATGGGCCGGACCGGGTTCGGGTCGGGTGTCCCTAAAAGAAATTCCCATTGGTCGGGCCGGGCCAAAATCCGGGCTAAATTTTTGTGCCCAAAGCCCACTATTCGGGCCAAAAATAACGGCTTTTCGAGCCAAAATCGAGTTGGGTCGAAATTTAGGCTGAAAAGTCATTTTCGGCTTGCCCAAAGCCAAAAAATTCGGGATGGACCCAAAACAGGGCCAAAAATTATGATTAAGCCGGAAAAATTCGGGTCGGCCCTGCGGGCCGGGCTAATTTAATCACCTCTAGGATAGATAGATGGAGAAGATGAAAACAGATGGTATTGAGTTTCTTGAACTTTCAAATTCTGTAAAAACAAAAAAAAATGAGAATTAATGTGGTTTCTGATTAATTTAGTAGCTCAAAGTGCTAGGATGCAGATTTGGGTAAAAGAACCTAACCACTAAGATGAACTATGCATGCAAAAATGCCGCAGCCAATGTCATTGCAAATATTTTTATCGTCTCAAAAGGAAAGGGGAAGGAGAAAGGCACGATGAACAAAACAACATAAATTTCAAGATTGTTGATCACTCTTAGAAATTTTAGGAAAGGATAGCATGAGTTTTTTTTTTCCTAAAATGGTTGAGAATAGAATAGGTTTAATAAGTATGTATATGGACCGTTGGGTAATGGTTCTAGAAAATATAAGAAAGGGGGTGATTGTTCTAAAATAGCTAATGGGGTTGTCATATACAAAGTAAATAATATTATTGGTAAAATATTTCGTCTAATAAAAAAATCGAAATGGGCTTAGATTTTGACATGAGCTAGTCTTACATGAGCCTGAGATGAACGCATGGACTCAATATAAGTGGGCCTAATATGAATGCATAGACTCAAATTTAAAAAGGCCTAAGATGAATGCATGGACTTTAATACACATGGGCCCAAGATAAATGCAAATGGACTCAAATGTAAGTGGGCCTAATATGCATGGACTCAAATTTAAATGAGCGTAAGATGAATGCAAATGAACTGGGATTGGATTTATTGTATCGAGTTATCTGGATTGGACTTAGAATATTCGAAATTCATTTTTGTTTTGTTTTGAAGAGGACCCCTTTATTTTTATCTTTTATTGGAAAAGATGATGATTAATGATGATTAATGATGTATTAATTTGGCAAAAGATTTTTAGGTGATTGATTTTGAATATGATTCTTTTTTGAAAATGGATAGGATGTTGATAAAGTTTTTTTTTTGAAAAAAATAGAATAGAAAAGGGTAGGATTGTTTTTAAGAAAGATTATTTTTTTCATGAAATAAATATGATAGGATTGATATGTTGGAAAAGATTGTAACTCCCCGACAATTCTCTATTTTCCAAAATACTTTTTTTATATAAAATTTAGATAATTACCAAAGTATTATCACCGTGTGATAACGTATCAGCTTATTCAGAATTTTGCAGCGAAAAAAAATAAATAACTTAGTCAACCACAAGGTCAACTCCAAAACCAAACCAAAAGTCAAACCAATTTAAATATCAACCACAGCATATTAAACCAACATTATTTAAAATATAAAATAGTCTAAGCACAAGCGCTCCACTGTTCCCAGACACCCAATGATGCATCATCTTCAAACCTGAATTGGTTGATGCTTTATCGATCCTATACGACTGCTCACCAAAAGGGTAATCACATGATCAATAAGGCACAACCATGATCAACACACAGAAAAGCACGTAATCAGCAAAGCTGAGTACTACATACTAAATAAAATATAAACCTAACATGATACTAATGAGCACTAAATCATAGATAAACAATAATTTAACAACATAATATAATAGACACACTATATTGAACTTGACTCCACAACCAATAGGTGCATTAATATTGATTTGAATAGTCAATGGATAGAGTTGTACAAACCAAACCATGTCTTCAACTTAGAAGACGAAGTACGGGCGCGACTCCATACTCCTGCGACCAATGATATCGAGCTACTAATTAAATAAAATAGAATACGGTGATTAATCCGGTCCTAAGAAAAGCCATGGGCTACCACCATGTACTCCAACTCATACTAGTCCAACACTTCAGAAGTGCACAAGTCTAAAGCTTATTGCTATTCACTTTCCACTTTAAATTATTAATAAATTATTCACTTGTTGTGACTCACAAAGTAAGACAACCAACATAAATATCATGGATACACAAAACATCCATTTTTATCTTAGGATTATATAAGGTGATCAACAACTCAAATAATCCAAGACTAATCCCATTACTTAATTGATAACCAACCGATGATTATTTGTTGACTTAAATTAACAATCAACCAACCTTTCCATCGGTGAATAACCAACTTTACTAAACAAGGCCCATGGTCCTTATAAAGTAAATATAATAATAATAATCCAAGGGAACAACATGATACAATTCATGATCCAATAACAATATAATTATTAATCCCTCATGTGAATTAATAAAATAAAAGTTCCCAAACTCACATGCTTGCATCAATCATCCATACAAACATATAATATTCATCATAGTCAACATGCTTCACACAACGGCACAAAACATGCAATTTCACTTGAATATAAGCCACATATGAACTATCAAAGTTCCCTATACATGATACTACAACAAATTCTAATCTTAGGACATGATACTAGTCTAATAGCACATAGGTATGTACGTACCTTGTGTAGACAAAACGAGAGACCACTTTCACAATCTTAGAAATCACTCAAGGTATAATCTCCGCCTACCTAATACCAAAACATCCAAGTATTAATACTCTAATAAAATTACAGCAACTTTAAAATACTTTAAACCCTCTTCAAAAGTGTTTTAAAACCTTCTTAAACATTAAGACTTCAACCTTTAGTACCCCCTAGTATAGTACTACCATACTAGTCATCAAAACCCTTAAAAATCCATACTTTGATATTTAAAAATCCAAAATAAGTGTGCTAATAAAAATTCCAGCAACTTATAGTATATTTAAAACCCTTTTAAAGTCACTCTAACATAGTTATAAATATTAAAGTACTCAATTTTCATAAACTATAACATAGTACTACAAATTCCAACTCTTAAAACATTAAAAATCCATGCTTTCATGCTTAAAAACCTAATTTAAACATATATATTAAATCTGAAATTTAATACCTTTACTAAACAAATTATATAATCTGAAATCTATATTTGTATAATCAAATATACAAACTTTAATTATTAAAACATCAAAACAATACTTAAAACATAAAACTAATCATTAATATAATATAGAGGAGAAAGAGAAAATAACCAAGAGGAGAGAGAGGAAGAAACACGGTAAGAGGGAGTGGAAGAGGCGCCGACTGGCTGGTGTTGGCTGGCGGTGCTGGCGGCGCTGGCTGGTCGGCTGGCTGGACGGCGGTGTTGTCGTGGACGAAGGAGGAAGAAACAAAACGGGAGAGGAGAGGAGAGAGTGAACCGTGAGAGAGAGGAGAGAGGAGAGAGGAGAGAAAATTAGGGTGTTTGTAAGGTGGCAAAAATTGTTAATGAGGGGATTATTTATAGGTTCCCCCATTAGGGGGTCCAAAAGAGAATTAGGCTTTGTGGGTTATTTAAATAAAAGGTGATCATATAAAAGTTGTAAATGTTTGGGCTCCTCTACCCAACATTAAAACTTTGAACTTTCAACTCAACTAATTAAATTATAAAATAACTTTCAGAGTATGATTCACTAAAATATTTGATTATTTAAAGACATTAAATAATCCTTTGACTTTAAGAATGGTCAACCTTGAAGGAACTAATTATTTAAATACTAAAATATATATAAACATACTTTAAAATATATTTATAAAATTCATAAAATTGTGGGGGATTACAAAGATTGCTTGGATAGAAGGGATAAGATGAGATAGAATGAGATGCATGATGACCACTTATCTAGATGCACTTTTAAGAATAGACTCAATCTTAGGTGAGATGAACGGAAAATATTTATTTTTATCTTTGAATTAGGTGAGTTTGTTTGAAAAGCTTATCTAAAAGTAATCATGAATGATAACGCAAAGATGGATCGAAAACCGGCCAATAAACCGCCGAAATTGAATCGCGGAAACAATGTGTATTGCGCCACACACAAAAAGGGCTTGCGTGCCACGGAAGGCCATGTGCCAGGCCCACGTTCCTTGCGTGTGAGGCAAGATTCGTGCATTTGGCGCATGGCCTTCGCGGATCGTTTTTTTCGTTTCGACAGTTTATTGCTCGTTTTTTTATGTTTTTAGACTAATTCGAGGGGAGGGGGAACGTGAGGGGAAACCATGTTGAATAAGTAATCAATAATGTCTAATAGGCAAGAAATAGTATCCAGTTCCAACTTAAAGTCAAGATTATGTTTCATACTATGGTTTTGCATAGGTTTAGGCTTAAAAGGGTCCATGACTAAAAGATTGATCCCACGCTTCGTATCTTTTCTTAAAAAGATGGCCAAGTGTACGTCACACTCCAGTCTGAAGTCAGGGTCAAGAGAGAAATGCCATGGTTGGATAGATTTGCTTATGACTAAGATGCAACATTATCGCTTAGGGAGTTTTTTGGAGGGACAAAGCGCAAACCCCCCGGGGATAGCGTCGCTCCCACATAGAACATGCACTAATGAGGCAAGGACTATAACTTATAGTAGCTCTGAATAGCCATGCATTGTGAAAGTCATATAAAGGCATAAAACAAGTATGAATCGCATTTTTTGAGTTTCACCAACTCATTAAAAATTCAAGTTTTCCCCAGTGAAGTCGCCAAATTGTAGGCATGTTTTAATTGCCTACGCGGGATGAGACGGATTTGACTACCTCATTGCAAAGATTTTTGTTTTGAAATTTATTTTGGAAAAGAAGCTGTCAATAAGTCTTTAGGGGAAGACTCGTAAACCTAATTGGATATTTAGGAAACCGCATGGAAAATTTAGGTACTTATCTAATGTAGATTTTCCCATCATGACTTCATAATTGATCAATGACCCAAGATAGAGTTCGGGGGGAGGGGTGAGGGTACAAACATAATCAGAAATCAAATTCGCCCATTATATTATTGGCCTTTACTTAATACTATTCATGTCAAATTTCATGCAAATAAATAACCATGCAATATATTCATTTAATCTAAAAATTAAATCTCATTGGTGCATTAAACACAAAAGACTAGTAGTGGGCGATATGCTATTGATACAATCAAATTACAGGGATTCTAAATCAACTATCAAAATTATCTTATAAAGCGTACGTTAGAACATTTATTTAGGTCTTGATTAGCAAAAATAACATGTCCAATGATGAAAATGATAAACACATAGCATGCATATGCATAATATAAAAATATATAAAGAAAACGAAAGAATAGATATGAATATACAAGAGATCGTGAATTATTTGATGATATACATCATGAAAAGTAGATTGTTAGTGTAATAAGAAATAAACTGGATTGGCATCACGAATTATACCTTTGCCGCATGGGTCATGAATAACGGTTCTTAGGATGAGTAATCTTGAAGCTTAAATTGAATTGAAGGTTGTTTGAATATTTGAAGTATCTAAAGGGGTATTGTAGAGCGATTTTCGTAATATAAAGGACATACAAAAGCGTATCAAAATCGGGTGGAACGAGGTCTATTTATAGGGAAAATCAGAAAAACGGGATAAGATCTGAGTTTTGCCGCCTGCATCATTGATGTGCGGCATGCATCATTGATGCGCGACACGCATCATGACGCGCGACACGCATCATGACGCGCGACACGCATCATGACGCGCGACACGCATCATGACGCGCGACACGCATCTGCTGTTTCGTTTTTGTATTTTGCTGAACGTGTCGATGTTGCGATTAGGGGTGAAAGTTATTTGGATAAAAACCGAAATTCAATCCTATCCAAATCGAATTTGTAATATAGATTGGACTCAATATGTTCGGATTGAGTTTTTTTTTTTATTTTAAAAAAAATTGGATTTTTAGCTCGGATCGAATTGAGGGTGATTGGATCGAAAAATCTAAAATAACCGAATAGTAGATAAACCTTGATTTGTATAATTAGAATTGGGTTTAACAAATTATTTATTAAAAAAACCCAATGGTCGGGCGACCTTTCCCTTCCCCTAAAACTCTAACTGGTTAACTTTCTAATCACTATCGAAAACTTTATTTTGATGCTCGTGCATATCAAAAACTTTGTTTTATTGCTCGTGCCTAATTATAGTTTTGTACAAATTAGTTCTACTATCGAAAACTTTATTTTGATGGTCATACCTAATTTATTTCATTGAAAAGTGGAGTTTAAAAAATTGGATATATCTGATCGGATCCAATCAATCGTCTAAAAAATCGAATTGGATTCACTAGTGGAAAAAAGTTCAACCGCTGCGGTCAAAACCGGGCTTACCGTTGTTGTTTTGGGCCGCAACGGTTGGACACGCAGCGGTAGCACTATATTAACTGATGCGGTTGTGGACTGCATCAGTTAATCATTTACCGCTACGGTTTTGGGTCAAAACCGCAGCGGTTGACCACCCTCAAAACCAAATTTTTTTTTTTGCATTTTTTTCATTCTTAATTGATACAAAAACAATTGGATATGATAAAAAGTACTAATACTCATTTTATTATACATAATTGAGCATAAATAATTACAGCTACATAAAAATATATATATCAAGAAAAGTTTCAAACAAAAATAAAGGGTATGATATGAGGTTTTATATGAAGACTGAGCCTCAGCTACTCTATGACATTTTTCAGCCCGTCTTCTGTGTTTCATCAATGCTAATTCAAGTTCTTGAATGGTTAGCTTTCTTCATCATTCTTTAGATTCAATTTATTCACTGCAGTTACTTCAGGATGGAATCTAATCACCTGAACCAGAACACGTAGCACCCAAAGGAGCAAAGTGCAAGACATATGATTCTTTAAGATTATAAAAAATCGAGAAACCAGTATACTAGGCACTGCATTTGGATAAAGCTGACATATTCGAGCAACAAGAGTTGCCTAATTTACACCACCAAGAAACCCAGTCACCTAGCCAACAGAAGAATAGACTCAACAGCAACAAATAATAATAATAGTAAAAATTGAATGGGGGTAGCAAACAACCATTAAAACTGTGGAGCGATGTCAAAACTCACATTTGAGTAAACACCCCTTATTCTAGCCCAAAACTTGAGACACCGAAGTGTAGTGCGAAAATGCTGAAACATAAGATAATTTATGATGAGATCAAGATCAACTACACATAAAATCTGCCAATGGACCATAAATGTATTGCAAATAAAAGCCACATGTAGAATCTATAGTATAAAAGATGTATCGACAGCAAAAAGAGCAAAAAAGAGAGACAAAACAGAAATTTAAACAAGCTATCAGGGGGAAAATCCAAGAACTACTGACTTCAGGTACAACCAAGACAGAAACACTTGCATACAGAAGATCAATAGAGACCCCATCAAATTTAAATTTCATCACAGGTACATGGGCATCAGGAACCGGTTGCAGCTCAGTAACTTCCTCCAATTGCGCCAAAATATCATGGAAAAAGTAAAAAAAAATCCTCCTAGTGGCACAAGGTGCAAGTGCAACAAGATTAAATACATGTTGCAAAATCAATGAAAGGGAGCCTATTGCTAAATTCAAATCCAACACTTACATCTCGACTGATATATGATGGCCCCACATAAAGCATCTATGTCAGCTCCAGGACCATTAACCTACATAACATAATGTAAATGAGATGTTTTAAAAAGACAAATGAGGAAAAGAGAAAAGCTATTACATCACCATCACAAATTAGGACAGATGCCTCCAACAGTATAAACAAATAGCACTCCGTTAAGTTTTTATTTTTAAAGGAGAGCTCCGAGAAGTTCTTTTTTATTTTTAGAAGAGCGCTCCATTAAGTTCACCATAAGTTCATATAAAGTATATGAACTGAGCATGAATGCTGAAAGCAAGTCAGGACAAGATATACTAAATGAACCTAATACCAATATTTGAAAAAAAAAATGGAAAATGTACATAACACCATGCTTGAACCTTAGAATATTTCTCTGCGGTAAAAGACAAAAGCACATCAAACCACCATATAACTCCAACAATATATAGGCTCTACAAACATCAATTACACCTCCAATATTGTTTAATAGTAGGAATATCAAAATGCTAGATTCTAGCTACAATATAAAGCTCTTCAAACATGAATCAATGTGTCAGTTTAAATTCTCAAAATGTGTTTCAACAAAGGATGAAATCATTAATTTCTTACCCCCAAACGACAAGAACCAAAAGTGAGTATCAACACATTAGCATCCTCAACCATTTGATCTGTGTACCCTCTTATGCGAGTAAGTTGCTTCACCCAATCTTTGACAAGCTGACAAGTTGCAGCATACATCAATATGCAGTATAAACAAGCAACAATCTTTAAACCAAATTATATAAAAACGAGAATTGCAACTTGAAAAAAATGATCAAGGATAAAAAAAGCACCAAACCTTCAATTCACGAGTTCTATGCAAATCCGCAGCAGCAGGTCCCGCCATGGAAATCGGCTTCGTCACTCCAAATTGCATCACCAATCGTTCCACAGTCCGCACTCTCCATCTTTAACTCAACAAAAACTCTCTAATTTTTTCAAAATCAGACCGAAATTCGGAAAATTAAAAACCCTAATTATGCGATGATCTACCTAAAGTAGAAAATTGAGAACTGAAAAATCGGGGGTTTAAAAATTGGAACCCTAATTACTCTCATCTGGCCACATCAAGCCGCCATTTTCGACGGAGAATAAAGCCAAACGCGTTAATAATCAATTTCAACTTCCCAAAGATTGCGTCGCAGTAAGCAATTACAAGAGAATTCATGTAAACACTTCAACTTTGGAATAAAAAAGATTATATGAGTAAGGAAAAGGTAAAATGGGCTTACGAGGAAAGAAGGGGGTCGACCCAGAAATTTTGAGGGTGGGCAGTAGCTGAATACGACTGCCATTGTTGTCCGCAGATTTTCTCTCTCCACCAAGTGAAGTTTCCAGTAGTGACAACAGAAAAATACAGTTGGAAAAATCAAGACAACGAACGGATGACAATTTTCATTATTTTAGTGAATAAATTTAGGTTTCAGATGAGAGAGGGAAGAGGAGATAGGGTTTGAGAGAGGAGGGAGTTAGGCGTTGAGAGAGGAGGGAGTTAGGGGCTGATGAGAGAGAGGGAGTGTGAGGGAGTTATGGGCTGACCAGATGAGGGAGGAAGTTACGGGCTGATCGCAGATTGCATGTTATTGGGCTCCGTTTTCTTAAATCTAATGTATATAAACCGCTGTCGTTAAGAAAACCAGAGCGGTTTTTATTAACTGATCCGGTTCTCTTAAGGACCGCAACAGTTGTGTTTCCAAGTTTCCCACCCAAAATTTCAAGGATATACCGATTCGGTTCTCTTAAGGAACGCATCGGTTGTTTTGTGACATATAACATCTTTTCCACTAGTGATTGGTTTGGGCTCAAACTCTAACTGTATTGGATTCGGATTGGAATATTAAAAATCAAATTTTGTTCGGATCGGATTGGACTAGGCCTAAATCCAAACTGTACACCGAACTTTCACCCCTCGTGGCAATTGCGCAACCTGGTGCGCTTGACGCATTCGGCCGCCCGTCGCGCAACCGCATATCTGACTGGTTTTTATTTGTTATCCGAAATTTAAAGTTTCTTTCTATCTTGCATAAATAATATCTTTTAGATTTGGAAATTAATTATCTTAAGGAATAAAAAATCTTGATTTTCATAATTTTTTTTACCTTTAGAAAATATTAATTGAAAATACAATTAATTATCAAGAATAATAATTGGGCTTTTCAAAAACGGACTTTAAAAATACAAATAATTATCATGAATAATTATTTGGGGTTTTTAAATTGGGCTAATTGGAATAAATAAATAGACTTTAAGTTTTTAAAATGATTTTGGGCTTACCTTGTTGAATTGCTATTCCTTTAGATCGGACTAATTAGGACAACAATATGTTTCACCATTGGGTACTAAAATGGGGAGACACCATCATGTGTCTACAAATCCTATTATCCTTTTCCCCAACTCTCAAAATGGGTAGCCCGCTAACCCAAGTCGACTTGACCTGTAAGCGATTCCGATCCAGTATGACTCTTCATCTTACCTACCTAATGATAAAAGGATATGCGTAAGAGATCTAGAAATCGTCTTCAAATGTCATGATCTTACCAGTAAGCTACACCTGTTATATATATGGAATCATATTCCAATACTAAATAATATATTCTCTTCTTGTTAACAAAATTAGAAATTTAACTCAGGGTATCGCCCAGACTCAAACACTAGTTTACCCTTCAAATATAGTAGTGTATCGTAAATTAGATACTACACGCTGATCTACATTCTAACCCTTGAGTCCTCATGAGTCAACTCGGGAGAGGGGAGGCGCCAAAATATCTCACGGCTTTGCGTAAACAAAAGAGGATAAGAAATGCAACTCTAAATCAACATCATATTGTTTCTCTCCTCCATTAACTCCCTTCACTCTAGACTGCTGCTCTCCCCTCAAAACCGCAACCAAAAATGGCGATTACCGCCCTCAACTGCTGCTGGCTAAACGGCATAACATCCACAGATGTTGCGCGCTCTTCTCTCTCCTCCCACAGTTTTTTCCCTACGCCTCATCCTACATTTCGTGAACTCATTTCAATGGCAGCCAATTGCACAAATGGGGATAGTGCTGCTCCAAGAAGGAGCGCCTCTAATTCTGGGAATACTTCTAGAGAGGTAAAACCCTAGTCTCTCTCCTTGAATTTCCGTCTATCGTTGTTTGCAGTGCTACTGTACAATGTACTGTTGTTACTGTTGTGTGATTTTTTGTTTTAGCTCAAATTGATGGAAAGTTTGTACATTTGTGTTGAATTTTCGTTCTTTAGTTTCTCTCCGCTGATTTCCGGTCTATGGTTGTTTGCAATGCTATTGTACAATGTATTGTTGTTAGTGTACTGTTGTTTGTATTTTGGTTCTTTTTAGCTCAATTTGCTGGAAAATTGGACATTTGTGTTGAGTAATTCCGCCGTTAGTCTCTCTACTCCGATATCTGCCTTTGGTTGTTTGCAACGCTATAGTACAATGTATTGCTGTTACTTCTTCTGTGGTGGTGTATTTTGGTTTTTTTATGAAATGCCACATCTGCAGCAATTTAAGAATTTGCTTGCTGTTCTAATGAAGATTCATAGGTTGTTAATTAGATAAGTCGATATAGATGGGAAATATTTTAGCTTAGCTACTTGATTGACAGTGAGTTTTCAGGAAGCCATATCACAGATGTACTACTTCTGTTGAAGGATGCGAGCTGCCTAGTCCTATTTTTTTTGTCTTTCAAGAAACTGATACTCACCAAACTTTATGTAGTAATTAGTTTTGTGACTGTCATGTGAGGGGACAAGTATTTGGTGCTTTGTCTTACTACGAGTCTAGTACTAGAAATACGAATGAAAACCACTACGAATTTGAATCCATAACCTAAAATTCTATTAAGATAGCAATGGACATAAATAGCATCATCATAGTATACTTGCTGACAGGCTTTTTTGTATTGCCAATGCCAGCTTAAAGTTTGGTAACATATCGCCCTCATCAAGTGAACTGAAAGTCGCTTAATCCTCTTGAAAAATCCCTTTTCATACAAGTCCCTTTGATGCCTGGGGTCCAGATCTGTCATATGAAGGGCGGAATACTTTTTATTGTGAACTGTGCAATTTTTTTTTGGCAGTAATCAGATTATCCAGATGAACTTTGATTCCATAAAGACACAACATCCCCGCTGAGTTAAAAAGGTTGGTCAACCTAGGATTGAGCAAAAGAAATTTCATGGAGTTGAATTATGTTCTATGTGTAAAAGCAACATATCTTACGCACTTATGCTGGTGTTTAGTTATGAAACTTGGAGATAATTGCAGGTATTCCTTTGTATCGAAGGCATATAGAATTTAATATTATCAAGCTTCTTCGTGTCCATGCATGATATGGGTCGCATCCCATCATCACTAATATTGCTAAAACATCGAAAACACTGGGTTGGCTGGTGGTTCTTGTTTTCATGAAAATTTAGGCCTCATATCATGGTATATCCTTTTGCTCCAACTCTTTCTTTGTAGATTCAATAGGAATACCTATGTTATGCTCGTAAAGCAATCTGAATGTTGCATTGAGAAGCTCAGAAATCAGCTTCATTACATTTCTTATGCTTAAAGAAAGAAATTCTTGTAAGATAGAGTGGTTATTAAAAATTAGTATATGGTATCTTGTGGTAGGATCTCTTGGTGGTAGTAGTGAGAAAATTTTACCTGATTTTTTATTATCTTCATCCAGGCAGATATTATCTCTCAAAAAAAGTTTTTTGGAAAGCCAAAAGATGAAAGGCATTCCTCTTTCAGACATCATGATGGCAGAAAAGAGGACATGGGGCGGTCGCAATCATCAGGCTTTCAATCACTTGTCATGCAAAGGAAAGACAAGAAAGGGTTTGCCTATGAATCGAAGGAGCAGCAGGTATAATCTCATTTTTCTGTCTATTAGCAAGAAATTACTTACTTCTCCGTTCTTTTTCTATTGCAACATATACCTCTTTTGGTAGTTTCATATCTATTGCAACATATACCTCTTTTGGTAGTTTCATATCTATTTCAACATTTCCTCTTTTGGTAACAAAAGCTACCCAATTGGACTACATTTTGCGCTTATCAATTCTACCTAAATCTATCATTAATTACCCACCAACTAATCATATGGGTTCTTTTTGCCAAACCTGACAACCTTTATAATTTCCTTAAAATGTGTGCCTGAACCATATGTTGCGATAGAAAAAGAACAGATGAAGTATAATTTTCATGGAAAAGTTGCAATTTTTGTGCTATTAGATTTTTAGGTTGTTGATTTTTTTATTAGTTCTCATAATCTGACAAATTTTTGTTGCCAGTTTCATCTTTAGCGATTTTGTTTGCCTTTTTTTAATCTCTCTAATATGTAAGATACATTGATACCACAATCATCATGTGTATATGTCTCTTACGCTTCAAACTTGTATATTTCACACGTTTTTTGAGCAGAAAGTAATAGTTGTAGTTGCATACCTCTTGGTTGGGGTTTTCTGACAGTCTTCTAATATTATTGCGGATGATAACTAAGAGCTCTAAATATAATTTTAAGATCCTTGACGTACATTGTACTTTTAAATTCAAAATGTGGAATAGAATTAAAGTTATAGGGGGTACCTAAGTAGGAAAAAAATCTCCATAATATGCACATGCCATGGTATCAAATCTCGGCGGGAGCACCTCATCGCTATCACATTGTAATAATATTTTGAGCTTACGAGACTGATGCATAAGGCCTCAACGACCGCAAACCTTCTGCATTTCTCGCGAAAGTGGTTTTGCGAACGTGCCCATCCAAGATATATATCATGGTGCATGCAACAACTACAAAAAGACCACCCTATAAATCCTGTAGAATGCATATATGTACGTGTTGGCCATAATTTTCTCAATTAATTGTCTTTCCGTTTTCAGGGGCCTTATTTTGTGGAACTTTCCGTGTGGACTCTTATGTACAAATGCTTTAATTAGCCTTATATGGCATGCAAAGGGTGGAAAATAGCTTTCCAAATGGTGGAAGATAGTTTGTTTGGAAAAAAATATCCTTTTTGAAGGAATGCCACTTCCCTCCCTATTCCTTACCTATCTTTTTACTTCTTCCCATCCATCCTCCCTTTCATTTTCATTCTTCCTTTTCTCTTAAGCTTTTATGCATGGAATTAAACAAATAAAAACATTGTGTTTTCCCCTTGATTGAAAATGTTTTTTCTTCAACCAAGCGGAGCCTAAGTAATAGTTGTAGCTTCAACAACTTGTTGAAAGTAGAGATCTTACAGTGGTATTACAAGGTCTGTTGAGAATCCTTGTTAGATGGAGCAGTGTAATTTGATTTGTGGTGTGGTGTTTTTCTATAGAGGTATTTCCTGAGTCGTCACGGTGTTTTTTCCCCCTTTAGCTTCCGGTTAAAGGAACCCTAAACCTATTAATGTTTTATTTATCTCTTCTTTTTTTATTTATATGATGCTTCTTTATTCAACATTCAAATGTAAAGATGGTCATGCTATTTTTGAAAATAAAGAAGGATATCCTATTTACTTCACTCAAATAAACAAGATTGGTAATAGTTTGGGAACATCCATACCTTGTTAAATTATAAAGAAATTTCACAAGAAATATCACAATACCTACTCTTGCTTTCTAGCTTTATTTGAATTTTTTTTTTTACCTGAAGTTTCTTATGACAAAGTGATGATGGACAATTCATCTAGTTAATAAGTTAAGAATTAGTATAACTTTGATTATCTAATTGAGATCCAGAAACTAGCGGTGACTCTTATTCTACTCTAGAGACTTACTATTTTGTCCAATCTTGTGAAACTTGGAAGCTTTTTGATCCTTGCAATGCCATGACCTTAATTTGCGTTCAGCCTAGAATTCTCTCTATTTTGAATATCTTTAGGGCTTGTTTGAGACAATTATCTCTTTCCCTGTACCCATGAGCAAAATATTGGGCTGGGAGCTAGAATTGAACCAGCGAGGACATATTAATTTACAGTCCGTCCCATTACCTTGGATGAATCAATTCAATTTTAAGGCTTATTGATAGTCTATGAACAACTTCCTTGTGTGGTACCCTAGCCCAGGTGAAGTCAAATACCAGTTGTCAATGATGCCATGATCTCCTATTAGACCATATAAAGGGAGGGAATCATAAAAAGTCACTCTTTTCAACTCTCATGGAAAGAGAGATGTCTTGAATCACAAATGGGGGCATATGCTCCCAAGTCCCAACTGCCATAATACTATATTCATAGTACGAATAGCGTTTTAAAATTGTCAATATAATATTAATCGAATAAAAAACAACAAGAACAATAATGTCAAAGGACTCAAAGCTTAAATCGCAATGCATTAATAAAGATTCAATTATTCCCTTCGTCTCTCAAAACTTTATCCTCTTCCTTTTAGGGTTGTCTCAAATTACTTTACTCATTTTATTATATGGGTTGGGCCCAACTAATAAGGTGAATAAAATATTACATCAATCCTTACTATTTATCCCTACTACCTACTACATTGCCAACTCAATACTCCCTTCCTAAAATCTGGCACCAAAACAGAATTGTAAGATGGAAGGAGTAGCATATAGCAATTGTGGATAGCATATAGGGGTTAGTTTATTATAGATAGCATATTGTATTCACAGATTCAAGCAGTATATATCAGTTTTTGTAGAATGATGCATAAGAATATGAGTCCATTTTCCAATAAGAAAAAAGAATCAATGTGCACTTGTCTATAAATAGTGTCATAAGGTAATAGTTGATATTCTATGGGGTTATTGTCTATTGTAAGTTTGTAACTTATACAGCCAATATGCTTTTCAATAACCTACCTGTTAGCACATTGGATAAGTAGATTGAACTCAATTTACTCTTACAATCTATTATGTATTTAACATGAACAAATAATACATTGACTGTTTGACCAGTCAAATCTACTAATTTGTGGTCCAATTTACACTTTTTCCTCCTATCTACTAGTTACCAAACATCTATTATATGCTGGTCAACTTGCTTTCATTTGCATTATGCCTGCTGTGTAATAGTCTAAGGCTTTTGTCTAAGCTATTGTCCTCATGCCTTCAGGAAAGCGTTCTCTAGAATTTACAAAAGCCTCTAACTGTCTAGTAGGATTTGTAACAACTTGGATGATATGATGTTTGATATGTGCCTGAAACAAAAGCAAGTAGACTTGCTTATCAATAAATTCCAAGATCTCATATGTTGCGTGATTATCAGTGCGGACTAACACTAATGTGTTGGCTCAAGATGGTAACTTTACATTAATCAGCTGATCATCTAATCCCTTTGATACTCTTTCTTGTGCATGTAGCATGGAGTTCTGTTGTTAATTTGATTAAAAATGTTTCTCAGGCTGAGGCAGCAAATCTTCAGGATACAACCTTTTTGAATGCTGTTGTGAAGGTATGAAGGTCACTGGCTTTGCTCTTAACGGATCTTGTTGGGCTATCATTGGTTTGAGTAACATTTGCATTTTCAACATTTCTCTTGTACATGTTCTTTCTGCAGCAAGTCTGGGATATCAAAGTCCATGAAATTTTCCTTTTCATTTATGCTGTAAATGGTTCCTTATAATATATATTACTAAGTGCTTTAAGTGATGAGATAAATAATACAAAGAGAATGCTCAAATTGTTGGTGTCTTATTGCTTTTGTTTTGCTAGGTGTACTGCACTCATACTGCACCTGATTATTCCTTGCCATGGCAAAAGCAAAGGCAGTATACTAGTACTGGAAGGTATCTTTTGCAGCATTGATATCCTCCCCCTCCTCATAGAATAAAAAATTTCAATGATATGAGCTTGTAAGACTGTATGCAGTGCTTTTATGATAGGGGATGGAAAGCTCTTGACAAATGCGCATTGTGTTGAACATTATACACAGGTGAGCTTGGGCTTTGTGCTCCTAAAAAAGCTGTCTTTTTATAACTTTCCTAGTTTTCTAAAGACATTATGCTTTTGTTTTCCTTATGTGTTCTTTCTACTCTACCTTATTTGTTTCGTTTGTGAAGAAGACCACATGATGGGACATTGACTAACTATTATGTGCGCAAACGAGAAATGTGTATAGCTGGGTTTAGTGAGCATATGCTCCAATTTGACTGTATATTTACTAGTCATATTGTATCTTTTTCTATGCTAATTCTGTTCCTGTTGTGGTGGATTAGTCTCACATATACATGAAAGCTCTGGAACACAATGAACATTTTATATTTATCTGTCGGTCTGTCCTGTGGGCATCGACGAGGGGATTATGGTTTCTGGCAGATATACTCTTCCAAAACTTGAAATTATTTGATATGGTGATCCTGACATACCATGGCTCCTTGTAGAGAAAGCCCATTGGTTAGGGTCTAGTAGGGTTGGCCCTGGTTATACTACTCTCTATAAATCATAATTTTGAGCAGATATTTGTGGAAAGCTTCCAGATTTTTTGGAGGCTCTTGGGTACTTTTAGGATCACTCTACAATATCTTAAGGAGGAGGATTCTTATTTTATGACACCAAGATTATGGTCTAGGTCAAGTCACAAATGCTCATATTAACAAGAACTATGTAATGAACTCAGATTGCTAAGGCAGATTTGAGAAGGAGAATAAGAAATAAAATGGACCTTGATTGATGATTTTCTGGAAAATAGAAAAATAAAGTGATAACTACAAGCTTTTGAGAGGCTTGTTCTCTCCCAAATACCAAACTAACTCTCCAATATTTTCTTCATGATCTCTCTCTCGCTAATCTCCTCTATCTATAGTCTACTTACCTTACTCCCAAAGCTAACATAATAACTAGTGTTTATTACCAAAACTACTCCTGCCCTCCTAGGCTAGTCTATTACAAACTAGCATGCAAGTAATCTGGAGATGTATATATGCATGAGAAGCACATGCAAAAGTCTTTCAAAGTTAGGAATATCTACTAGGATTCAGGAGTTCCATAACACTGCACTTTTAGGACAGTGTTCCCTGGTCTAATTTTTTAAGCCTTGGTCCTCGACATACCAGGCACTTGGATGTGCACCACTCATGTCCATGTCTGAGTTACATAAGGCCTGTTTGTTGATTAATGTTAGTGGGATTAATCTCTCAAATTTTTCCGACCTTTTGTATCTTCAATTTTTCTTACTTTGTTGTAGTGGCTTGCAGTCATCTTAGTTCTCATATTTAAGAATTTAGTCACCTTAGGCTGGATTGTGATCAGGGAAAAAAAACGCAGCCGCGTTCGCAGGAACGGTCGCGTTGTCGCGGGAACGACTTGTAACGGGGAAATAGAATGTTCTGTGGCCGACGCGGCGTGAATTTTAAAAAAAATTCACATTAATATGTTCTAATCTTATTTGCATTGTTTTAGTTTATGAAGCATTATTACAACATAATATAATCAAATCTATCATAATATCATGTTCCATCAGCTATATAATTAATTCGTAAAATATTTTTGGCCAATGTTTCAAAAGAACGGATGTAATGGGGATAAAAGCGTTCTAACGCGGCGAGTTCGCGTTACCGAATGGACAACGCGGAGAGAAGTATGTTATTTTTATCATGGCGTTCCGTAACGGGATTTCACGGAACGGCAAATCCAAAATCCGTTACAGAACGGCCCGTTTTTAATTCCATGATTGTGATGATTGATTTATCATAGTATTTACCATAAACTTGTTTGCTGCTTCTAAGATAGATTCACATTCTTTATTTCAGTCTATTATGGGAACAAATTCCCACAACATCCTGTTCTTAGGTCTTTGATTCTTGTACAGTTTTTTACAATAGTGTTCGAGTGTTCTGAACTCTGAAGACTGCTCTGCACAGTTCACAGTATTTCCTAGATCTGTCTGACACATTCCTATTATTCAGCTTGTAAAATTTTTGACAGTAAAAAATATGACAAATTTAATGCCGAAGACTAATTGATAAGTATGGTATTGCCAATATATTTGTGAGGGAGGGGGAGCATTTAGCGTGTTTAGATTGTTATGTTCTTAGTATAGATACTAATACTGTCGTAACTCACAAGCAATATTTACAAAAAGTTATTTATATGAGGTTCAGTGTTTCTAGGCATGAACCTGCTGGATGAAATAACTGCACGTTGTGTCTATATAATGAGGGAAATTGTGTCTGATGTGCTTCGGAAAAGAGTTTAATTGTGGATCTGTTAGTTGTAGGGTATGTTTTTCTAACCATTCTTGTTCCCTGCTCCTTACATTCTTCATTTATTGTCTGAGCACTTTCAATCACATCTCTTTTTTAGGAGTACTTTGTTAACTTTTTCTTCTATAGTAAAAGTAGAGTAAATACATCTTTTTGCCTGCCTAGTGACTCCATTCATGCCTTGCCAAGTTTTCTTTTCTTTGTCATTTTAGCTTCTCTTGATCTCTTCAAACTTGCATGCTCGGAACCTGGGTGGATTTTTCTGTTGAAAGTGTATTTTAGGCTTAGATCTTATGAGTGTAGAAGGAACACTCGATTTATGGTTGCATTCTTTGCTGGTGGGATTTTGGTATACATGTAATGGATGATGTGCATCTTTCTAGCATGTGCATCTGATAGTCTAGGGGTGAAAGTTCAGTCCAAAGATCAAGGCCTTAGCCTTCTTTGTGTGCTTAGTTGACATCTGCTTGATCTATACTTGGACAAGGAAAAGGCAATAGGAAAATGATGGGAACTTTCAATGTGTGCATGCTAAAACGAAAAATCAATCTCAGCAACTATGCAATATACTTCCACCATGTTTGCTGAAATTGTTACAGGTGTCGTATTTTCTGGAGATGTATTGTGTGAGGCACAAATACCATGATACTGTAGCTTTTTGCACGGTACCATTTCTTTGTGTCTTACCGACATTGTTATCAGTTCTCTAAGCATTAAGCCCATATATATAATTTCACAGAATAAGCAGATATAGGAGTCTCTGACTGCAACCTTCCTTACGTATAAATATAATCACTTGTTCTCCTTTATGTACCATCATAATGCTTATGCATATGTTCACCGATATACTGCATTATATTTGATGCAGGTGAAATTGAAGAGGAGGGGAGATGATACGAAATATGTTGCGAAGGTACAAAATTTACTAGCTTAAGATTATGCTTTCATGGTGTAATTACTAGATTAATGCCTTTGTTGCAAAGTATATTCTTCCAACTCCACTCTGAGCATCTGATAGCATGTGATACCTACCTAATTTTCTAGTTCCTATTTGGCACAAATAAGGAAGTCATTAATGGCTCTAGTGCTGTAATTCTATGCAGATAACAATATTTCAAATTTATTACCAAATCTAAATACCAATATGGGTTATTTCTGATTAATGCCTTAATTATGGCCTCAGGATCTATTATTCCCATTTTTTATAGTTTAGTTTAAACTATAATATCTTACAATGTTCGAGTGATGGCTTAGTGGGAAACTGGGAACTTGTCGAACAAGCTTAAACATGCTTAGAAAGTAGAAAACGTTATGCCTAGTCGTTTATTGTGTGAACTATCTACATTGAGACCTCTATGTGGTAAGCTTTTCTTGTATCAGCAAGATCATACGTAAAATGTTGCAATTGTAAATGACGAATATATGCATGATTGGAGGCAATAAATATATAGAAGAGGATAATTTGGTATCAAATTATTGAGAAGTCTCTCTATAAGTGCAATCTTCTGTCTATGCTAGAACCTTCAGCTTCATGTTGATCACTGCTTGACAAAATATGTGACTGATACTCTTCTTATTGATGCCAGTTGTGTTGTAAATCAGAGAAAATAATGGAATACCTCAGAGGCAAGGGGCCAAGGAGATGCTAAGTATACAATCTTTCCCACAGATAGTTCTATAGGGGGTATCTTCCTAAAAATTCTAGCATTCTTCGCTATCCATTATACAACAAAAACAGCCTTACAAAAGGTCCTCACGTCTCGGTCTCCTTATTCTTACCAAATCTAAATTCTTACCAAATCTAAATTCTTACCAAATCTAAATTATACCCTGTAGATGCAATGCTACATGACCTGGACAGCTGGACATACTTAATATGGAGCCTGAAGGACTCCCATTATTGAGTGATATGTCCATGCATAACTTATATTGTGTTTGAATGTGGATATTCGAAGGGAAGCTATATTACTAGAACTTTGGTACCAAATGAATTAGGTAGTACTTCAATTGTTAGGTAGCCCCTTACTTCAAATGAGTTAGGTAGCCCCTTACATCAGTTGCTAATATTTCAAGCCTTTGATTGTAACTAACTGCTGTCATTACTCTTCAGTGTCTTCTTTGTTTATTCTGATTTTGCCACTTAGTCTATATTCTTTTCACCTGAAGACCTCAATCTTATCTATACTATAGTTATTTGAACATCTCAGAGCTTCGTACACACTATTAAAACTTATCTGCACTTATTTTTAGTGGTGATTTGAACATGGTAGTCTTTAGATGAACTGAATGAAGCCCAGGTGAGTTGGCCTTGTTCATTTTACCTTAGAAATTGAATCAGGCAAAATGTGTTTCGATGAGCACCAATAAAGTTAGATGAGTTGGCCCTGCTCATTTCATCTTGGATAATTAGTTTTCAGGAAAGATAATTCGAGATTAGGGCGAAGAAGCTCTTATGTATGCAGATGGTTCTCATGTTTATAGTCTTATAGATACTTCAACAAATTACTTTCCTCTCAGTTCCATTTGGTGTACAGGTTCTAGCCAGAGGCATTGACTGTGACATAGCTTTGCTTTCTGTTGAAAATGAGGAGTTCTGGAAAGGAGCTGAGCCATTGCGCCTTGGTCGCCTACCTCATCTACAGGTTTCAAATTTTCTTCTCTGAATGATGGAACATATTTCTTTTCGCTTGCACTAAATAATTCTGGAGGAACATTTTTATCAGCTTTTGTCAATGGCAGTATCATCTTTCTTTATCATGCATCGTTCCTAATTTAGCTTAACTAGAATTTGGTTAAATATGGTATGATTTCAATTTATGTAGAAGATTATTGTTTCTATAGAAATTATCATTATAATGTTGTTCGCATAGTATTATATGCTAAATGATTTATAATAACAATATTTTCTTACCATATACTTTTGACAACTTTGAACTGAATGTTAGTGATCTAAAAAAAATTATTTTAAATATATCTGCTTACCGTTTTTCTATAAAAAAGTTTAAGAAAATATTGCCTAAGATTTTGACAGATTTATTAACATTATGTTCAGTATAATACCAATTACCTTGAATATGTTGAATTTGCTGATGTTTCTCATTTGAAGGGGGTAAATTTAAATGCGGTATGATGTTGTCTGTAGGTATGCATCAATCTCACTAATCAATCGAGGAAAATAGTTAATTAGTTTCCATTTTATGCCGTTTCAAAATAAATGGAACATTACTATATTTGATACTTCTCTCTATCTCTCTCTTCTCGTAAATCCCCGTGCCAAGGCCCTGCGTTTCATTTAAAACACAAACGGGGGAAGTATGGTTTTTTCACAAGTTAAATCCGTGCATTGCAGGGTTTCTAAACAAGTTCTTGTACTAATTCATTTTTCTCACAAGTCTCTCTTGTGTGTGGTTCTATTTGTTCCCTCCGACCTATATGTTGGTCATCTACTTCCATGGGACCTTCAACAGCCCCTTCTTGTCGACTGCTTCTGCTTGTTTGTATGATTTACATAAAAAGTAACCAGATTTGCAAAGGCCCAATAGATTTTCTCGTCTTTAAGCAAACCACTGACAATTAGTTTATATAAGTGTAGTGCCATTGAAAGTGAGTTAACCTACATCATGCTGGACCATAGGGAAGTGAAGTATTATATGTATTTTCTTTTATTTCTGTCTAATGGACCTTTTATGCCTTTCTTTTTTTAATCGAAAATATTCATTGTTTGAAATTTAAATAATCTTGTTTTTCTTGTTTACTTAAGAAATGAGCTTACCCATTGAATAAATAAATGAATTTGTATTCCAAATTCATTGATTGCAGAATAAATACAATTTTTAAAGGATATTGAAATGAACTAATCTCTTACACAATAAGTATGTTTTTTATGTGTTCTGGGATCAAGTGAACATCTTTTTTCATATACTGCTAAGCAAAGTAACTTTAAAAGGAATATAATCAGTGATAGAACACTGCTATATGTAATTTTCTAACATCAACTAACTGCTACTAGCTAACAAGCAATCTAAAACATCTTTCATACAAATTGCTTATGCAAACAACTACTCACATCAGCTAATGCAATTTGCTATCAGCTAACAACTGACTTGTTTAAACATCTTTCAGTTTTACAAATTGCAGGGCCTAAATTTAAAATTTTCTTTTCTGTTAACTTTGGCAACAATTCTTCTAGATTTCCATGTGTTGGGTGACTCATTATTTTGGCAAATGTTCCACTGATTAGTTATATAGTGCTGTTATGATAGTATCTAGAAATAGTATATAATATTCATGGTAAAGACATGTACTTGTTAGTATATCTTTCCTCGAAATTTCTGCAAACTAATTTTGATATGGCCATTTTTATGGGCAGGATTCAGTCACTGTTGTAGGATATCCCCTTGGAGGAGATACAATTTCTGTGACGAAAGGGGTGGTCTCAAGAATAGAGGTTTGAAATAACTTTTAAGTATCAAAACAATATTTTGATACATGTTTCTTTATTAATGCTTCTCATGTATACTTGACACTTGTGGATTTTGTTTCTAATGTTTTTTATATTGTGCCTTTTGATTCTCATACTGTTTTCTGAAAATTTGGTGATTGATATATGTAGCCAAATGAAAAGCTTGTTCTACAATGGTTCTAGTATTACAATCATTATATTCCCAATATATTATTTTATAATCTACAAGCTTCGACCTGTACAATGGAGGTAATTTTAACGCCGAGAAAAGGATGCATGAATGCCTAGAAGTTACTCTCCTTGTGGATTTTGGAATTGATAGTTACATATTATCATTCCCTCCCCTGGAATAGTTTGCATCTTGATAGAATTTTCCAAGATATTTTGGGTAAGGGAGAGATGATGGGGAATCGGGGACGTAGAATCATGGATGTTCAGATGAGGGAATAAGCCAATGTGATTGTTATTTCTGGATGGTGGAATATATTCTTTGCTGTGATGAACTATTTCATTGTTTTTGTAAACACTTTGTGAAAAGTGCAGTAAAGTTGATGGTTACAGACTCATAGTTTTGGTAAAATATTGTTGTCTCTGTACCATGTAGATATATGGATTAGTTGCTGCACTTTTGTTTTGGTATTATGTTCTGAATCACAATTTAGCAAAAAGGAAAGATGCGAAGTCGTTGAACTTTGTCATTTGACTGTGAGTATGAAGCATGGAAACTAATACAAAGGTCTCATTTCTGGTTTCTGGAATTCGAAAACTTGGAAATTCAAGGAAACTCAAAAGAAACAATTTTTTCAAAGGCCAACAAGTTCAGCCAGTCACAAAGTGGCCATTTCTTTTTAAATCTCTTCAAATACACCGAGCTACCTTTAGTACCCTCTCTTTTTACATTATTTACAATAAACAAACAGTTTTACTTTTAAAGCGAGATCACTGGCATATTGCTGTAGCTTTTGCATTCCCAGGTTTCTTAATTGTATGAGAATTTGGGGTTTTGTGTTTTCCTAGTTTCTTATTTTCCATGTCCCATTTTATGTTTCCATGCAACATAGTGATTGATTTTATCTATATATATTTTTCGCTTGGGATTAGATGGTTTCTTAAATTCTTTATATTGGTAAAGAAAGAAATATTAGCATTTGTGTTTGTGGGTGGTGAGAAATTAATTTGCCTGCAATGTGCTATATAATGCTACTATTGTTTGTCCTGGTTGATAAATTGAAAGGCACCAAATTCTTATTTGTTTATGATCCAGGTTACATCTTATGCTCATGGATCATCTGATTTGCTCGGCATTCAAATTGATGCTGCCATAAATCCTGGTCAGTGACAGTTTGTATTAGTCTATTTTGAAGCATTACGGAAGACCTTACTCAAAAGTTGCATAACCTTGTGCTTTCCCCATTCTAACACCGGTTATTGTCAGGTAATAGTGGAGGTCCTGCATTCAATGACCAGGGGGAGTGCATTGGTGTGGCCTTTCAGGTATAGCAGCTATAGCTGCATAAGCCATATAGCTCCTTTGCATGTTCCATGTTATATTATTATTGAGATTTTAGAAGTATCAGTAGTATTCAATTTTCCAGTTACTGTATTGGTATTTATAAAATAGTTTGAACTTTAAACTTCCAGAGTTTTGAATTATGAAGTTGCATTTTTCTGTCAATAACTTGTTATGGATTCACCTTTTGATGCGTGAATCAGTTGTGCAATATTGTTGATTTAATAGCTACTGAGCTCTTGTATTAGGTACTCAGATCAGAAGATACGGAGAACATAGGATACGTGATTCCAACTACTGTGGTATCTCATTTCTTGACAGACTATGAGAGGAACGGAAAGTACACAGGTATAGAAGCCTTACCAGTCTTGAAGTACTCCCTTCACCACATAATAGAGTTCTGAATGTACACAATTAATTTTTTGTTTATGATAAACTATCATTGTTATTGACCGTCAAGAGTATTGTGTGGACCCAATGAGACTAAAAACTGGGAAGTTTATTCAGTACAACCATTTAGGGAGAAATGGGATATTATCTGATTCAAGTAACTTATGAACTAATGGAAGTTTGAGTTAGTAGGAACATTCCAGCCACTTTGTCATACTATGCATGTCTCGCTCTCTTTTTTAGGAGTATTATAAGTACGTTTCCTGTATTGAATTGTATTACGAGATGTCGTGATGAAGTTTCATCTTATTATTCAGAAAACATTCACATACGCAATGCAGAATAGTATATTTGATATTTAAAGACCCGATTATACATTATTTTAGATCATATAATACCCTTTGAATAGCTCCTTCTGGTTTTCTCAGGAATAAGAGTTAATTTTGGCACACACAACCTATACAAACCAGGGATCCTTTATCCTCATCGAAGATGCTATGTCTATTACTATTAGATATTATTTCAAAATCATTCTACAGAAAAATAATACATCTAGTTACAGCCCACCGATTACAAAAAGTCCTGGCTCTGCTGAATTCTAGGATCACAAATAGAAGAGTGAGTACATGTTTGTGCTATTAGACGGCATGTCTTTGCATAATGGCTGAATCTTACTCTTAGACCTGGGCAGTAAGTCTCATGTTTTAGTGATTCAAGTAACTCATGGATGCTACCTCAAATATTAGCCTTTCTTTAAATTCTTTTGCTATAAGGGGCCAAGGGGCGAAAGAGGGAAGAGGCACAAGTACTTGGTCATGATCTTGGAGACCTTGCAAGAATGCAATTTGATTGAATTCATAAGAACATTGATTATTCAGGCCTACATGAACTAGCTTATTCATGTAATTTGAGATGAAGTGGATTTATTGTATGAATTATAAGATGTTTCAAGAATACATTTTCAGGTTTCCCTTGCCTTGGTGTATTGCTGCAGAAGTTGGAGAATCCAGCTCTACGCTCCTGCTTAAAAGTGGCATCTATTGAGGTTGATCTTCATATCAGTTATAAGAAATCCCTTCTGTTGAAATCTAAAAAGAAGTTATTTTTGTTTTTATTTTTTGTGGGCAGTATGACTCCTTTTGCACTCTTACCTTCTGCTTACATGATACATTAATTCATTTAAAAATGTAAATACACTAGTGTCGTAGCAGTAGATCAGATATGATGTTTCTGGTTATGTGATCCAAGCTTGACGTTTGTGTAGCATGTCTAACATTGATTTAGAATGCTAATTTCCAGGGAGTCCTCGTGCGCCGAGTTGAACCCACTTCTGATGCTCATAATGCCTTAAAGGAGGTAAGCTAGCTATTTTTTCGATGCCTGCCAATTTTCCGGCACCATTTATGTTGTCCATGGTATGAGAATGAAGAAAATATTGTTTAAGCTTTAATGACAAGACCTTGAAGGATCTAAGAATACAAAAAGCTAAAATATTGCTGAAAAAGGAAACTGGAAAAAGAATTTGGATATTGCAGAATCGAAAGTGAGACGTTTATAGCGGTAGGGAGCAGTTAATAAGCTGTCATTCTAGGTCATTTTACCACTTATATTTTATTGAGATTTTCATGTTTAACTTTGCTTACTCAAGTGTCAGAGACGGTTGGAGATGCAAGATTGAATGGAAAGAGAACTTTCAGTTAATTATCAAGATTGGCTATTGTAGAAAACATTCAACCTGTTTATATTAAAGATAGAACTCGGTAGGATTCTTCGACGAGGTATAAATAAGCAATTTTGATTAAATTTGAGCTTCCGTCCTCTCACATACATCGATAAAGAGAGAAGTAAAAAAACAAATGAATTGGAGCTTGGCATACCATGTGCATATTGAGCATACTTATTTCATCAATTTCATGTCTGCCATTAGTTGCTTGCTGCTCTCCTGTTTTTTGAACTTGCTGGTGCATGTACTTTATTGCTACTGCTCAGGTGATGGTAGAGGTTTTTTTGAGGTTCATGACATAAATATCATAAAGACTTGCAAGAATACGACTAGCTCAATGATGCTAAAAGGTAATGCTATTTTCTAGGGAGACGTGATTGTGAGATTTGATGGAGTCCATGTTGGCTGTGAAGGAACAGTGCCTTTCCGATCTACTGAGCGAATTGCATTCCGCTATCTCATTAGTCAGAAGTAATTTTACTTTATCCTTATCTCTAATGTGCTCAAAATATGGATTGCTGGTTTGAGATTATTGCAACTTTTATTGGTAATAGCTAATATAATTCTACAGTGATAGGTGAGCATACCTTTTATACTGGCATTTGTTGACAGAGGGCCTGACTCCTTGGAGTCCATAGCTACGTGGTCTTCAGTTCTAGAATTAACATGATCTCTGCAGCCCTTCCTCCTCATAGGTCATATGCCTGAAAATCCGGGCCTTGCATGCTACATGATTGATGTGATTCTTGAAACAAGATTCACGAAATTTAGGCTCTTTGATGTAGTTTAGTGGCTTTTGTAGATGAATGATTGAAACTTTAATGAAATCAGTAGCAAAGATCAAGTATATTGGCGTATTTCGTCTCAATAACTCGACTGGTAACCAGGATATGGAGAACTTAGGCGTATTTCGTCTCAAAGTTCAACTAGGGGGTTTTGGATTCTCTCCGGATTCGTTTTGGATTCTCTCCTAAATCTGTAATTCACAAGAATTAACTTAAACATACTCTACCTTTATTAATATGACCGAATGGTCTATTTATAGTGCACAAATAATCCTAAACCTAGTAGAACTATTAAAGCAAAGTAACCTAAACCTAGTATAACTAGTAAAGCATAAAAGATAAACATAACAAACTAATCTATCATCACATGGCTGTGACTGATTTTTTCACACGCCTAATGTGATTAGGATTAGGACTCCTAACACTACTCAAACTCTAATTAAAATAAAGTCCTAATTCAATTGAAACTCTTAAACAAACTATGAATTAAAACCCTAAATTACATAGAATTCTAACAGAACTAGAACTCTACATAACCAATACTTCTATTTCACATCAATGATACCTTACATAGCAATGTAATGTCCAGGATATTGTTTTAACTGCATTATGTGGATGATGAGTTCAGTAAATATCCGATTTTGGTTTAGTTGGGTTATTTAATGACTGGGAGGAGTGTCTTCTGCGGATATCCTTGCTGTTAATGGAATTTGGCAACAAGTCTGATCAAAGCAATGCCACTGCTATCCTCCACGGTGGATTTAATATAATCTTCTACTCTATTGGAGGCATCAGTGATGAAATTAAATATGTTTATGTCCAGTAGCTGGAAGATGTTGCTGGTGGCCTTGTATTGTTATAGTTTGTAGTAAATCTAAATTGTATCTTGGAATAGATTTTCAGGAGATGTTGTAGAGCTTGGTATCATCCGAAATGGGGCTCATTTGAAGGTTCAGACAGTTTTGAATCCACGTGTTCATTTGGTTAGTGGGTAGACGATGTACAATTTAACTTTTTTCTGGAGCATATTTAGCTTATTTCTGAATGATCATTTGACTTTTTCCCTCTTTACTCCTTACATCTTAAAGGTACCATATAACGTTGAAGGAGGTCAACCCTCATATTTGATAGTCGCTGGATTGGTGTTCACCCCACTGTCTGAACCCCTTATAGAGTAATTTTCCACTACTTTATGCTCTTTGTTATATGTTTTTACCTAAAATGCTAATGAACTGTTTTATCTCCTTTTGGACAGAGAGGAATGCGAAGAAGTTATGGGGGTAAGTCAATCCATGAGAAAACAATTGCTTTTATAGCCTTTGAAATGCTTGCTTTGTATTGCCTTTTGGACGTAAGAAAACGGCTTACATCTCCTCCTCTACATTTGTCAGCTGAAACTATTGACGAAGGCAAGATATTCTTTGGCACGATTCAGAGGAGAACAAATTGTGATCCTATCACAGGTAGCTGTTATATGCTGATTAATTTGTGCTTTTGTTTGGCTGAAAGATTATCAATTTAAAGTACCTTGTAAAGATGACAGTTAGAAGATAAATTGGATTCGCAGAGTTGGCATTGATCTTATATGCATTCTGCTCAAGACTGTCCTTTTGGTTTTCCCCTTTGCGCAGTAGAGAAGATTTTAACTTAATATGCTACATTCTCTTGAAGATAAGAATTGGGTTATCATCAGGATTAAAAAGCTTTCACTTTTTGTTGTTCTAGGTGTTGGCAAATGAAGTGAATATTGGATATGAAGATATGAGCAATCAACAGGTAAGATATATTTCAAGCAGCCCCATATTTATGGGCTTATTTTCATAATTTATATCATCTGACAGTTTACTAACTGTAGGTTCTGAAGTTAAATGGTACACACATCAGAAACATTCATCATCTAGCTCATCTCATCGATTGTAAGGATTCGAATTTTATTCTTACTCCTTTGGTTTCATTTTGTAAGGCACACAATTTTCAAGGTTGAACTTTGACCATCGAATCTTCATAAACGTATTAGTAAAAAAAAAAATTATAGTATCTTTTTATCAATTACTACAGGAATATTCAAGATCAAAGTAAAAATTCAAAAATTGGGTGTTTGTAGTATTAAGAAACAATAAAAAAACTTGAATGGGCGCGGTTTACAATAACTTATTATGCATTGGTGTCGTATGATATAGTCAGTTTTTATTTGATATGGTCAGTTTTTATTTGATATAATCAGTTTTTGTATGATATAATCACCTTTTGTATAGTCAGTTTTTGAATGTTAGTCAGTTTCCATATGATATAATCTGTCTTTTCTAATATAGTCCATTTTTGTGTGATATAGGCAGTTTAGGTTCACAATAAAATATCGTGAACCCTTGTAAACCCGGTCTAATTTTATTGTACACCCGGTCCACCCAAGACTTTCTAGGGAGTAGTATCTTCATATTCAAAAAAACTTAAATGGACTGGTTTCACAATAACTATATGATATAGTCAAATTTTCGTTTTGATATATTCAGTTTTGTATGATATATAATCACTTTTTATATAATCAGTTTTTGTTTGATATAGTCAATATAGTCATATTTTGTATGATATAGTTGGTCTTTTTTAATATATTCAGTTTTTGTGTGATAAAGTCAGTTTGAGTGCACAATAAATTGTTGTGAACCCGGTCCACCCAAGACGTGGTTCGGTTTAGTCAAGTCTTGTCTTTAATATTTCTATTGCCTTTCTAACAGCTTGCAGCGATAAGTATCTTGTTTTCGAGTTTGAAGATAATTATCTTGTTGTATTGGAGCGGGAAACAGCTGCAGCTGCCTCATCTTGCATCCTGAAAGATTATGGGATTCCTTCTGAAAGATCTTATGATCTAATGGAGCCGTATTTGGATACCTTCGGGGATAATAACGCTGTAGAAAAGGATATCGGGGATAGCCCTGTTACGAACTTGGAAATTGGTTTTGATGGGCTTCTTTGGGCGTGATCACAAGTTTATCTTAGATTCAGGTTTCACCTAAAAGTTCCACTTCCATTTGCTCTGATTTGGCCACTTGTTTGACATTAGTGTGGCCACTACAGAACCTTGACCATAGATAGCCTCAGCTGCACCTTATTTATCAGCTGAAATAAGGGTTGCCCGCATATTATTCTTAAGCTATTCATTTTCCTGAGCCCTCTCCTTGTTTTTCGAGAGCACAAGGGCAGGAAGGCAAAGCGAGATGTTTTTAGAGCATCATTGTACATTTTTGTTGTATTATTTTGTCATAACCATCACCAATATAGAATATAATTCTTTTTATTCATAAGTGTAACTTGTAAGTGCGTAACTTGATGTTACGTTTGAGACTTATTTATTTATTGATTTATTTTATGTCTGCTCTTTTGTTCAAGAGGAAATTAAACAAGGTAACATTGAACTTAAGGAGTATTCCCAAAATAATTCTGAATTAGTTGAATATTTGAAAATAACTAAGATGTACTGGCATAACTGTCGTTAACAACAATGACGATTTGAATATTTTTAATCAAGATTCTTTATTTTGTTAATGGAAGAAATTATGTCTTTTTTGACAGTGAGAAATTACATAAACATGCAAGAAGTACATGAAATAAACACATTTTTCCTTTTAAAAAATACGCACTTGGGAAAAGCTTTTATGGACTCCCTTTAATCCTATAAAATGATAGTCTTATATCCATAAACTGATAACGAGACCTCGTCTCGATCATATTACAATTGAGATGCGTCTCACGCAATACGCTTTGGCAAATAAATGTTATATGCATAATATACTACTTTTTTGTATTTGATATACTACATTTATGCTTAAATGTTTTACCTTTTTTATAAAATATACTACTAAATACTCGCTATTGCCTGTTTTTACTATTCCATGAGTAATACCTGAACACAAATGATTAATTAACTAGAACAATGTTCTTTTTTTTTTTTTTTGCGAACACTGCATTAGATGTAAATTGGAGTTGCTTTCCAACCTCATCAACACAAGTGTACAAAGTGCTACTCATCAACATAAGTGTAAACTGGAGTTGTTGCTCAGGGGGTTGAGAAGAATTTCCAGGAGGTGGTGATCGTAAATGTGGTGGTCGAAGTGCGCAAGACCATGATCCTCGCCCACGGCTCCGCTAAGGGGTGGCTAGAATGAATGGGACGAGTAGAGGACTCTTGCGTGGTCTGTGGAGGAGTCGAAGAAGAGTTAACATGCTATACAAAGTACCCCTAGCCAACCTTAGACAACGTCTCACTACATGGAGATTGTAAGCACTACAAAATAATAATGGATAAAAACAAAGCCATATCGTCCGCAACTTATGAGTTGTCTTCAGTGTCTCCTTGCATCTCTTGACAACATATATCGCATGTTGTAGGCATATTTTTATTGCCTACGCGATGTGAGCGTGAATTTGATTACCTCATTATAAAGATTTTTAGTTTTACAATTCGTTTTGGAAAAGAAGTGGCCAACAAGTCTTTAAAGGAAGACTTTGTAAACCTAATTGGATATTTGGGAAACCATAAAGACATCTTAAAGACATATCCAATGTAGATTTCCCTGTCATGAGTTCATAATTGGTCAATGAACCAAAGATTGATTTCAAGGGAGAGGGTACGAATATGATCAGGAATCAAATTCACCCATTGTTGGCATCTACTTAATACAATTCATGTTCTAGTTTTATGCAATTGAACAGTAATTTGTCTAGAAAAACCGTGTCCCATCATTTATTTGCTTCTTGAATTTTGTTTTTTGCTTTGTTTATTCAACCCAAGTGTTACAATTAATGCTCTTTCACCAATTATTCTCCATTCTCTCTCCTAAAATCATCTTTTCCCATACAACATTTATTTAAATAAACAAAAAATATTTACTATCCCTCTTAGATTCTACTTGCATAAATTACCGTGAAAAAAGGGAGATGGGAACTATATTTTGGGACGGAGGGAGTATTAAAGAAGGAAAAGACTAATGTTTTGAGTCTTGTGATACGTTCATTAAGCAACCAAATTCTTAGGAACCTAATCGAATTGTCCAAATTAGCCGACTTTCATATTTGAACATTTATTTAGGTCTTTGATTAGCAAAAATATCATATAAGATGATGAAAGCATTAAACACATAGGCATCCATCCGATATATAGAAAAATATAAAAATTAGATATTAGAGAAGAATATACAATTCCCCTAAAAAAAAGAATATACAAGAAGACATGAATTTTAAGATCTACATCATGAAAAATTCAAAGGTTGAAAAGTTGTGTTTTTGAAGTGTTTATATTAAAAGTGTTTGGGGAGATATTTGCGTGTAAATGAAAGTCGTCCCAGAACTGAATAGAACAGGGTTTATTCATAGCGAAATCAGAAAAACAAGATAAGATCCTCGTTGCGCGGCACCCATCACGATGCACGACACGCATCTGCTACGCACTTTTGAATTTCGATGATTGCTTCGATGCTGCGAGCTCGCACAGTGGGTGTGTGGGATACAACAGGCCGCGTGTCACGCAACCGCCGATCTGGCCGAACTTTATTTGTTTTCCAAAATCAAAATATTCTTTTAGCTTTCATTAAATATTATCACTTAGACTCGGAATTCACTTATCTTGGAGAAAAATCTAATTTTCATAATATGTTTTAATTTAGAAATAGTTATTAAAAATACAATTAATTATCATGAATAATTAATTGGGCGTTAAAAAATGGGCTTAAAAATACGATTTATTATCATGAATATTTAATTTGGCTTTAAAGGGGGCTTAGAATCTTTCAAACAAATAAATAAACTTTGCGATTCTCAAAGCAGTTTTGGCTTAGCTCTTCGGGTTGTTCTTCTTTGGTTCAGACAATTAGGACGACAATATGTATCATCATCATGTACTAAATTGGGGAGACGCGATTATGTTTCTACATAATCCCCCACTTTGACTTAGGTTTATAAAACCAAAATTCATAGTATTCCTTGTCGGGACTGACAATTATTCCAGATGCTCTGCAATCTAGAATCCATATATATATATATATATATATATATATATATATATATATATATATATATATATATATATATATATATATATATATAGCCAATTTCTGCAAAACAAAGTTAGTCTGCATGAAGATAACTACAAGCAATTTGATTAGCCTGCAAAAGAAGTTGTTAACAGATAGGTGCAAACAAGTCAAATATTAATGCACATAATGATGCAAACTTAGACTCTCTAAGTATGCATGAGACGCTATGCAAGGTCGGTGTTATGCAAATCTAAGAGAGATAGATTGATGGAACGCTATGCAAGGTCAGGGTTATACATATCTAAGAGAGATAGATGGATTGAAGGAGACACTACTCAAAGTCAGGGTTATGCAAATCTAGATTGAACTAGATTGATGAAGATAGATTGATTTTGAAAATTGTTTTGAAATCAAGGTCACTAAGTGATATCCGCAGATTACAACTCTTCGGGAGTTTGATTTGGAGGAACCACCACAAATATAGGACGCCCCCATTTTTGGAAAATTTGTCTTGAATTAGGCATTCTTAACCTAGATTAGAAAATACTTCACTTGCATTGAGCATTCGGAGCTTAAGTTAAAATATATTGTCTTGGATTGAGGCAAATCACGAGAGATCATGGAAGTCTCGGAGAGTCCTTCAAGCACAAGGGGAGTTTTGATGGGAAAATAAAAGGTTTAATTTATGAATCACATAGATGTAGGTGGGAAAATGCTTTGTTGTAGCTAGGTTCAGACTAGAGTCTATGTCGGGGTCCAGAAAGAGTATGTTTCTGAATTATAGAAAGTCAAATAACGAGAACTTGATTTTTGTTAAGTGGTCGGACCTCGAGATGAGGATTCCTATGTATCCTTGCATAATCAGATCATTCATAGTTCTTGATCTGATTTCTTTTTTTTATATTTTAATGCCCTAACTTTTACGTAGGCCGCCCTTTCGGGTTTACAACCTAGCAGGCTTGTTGGATAAGAAGTTAGAATTGATATGAAAAGTTTGAGGTTTAAGGTTTAGATGAAGGTTTAATTAGATGGGCCAATGTAAGGATTATGACTTTTTTGAATGCCAAGGTAAGTTTTATAGCTTTAATGGGTTTTAAGGTTTTTTGATTGACTGAAGGGTTTCGAATGAGGGGTAGAACTTGTGTGCAAGCCCCCTAGCTTGACCTTCTGCCTTTGGCTCTATCTTTCTATTTTCGGATTTTTGCTTTGTGTTTTTTATTTTATTTTACTTATGCTGTTTTTGCACTTTGAATATTTTTTACTCTGTTTAAATTGCATGGCATTGATTTTTTATGTATTGTGGCTTGCATACAAGTATTTGTGGTTTTGGGTATTGAAAAGTTTGAAGACTATTTGTGGAGTTTTAATTTGAAGGGTTATTTGGCTATAAAGATCATGAAGGTGATTGTTTAAGGTTTAGTCTGTGAAGATAGCTTAAGGGATTTTTTTTTGCATTAAGATGGCTTATGGAGGTTTTGCATGATGATGACTTTTTGAAATGATGGAGGGAAGGAACTCCTCATCCAAAGTATGTGCATTTTTTTTTTCATTTTTTTTAATTTAATAAGGTTATTAGAGACAATATGATTTGGGTTTCATCATTGAATTCGAAGCATCAGTAATGATGAAGGGCGAATGAAAATAAAAAAGAAAATGCAATGATATTCATGAAAATGAAAAGGCTAAGAATGACATAAACTCGATGGGAAAGGACGACAATGGCTAGGATAATGACCTCTGACTCGACCTAGAAAAACTTTAATAAGAGACTAAGCCTCTTGATTAGTGGAGACACTTGCCAAAAAGTTATTGATAATGTCAACTCTCGTTGTAGGAGGTGTCAGAAGTTTCTCATCAACGACCATGTTTTCCAGTACGTTCGTTAATCCAACATTAAGATGTCTGATGTCCATTACTTTGATGGTATTTACAGCTGGAGTTTAGGTTGACCTTTTGGATTTTAGGTGCAGGGTCCGGAATAGGCCCTATAGAAGTGATCATGCCTCTATTATGAAGGCGGTCAAAAGTAATCTTATGACTCAAAATGAAGTCGGGATGGTGATAGTTCCTTCGACGAGCCTTAGAGTGGGCGTACCTTTTGCTTCTCCATGAAGTGTTTCTAAGTTGTAATCTTACAACCTGTCCTAACAAAAATCGAATGAACATTACTTATAAGTTTTTAGAAATGATTTTGGAAATGAGAAACTATTTTGGAATGGATGATTTGAAAATGACATGGGTTTTGGAATAGGATGGCCTTGACCATGATGGAGACATGGGCCTAAGTATACGCATATGCAGACATGGATTGGACTATATAAGCAGACTAGACTCAATGTTTTGGCTTTATGGCAATAGGGAAGAGTAGCTACGCTAGACTAAAAGATAGTGCCTTTATGGACTTAGGAGGGAGTAGCATTGCTACACTCAAACATTGTGCCTAGCTTTATGGACTACGGAGGGGTAGATTTGCTAGACTCAAAGATTGTGCATTTATGGACTTAGGGAAGACTAGAATTTGAACTTACATGGATAATAAGCAGGTTAGACTCAAAGATTGTGCCTTTATGGACTTAGGGACAACTAAACTTTGAACTTATATGGAGAGTAAGCAGGCTAGACTCAAAGATTGTGCTTTTACAGACTTAGGGAGGAGTAGCTTCGCTAGACTCCAAGATTGCCTTTATGGACTTAGGAAGGACTGACTACGCTCAACTCAAGGATTGCCTTTACCGACTTAGAGAGGACTACCTTCACTTGACTCAAGGATTACCTTGATGGACTTAACTTTGGAATTGATTGTGGGGTGGCACATGAGCTCGACATTGGAATTGACTTGGATAATACATGGGCTTGACTTTTGTAGGTGTGCTTTTATTGCCTACGCGGGATGAGCACGTATTTGACTACCTCATCGTAAAAGTTTTGTTTTATACGTTTTGAAATGAAGAAGTCGTCAACAAGTTTTTAAAGGAAGACTCATAAAGCTATTTGGATTTTAGGAAACCATAGGGACAACTTTAGGGTTTATCCAATGTAGATTTCCCCGTCATGACTCCATAATTGATCAATGAACCAAAGATTAAGTTCGAGGGTGAGGGTACGAATATAATCACGAATCAAATTCGCCCATTCCTAGCCTCTACTTAATACGATTCATGTTCAAATTTATGCAATTAAACAACCACGTAATATGTTTATGTAATGTGAAAATTAATCTATTTTGGTTCATCAAACACATAAAAGACTAATTTTTGGAGACATGTTATTATGCAATCAAATTACAGGGAATCTAATCCAATTGTCCAAATTACCTGAATTTCGCATTAGAATTTTTTTTGTGTGGTTATAAAAGTATTAAAGCATACAATAATATGCATATGGATAATATAAAGAAATATAAGGAGAGAAGAAAAAGAGATTAGAGTTTAGAGAAGGATGTACAAGAAAGCGTTAATTCCTTTAATGATCTATATCATGACAAATAGATTGTTAGAAAAATAAGAATTAAATTGGAATTAATCCTAAGTAAGTATACCATTGTCGCATGAGTCTTACATAAGGATTCGCAGGAGGAGCAATCTTGAAGCTTGAAGTATGAAGATCGGATGTAGTTTGAATATGTGTTTGAATACGTGTTTTCGAAGTATGTAACTGTATTGAAAGTCGTATGAAAGTATGTATGATATTATGTTAAAATGTTCGTCAAAACAAGACTATTTATAGGAGAAACAAGTCCGAAAATCACGCGGAAGGTGTAGACACATAATCATGTCTCCCCATTTAAGGGCCCAATGATGAAACATATCGCAGTCTTAATTGGTCTGACCCAAGGGCATAGCAGTCCGAATAGCCAATTCAAAACTATTTTGAAAAGTGTTAAAGCCCTTTTTTTAAGCCCAATTAATTATTCATGATAACTAATTGTATTTTGAGTCCAACTTTGAAAAAGCCCAATTAATTGTTTAATAATAATTAATAGTTTTATTTAAATAAATTAAATATTTTTAAAGATATTTTTTATAATTAAAATCGGATTTTATCCTGTAAAATCAGATTTCCGGAGTTAAAAGATAAAAGAAAATCATTATTATCAAAAAGTTGTCAAAACGTGTCAAAAGCAAGGCGGTGCGCTGAGCGCACCAACGCGTGCTTAGCGCACCAGACTTCGCTGAGCGCACATAAGTGCGCCGAGCGCATGTGTCCTGCCACGTAAGAGCGCACCTAGCACACGACAGTGTGCCAAGCGCACAAGATTGCCACGTAGACTTATGTGTCATACAGAGTCCTGCGCCAAACGCACTTCTCTGTGTGAGACACATCTTTTTCTTTCTTATCTTTTTCAATGCGCGTACCACGTGTACGCTTTCTACTGGGCATGCCGCGTCAGGCGCGCTAATATGCGCCTGACACGCGGATTTGCGTTTGACACGTCATCCTGCGCCTGGCGCAGATGACGCATGAAGCGCATATTCATTTTCCCCTATAAATAGGCTTCGATTTTCCGAATTAAAGGACAATTTTTTCAAAAGGTATTTTCCACAAGTAATACCCGACTTTTATATTACGAATACACTTACGAACCTCTCCACAAAATACATATTCTCTCTACAAAACACATACAAACACATTCAAATCTTTCATACTAGTTCAGATTTTCAGGCTTCACGATTGCTCGTCCCGAAGGTTGTCAATCTCTCAAAACCAAGCCACGGTATTATCCTGAGGGTCCTTGCATCAATTTATTATTTTTATATTACTAACGATTTCCTGCATGATGTAGATCTTTAATATAAAAATTGCTCTTATGTGCATTCTAATTTCTTCTTTTCTTTTTATTTATTTTCATATATTATTATATACTTGCCTGATTGTTCTATGCATGATTTAATATTTTTATCACCCACATGTTATTTTGTTAATCAAGACCTAAAGAACTGTTCTAACATTAATGATATTAATTTGGACAACCTGCTAGGTTCCCTGTAAATTGATTGCATAATAATATATCATTAAAAAATAGTATTTTTGTGAGTTTCCTGAACCAACCTAGACTAAATATTTTTAGCGGATTTTTCACTAGGTACCCCTAAGGTTTCACAATATTCACCTGGTACCCTCACGTTTTCAACAATTCACCTGGTGCCCCTGAGGTTTTGTAAAATCACCAGAATACCCCTAATGACTAACTGTCGTTAACTCCGTTAGTCATTAAGGCTAAATCAACCAAATTAACCCCTAACTAACCTAATTAATACTAATTAATCCTAATTAACTCTAATTAAACCTAATTAATACTTTTAAACCCTAATTAACCTATCTCTCTCCCTAACCCCACCCCACCCCTAATGTCCTAACCACCAAATCCCACCACCTCCCCTCACCCCACCCTTGCAGCCCCCACCCAGCTGCGGCATCACTGCCAACACGACCCCACCGCCACCGCAACCACCGATACAATCACCCCAAAATCCTCCCCCTCCCCTTCCCCAACCCGAAATCCTCCCCTCCCCTACAACCACCCCGAAAACCTCCCCCTTCCCTTCCCCAGTCCCGAAATCCTCCCCCTCCCCTACAACCACCCCGAAAAGCTCCCCCTTTCCTTTCCCCAGCCCCAAAATCCTCCCCCTCCCCAAAAACCACCCCGAAAACCTCCGCTCTCCCTTTCCCCAGTCCCGAAATCCTCCCCCTGCCCGAAAACCTCCCCCTCCCTTTCCCCGCCCAAGTCCTCCTCCCTCCCCGAAAACCACCCCGAAAACCTCCCCCTCCCCTTCCCCACCACGAACTCCTCCTCCTCCCCTTCCCCCGGCCCAACGGCAACGGGAGATCAATGCATCATTATGGGTTATCGTGCAATCAAGATCTCGACGGGGGAGGGGAACGAAACTCGACGAGGGTGGTGGGGAGGGGAGCGCACTCGACGGGCGTGGGAGGGAGGAGGGAAATCGACTCGGGGGCTGCGCGGGGTGGGGGGGGGAGGAGCCTACGCGGAGGTGGGGGTAGGGGAGGGGGCAGGGGTGGTGGGAGGGTGGGGAGGGGGTGGTGGGAGGGTTAGGGGGTTAGGGTTTGGGTTTAGGTTTAGGGTTAGGGTTTAGGGGTTAGGGTTAGAGGTTAGGGTTAGGGTAGGGTTATAAGTTAGGGTTAATTAAGTGTTTTTAGGGTCATAGTTAACGGAAAGTTGACGGTAGGGTCACGTTAGGAATTTTTCAAAACCACAGTGGCACCTGGTGAATTTTGGAAAACGCGAGGGTACTAGGTGAATATTAAGGAACCTTAGGGGTACCTGGTGAAAAAACAGTATTTTTAGGGTGCATGAAAATATTTTATGGTTATTCTTTTGCATAAACATTGACATGAATCGATATTTAGTAGAGGCCAGCAATGGGCGAATGTGGTTCATTATGACCATATTCATACCCTCACCTCCGAACTCAATCTTTGGTTCATTCTAACCATTTATGGAGTCGGGACTGGGAATTCTACATTGGATAAGTCCCTAAGATGTCTCTACGGTTTCCCAATATCCAATTAGGTTTATGAGTCTTCCTTTAAAGACTTGTTGGCGACTTCAAAATAATTTTCAATAAAACCTTAACAATGGGGTAGTCAATACGCGCTCACACCGCGTAGGCAAAATCAAAACACGCCTACAATTTGGCGACTCTACTGGGGAGGATTTTAAAAAATTAATTTTTTTAAATGAGTGGGTAAAACTCGAAAAATACGATTCATACTCTTTAGAATGATATTACAGTTTTGCACATGCATGGCTATTGTTTAAGCCACCATAAGGACAATCTACCTTGCCTCATTAGCACATGTTTTATGTTTGAGGCCACTAGGGGCGGGTTGCGCTTTGTCCTTCCAAAAAGCTTCCTAAGCGACAGTGTTGGATCTTAGTCATAAGCAAACCTACCCAACCATGGCATTGTTCTCATGTTCCTGACTTGAGAACTGGAGTGCGTCTTAAACGTGGCCACCTCTTTAAGCAGAGGTACGAAGCATGGGATCAATCTCTTAGTCATGGACCCTTTCAGCCTCAACCTAAACATGACCATAGTTTCAAACATAGAACTGGACTTTAGGTTGGAACTTTTGCATCCATGTTATATGACATTTGCTTGTGATTGCAATTGTTGCCTGCTATTATCTTGTCAAATTGTCATTATTATGAGTCGTACCTGAAATCGCGTCTAAAAACAAAAAAAAAAAAAAAACAAGATTGTCAATTAGCCAAAACTTCGCCTAAACCTTCGAAAAACATGTCGGGGAGTAGTGCGCCAAGCGCATTAAGTTGCGCTTGGCGCACCACTCCTGCGCCAGATGCATCTCTGTGTGCCGCGCACGGCAATGCTGCATGGTACGCAATCAGTGTATCACTTGCTTTTCGTCGATTTAGTCGTTGTGGCGGTCGATCCTATGTCTGATCCGTTTGTATCCGCGTTAAAAAAAACATGGTCATTCTAGGGGTCTCACCCAATTAAAAAAAAAATCAGTCTTTTCATGCAAGGTCGAGTCTATTCTAAGAAAGGTGCATCTAGAAAACTCGTCATGGTAGAGTTAGAATTGTCATGCATGTCTACCTTCTCATTGCTACCCGTTTCTAATCATTTTCCATTTCTCATAACCATTTCCATTTATCATTCCCATTTCTCATTTCCATTTCTCATTTCGAAATTCATTTCTAAAATCTTACAAGCGAGGTCCACTCGATTCTGTTCATGACCGGTTGAGAGATTACAGCTTAGGAGCGCCTAATGGGGGGAAAAATATGAGCCTACTCTAAAGCTCATCAATCGCTATATCACCACCACGACTTCATTTAGAGTCATTTTGACCGCCTTCACAATAGAGGCGCCATCACTTATATAGGGTCTACTCCGAACCCTGCACCTCAAAGAAAATTCAAAATTTTTGACCGCCTTCACAATAGAGGCGCGATCACATTTAAACGGACTACTCCAAACCCTGCACCTTTAAGAAAATTCAAAAGCTGCGACCTACATATCTACTGCGAATTCCAACAGAAAAATGAACATCTGACATCTAGTGTTGGATCCTACGAATGTACTGCTAAAAATGGTCGATAACAACAGACGTCTAATGCTTGCTACAACAAGAATCAGCATCACCAACAAACCCTTAGGCATTGCATCAAAAAATTCAAGGGTATAGTATTTTATTTCTGGTTTCCTAGGACGAGTGATAGTGTCCTTACTTTGAGCCATTTCTGTCCTTTCCCAATGAGTCTATGTCACTATAGGACTTCATCTAAATAGCCTTTTCCTTTTCCTTTGCATTTCATTTTATTTATCATTTTATTTTCATTGGCCTTCCATCATTTATGCTTCGAGTTCGATGATGAAACTTAAGTCACCTAATGATCTTGACTAATTAAGGAAAAAAAATATGAAAATAAAAAAATAAATAAAAAATAAAAATGGACATACTTTGGGTTAGGAGTTATTCCCTCTTCCTCCATCACCTTCCATCATCCATAAGCCATCCCCATGCAACCAAGAAAAATAAAAATAAAAAATCCCTCAAGACATCATCTTTATTAGCCAAATAATCCCTTCAAAATCAAAACTCCACAAAGATCCTTCAAAACTCTCCAATACCCTAAACCAAAAACTTGTGTGCAAGTCTCAGTACAAAAAATATAAATGCCGGGCAAAATTAAAAAAAGTAAAGAAATCAAAGTGCCAAAAAAAAAGCAAAAGCAAAAGAAAACGCACAGGACAAAAGGAAAAAGAAAAAAGCCAAAGGCAAAGAAATAAAAATCAAGCTAGGGGGCTTGCACACAAGTTCTACCCCTCATTTAAATCATTCAATCCATCAAAACCTTAACGCATATAATCCAAATCCATGATCTTTACCTTATCCCAACCAATTGAACCTTCAAGTCTTCTTTCAACATTTTATCAACTTTAACTCCTTTTTCAAGGTATGTCCAAGCCCGCTAGGTTGAAAACCAGAAAGGGTGGCCTAGGCAAAAGTTAGGGCACAAAATAAATAAATAAATAAATAAATCATATTTAGAACTACGAATGGTCTGATTCCGCAAGGATACGTAGGAATCCTCATATCGAGGTCCGACTGCTTCAATAAAATAAATTAATCAAGGTCTAATGATTTGATTTTCTAGAATTTAGGAGCATGTTATTTCTAGTTTTCGACATAGAATCGAGTCTGAACCTAGCCTCGCCAAAGCCTTTTCCCACCTCCATTCATTTAAGTTACAAATTTAAACCTTTTATTTTTCAATCCAAACTCTCCTTGTCCCTGAAGGACTCTCTGACAATGCCATGATTTCTGGCGATATTTGACTTTGCCTATATCAACTCCTCAAAGAAGAATCCCCAGTGAAAACTCTGAACGCTCAAGACAAGATCAAACACATTTCAATTAAGGCTCATATCGCCTAATTCAAGACAAGCTTACCCATAGTTGGGGCTTCCTATATATATGGTGGTTCCTCCAAATCAAATCAAGCTCCCGAAAAGTTGTGATCCGCGGACCTCGTTTACTGACCCCGCTTATTTACTAAAAAGTTTTTGAAAATCATTCAATCTATTTCTGATCATTCTATCTTTCTACATATCCAGATATCCTAGCCTTACAAAACCCTGACCTTGCATTGCATTACATACATCCTAGTCTTGCATGACCCTGACCTTGCGTGACGTGTCATCTTCCTTAGCTTTGCATAACCTTAATCCTTGCATAGCGTCTCATGCATCCTTAGAGAGTCTAAGTTTGCATATTTGCATCATTATGATGCTTTGCTGGGTCGTCAGGCTTGGCGTCTTATGCGCGAGCCAAGCTCTCTTTTTGGGAGAGTTATGAAGGCTAAGTACTATCCAAAGAGTAATTTTCTTGAAGCACCTCTTGGGGTTTCCTGCAGTTATTCTTGGAGAAGCATTTGGAGTTCGAAGTTTCTCCTTAAAGAAGGAGGTGTTTGGAGGATTGGTAATGGTTGGAGTGTGAACATTTTGGATGATCTGTGGGTGGGTGATGATGATGGTCGTTTCATTACTAGTGCTCGTGCTGATGCCTTAACTCGTGTAAGTGACTTATTTTGTTTGCAATCGAGGGAGTGGAATAGTCATTTACTTGAAACTCACTTCAACGAGAGAGATATTCAGTGTATTCTTGCGATTCCCTTAAGTGATGGCTATGGTGATGATGAGATGACTTAGGCTTTGATGAAAAATGGATGCTATTCGGTCAAAACGACCTATATGTTAGGCAAAGGTTGCAATCTCGATCTTTTTCACAAAGTTTGATAGACATATGGGGTTTGGAAACTAGCCCGAAAAGTTCGCCACTTCTTATGGCGCCTTTGTACACATACTCTACCAACTAGAGCTTTGCTTCATCACAGGCCCTTGATTGATGACTCGTTACGTCCTTAGGGTTCTGGTTTCACGGAGACCGCTGCACACGCCCTTTTTGAATGCCCTCGCGTGGCTGATTTGTGGCTTGATAATGGGTGTGAGATGATGAGCGTGGTTGACCAGGGCTCCTCCATGTGTGATATGGATGATAAATGGAGCATGCTGGATAGCAAGGTCGTGATGAAAGGAGTGGTTCTTGCCTGGTGCATATGAGGTGAGAGAAACCAGATGTTATTTCAAGGCAAATGGTCCCCTCACCATATTTTACTAGCTCGCATGAACCGTCTAGTTGATGAGATTGGCACCTATGCTACCCGCATTTACTCGAGCAAAGCTTCCCTGCCTGCTGCTAGCCCCAACAAGTGGTGCGCACAGCCCCCTGGGATGGTTAAAATTAATGCCGACGCTTCTCTTGAGGTTGAAGGATGGGTGAGTATTGGTGTAGTAGCTCGAAACTCAGATGGGGAGGTTCTTTTTCCGGCTTCTCGGAGCATAAAGGCTTTTTGGACTCCGGAGATCGCGGAAGCTAAGGCTCTTGCCATGGCAGTGAGGCTGGGTCATCGGTTTGCTTTCAAAGAAGTCATTTTGGAGTCGGATTGTCAAGTTGTTATAAACCGCTTGTCGAAGAAAGCTATTTTTCTTTCAAATCTAGATTCTATTTTCTATGAGGTTCTCTCGTCTAGTGTTTTTTTTTCTTCTATTAGTTGGTCTCATATTAAGAAGGATGGCAACTTTGCAGCACATTATATAGCTAAGCTAGTTCCTTTTGGTGTTGAACAGATTTGGGAAAACCACGCTCCTTCGGAAGTGGCACCCTATGTACTTATGGACAATTTGTCTATTGATTAATGCTAGCTTGCTTTTCCCCTCAAACAAAATTTGCTTTATCTGAGTTGTTTGCACCTATCTGCTAACATCTTTCTCCTGTAGGTAATCAAATCGCTTGTAGTTATTGTCCTGCATACTAACTTTGTTTTGCAGAGACCGGCGTATATAGATCAGTTCTAAACTGCAGAGCATTTAAAATCATTCTCCGTCCCGACACCGTGTACTTTGATTATCGGTTTCCTCAACCTCAGTCAAAGTGGGGACTTCTGTAGACACATAATCGTGTCTCCCCATTTAAGGGCCAAATGATGAAATACACCGCAGCCTTAATTGGTCCGACCCAAGGGCAGAGTAGTTCGAATAGCCAACTCAAAACTATTTCGAAAAGTGTTAAAGTCCTTCTTTTAAGCCCAATTAATTATTCATGATAATTAATTGTATTTTGAGACCAACTCTTTGAAAAAGCCCAATTAATTGTTCAATAATAATTAATTATTTTATTTAAATAAAATAAATATTTTCAAAGATATTTTTTATAATTAAAATCGGATTTTATCCCGTAAAATCAGATTTCCGGAGTTAAAAGTTAAAAGAAAATCTTTAAATCGCGTTTTTATCAAAAAATTGTCAAAACGTGTCAAAAGCAAGGCGGTGCACTGAGCGCACCAACGTGTGCTTAGCGCACCAAACTGCCACGTAAGAACGTGCCTAGCCCACGGCAGTGTGTCAGACATAAGACTGCCACATAGACTTATATGTCATACAGAGTCCTGCGCCAAGCGCACTTCTCTGTGTGCGACGCATCTTTTTTTTTTCTTAACTTTTTCAAAGTGCGTACCACGTGTACGTTTTCTACTGGGCATGCCGCATCTGGCTCGCCAATCTGCGCCTGGCACGTGGATTTGTGCTTAACACGTCATCCTGCGCCTGGCGCAGATGGCGCGTGAAGCGCAAATTCATTTTCCCAATAAATAGGCTTCGATTTTCTGAATTCAAGGACGGTTTTTTCCACACGTAATACTCGACTTTTATATTACGAATACACTTACAAACCTCTCTACAAAATACATATTTTCTTTACAAAACACATACAAACACATTGAAATCTTTTATACAAGTTCAGATTTTCAGGCTTCACGATTGCTCGTCCCGAAGGTTGTCAATCTCTCAGACCCAAGCCACGGTATTATCCTGAGGGTCCTTGCATCAATTTATTATTTGGAAAAATGGAAAATAATAATCCCACCTTTTGGTGGTCTGCTCAAAATAATCCCACATTAACTTAATATTAGAATAATCCTAACTTTATACCTAATCTGCTGTAAATGGGTTAAGTCACTGGTAACCTATTAACTAGGTAAATTAAACCCTATTTCCCTCCAAAACCCACAGCACATTAACAACCCCTCATTAAACCTTTCTTCTTCCCTTCTGTCAAACACCTCCTCTGTTCCACTGAAACACGAAAAACTTCCATGGAAGGTGGCTTGAGTTCGTGGATTTATGCTGCATAAAGTTTCAAACTTTAGGGTTTCGCGCACCACAACGGATTTCGCATTTTGGGATTGAGGTAAGTTAACAAAATTTTGAAATTGTGCAATTGTAGTCCTTATTTCCCTGAAATTGGTTGCGAAAAACCCTCAAATGTTTGGTGCGCGAAATTACGTTCCATTAGAATCTGGTCTAATTTATGTTAAACGCTTTTTCTGTTATTTGTAATTGTGCCCTAATTCATGCTTTTGCGCTGTTTGTTGTGATTGTTGTTTAGTTTAGCCATGGATGGTGTTACTTTGAAATTTAATCATGGTGGTGTATTCAAAAATTTGAAAAATGGTCATGCATATGTGGGAGGGCAGATTAGGACATTTCTGGTGGACCCTGATGAACTTTGTTTTTGGGATTTAAGAGATTTGGCCAAGAAGTGTGGTAATTATGAGGATATTCAGTCACTGTACTATTTGATGCCTGGGAGGAGCTTAGAAACTGGTTTGAAGAAGGTAGTTGATGATGTTCAGGTTAGGGAAATGGGAGAAATTGTACTGAAGGCAAGGTGCATTGACTTATATGTAGTTCATAGTGATGTGGACCTTGATTTCCTTAGTGATGAGCCTTTGTCACAAGTTGGTGACAACTCAGCAGCTCAACAACAAAACTCAGTAGCTCAACAACCTAAAGCAGTAGCTCAACAACCTAAACCAAAAAGGCCCAAAAAACTGACTCCCAAGAGGGCTGTTAATGTTCCTATTAGGGTAAGTCCTAGGAGGAAAAACCTTACCCAGGAGTCTGTTGTGGTAAATGATGATACCACAGACTTGGTTCTCAAACAAAAGACAGCAAGGGAAAGGATTAAGGGATTCAACCAGAAGCTTCTTCAAGTAGCTCAACAGCTCCAGGCTGATGCTGTTCAAGGGAAGCTTGGTTCTCAAACAAAAGACACAATCCCTGGGCCTAACAGGGTGACTACCACAACAGAAGAACATGTGTCTGACTATGAGGACTCAGATGAAGAAATCCACACTCCTCCTGCCAGTGATGAAGAGGAGACAGTTCAACAGAGGAGAGCAAGAAGAAGCCTTCTAGTTGGCAAGGACACTGACTTCACACTGTTTCAGTGGAAGGTTGGTCAGAGGTTTGGAACAAGGGAGGGTTTCAAAGATGCTGTGGCCAAGTATGGTGTTTTTCAGGGCAGGAACTTACAAATTGTTGTAAGTAACAAAGCAAGGCAGCAAAGGGTAGGTGTTAGGTGCATTGAAGGTTGTCACTTCAAGCTATATGCATCATGGGACTCTAGAAGAGGGTCATTTGTTGTGAAGACAGTGGTTAGTGAGCACAGTTGCACAAGAAACATGGACAAGAACAAGCAACTGAAATCCACCTGGCTAGCAGAGCAACTGTTGGAAGTTTTTAAGACAAGGCCACATTGGCCAGCAAAGGAGATTATTGAAACAGTTAGAAGAGGTTATAGGGTGATCATTAAGAGAGATTTTGCATATAAGGTTAAGTATTATGCTCATAGGAAACTTCATGGGAGCATGAAAGAGCATTACAGTAAGGTGGGAAGGTACTTAGAGGCACTGAAACAGTCCAGTCCAAACACTCATTTGGATCTTGTGGCAGTGATGAAGGATGACACTCCACCTATAACTTTCCAGAGGTTGTATGTTTGTTTTGAAGGGGTCCAAAAGGGGTGGAAAGAGGGGTGTAGGAAAGTAATATGCATAGATGCCTGTTTTTTGAAAACATTCCTTGGGGGGCAGTTGATGGTGGCAGTAGGAAGAGATGGAAATGATCAAATGTATCCCCTAGCATGGGCTGTGGTTGAGGGTGAAAACAACATTTCATGGGAGTGGTTCTTATTGAACTTGCAAAGAAGCTTGGAACTAGGGGATGGGACAGACATTGTGATATTATCAGATGAACATCAGGTATGATCCTTGTCAAATTCTCTTGTATATTCTTTATGTTTTTAATGTGTAGCATGAACTAACATGTCTCTACCTTTGTGTTGTGTTCCATTTGTATCATGTGATAAAGTCCATTGTAACCTGTGTTGCATTTGTGCTCCCCAAAGCTGAGCATAGGCACTGTGCTCGTCATATTTTTGCAAATTGGCACAAGAACTACAAAGGGGATGACATGAAGCTCAAGTTCTGGACAATTGCAAAGGCCTACAGTATGGCTGGTTACAAAGATGCTTTGGCAGAATTAGAAAAAGCCAATCCTGCTGCTGCAGCTTCTTTCCAAGCTTACAATCCCAAGCTATTTTGTAGAGCATTCATGAAGACTAATGTCAAAGCTGATGTGATTACAAGCAACATGGCAGAGACCTTTAATGGCTACATAATTCATGCCAGAGCAAAGCATCTGTTGTACATGTTCATCCATCACATTACTTGAACAACAATACCATCTTCATCCATCACATTACTTGAACAACAATACCCATCTCCTCAACCTCGTCCACCAGCTTGTCCTTATGCATTTTCAACTTCCTCACTTTGTTTCTCATTACATGAAGCTGTCCTTCAAGCTCACATATTGTCCCATCCCTTACAAAAACCATGTTCTGCAGTTCACGAACATCATCCTCCACATCTGCCCACTTAAAGAACCCACAAGTCCTCTGCAAAATTGGAAATAAACAAATTAGGAAGAACTCTAATTACAATCAAAAAACTTAAAATCAGCCATTCCCACTTACAGGCCAGTACGAACATCCATAAAAGCGTCTCCCTTTGGTTGGTCCTTCCACCCTCACGGTCCTCAGAGGTGCAATTTCTTCATGGAAGCACAACACTTGAACAGGGTGACTAAGTGACCTTGTTGACCTGGACATAGAAGAGGACCCTGAATTTTGGGACGCCATTGAAGCAGCAAATTGAAGGAAGAAGAAATTGAAGGAAGAAGATAGAAATTGAAGAAAGAAGACAGAAATTGAAGAACGAAATTGAAGGAGGAAGAAAGATGATGGAGTTAAATAGAGAGAGAGAGAGAGAGAGAGATGGAACAATCTAAGGTGGGTAGGAGGTAAATGGTTGGTAACGGTAAAATAATGAATGTGAGGGAGATTTTTGTTTTTTTTTTTTTTAAACAATTTAATAGGAGTTAGTTGTTTCAACAGGTTAAATGAGGGGTACAACCTAGGTTAGCAGGTAAACATTTCATTTAACCCATTTACAGCAGATTAGGTATAAAGTTAGGATTATTCTAATATTAAGTTAATGTGGGATTATTTTGAGCAGACCACCAAAAGGTGGGATTATTATTTTCCATTTTTCCTTATCATTTTTATATTACTAACGATTTCCTGCATGATGTAAATCTTTAATATAAAAATTGCTCTTATTTAAACTCTAATATCTTCTTTTCTTTTTATTTATTTCCATATATTATTATATACTTGCCTGATTATTCTATGCATGATTTAGTATTTTTATCACCCACATGTTATTTTGTTAATCAAGACCTAAATAACTGTTCTAACATTAATCAGATTAATGTGGACAACCTGCTAGGTTCCTTGTACATTGATTGCATAATAATATATCATTAAAAAATAGTCTTTTTATCAGTTTCCTGAACCAACCTAGACTAAATACTTTTCGGGTGCATGAAAATGTTTTATGGTTATTCTTTTGCATAAACATTGGCATGAATCGATATTTAGTAGAGGCCAGCAATGGACGAATATGGTTCATTATGACCATATTCGTACTCTCACCCCCGAACTCAAATTTTGGTTCATTTTGACCATCTATGGAGTCAGGATGGGAAAATCTACGTTGGATAAGTCACTAAGATGTCCCTACGGTTTCCTAATATCCAATTAAATTTATGAGTCTTCCTTTAAAGACTTGTTGGCGACTTCAAAACAATTTTCAATAAAAACTTAACAATGGGGTAGTCAAATACGTGCTCACACCACGTAGGCGAAATAAAAACACGCGTACAGAAGGAAACGAAACAGTGGTGCGCTAGGTGTACAACCGTTGCGCACCATGCAACCACCGTGCGCCTGGTGCACTGCCATGCATCTGGCGCAGCTAGCCTGCGTTAGATGAAACCTCTGGTTGCATTGCTGGGCTTTGTGAACTGCCTTTGTATTGCATAAACACATCCTAGTGCGCTTGACGCAACGCAGATCTGAGTGGATTTCCTTCGTTAAAGGATTCCTTCTCTATCTTTAATGAAATATTATCTTTTGAAGTCCGAAATCGGCTTTGTGTAGGAATAAAAATCTTATTTTCATATTACCCTTTAGAAAATAATTATGCAGAATAATTAATATTTATGAAAAATACAATGAATTATCAGAAATAATTAATTGGGCTTTATGAAAATGAGCTTGGAATAGTTCAATAGACTTTATGTTTCGTAAAAGGATTTTGGGCTTTGCTTGTTGAATTGCTCTTCCTTTGGATCAGACCAGTTAGGGCGACGATGTGTTTCATCATTGGGGATATATGTTTCATAAATGGGGAGATACAATTTTGTGTCTACAAATTTAGAATTGGTCAACTGAGAGTAGTACATGGGCTTGACTTTGGAATTGATTGCGAACAATACATGAGCTTGGCTTTGGAATTGACTGGGATTAGCATATGGGCTAGACTTTGAAATTGACTAGGATTGAGTAGCATATGGACTTGACTTTGGAATTGACTGAGATTAGCGCATGGACTTGCCTTTGGAATTGACTAGGAGTATCACATGGGCTTGACTTTGGAATTAACTAGGATTAGCACATGGGCCTAACATTTGAATTGATTGGGATTAACATATGGCTTGACTTAGATGTGTTCACACAAGGATGCAAATGGGCCTAGATTTTGACATGAGCTAGACTTACATAGGCCTAAAATGAATGCATGGACTCTAATTCTCATGGGCCTGAAATGAATGCAAATGTACTTGGATTGAGTTGATTGGATTAGGTTGATTGGATTGGGTTGATTGAGCTATTTCACTAAATGGGTCGAGGCCGACCCTTTATCCTCCACTACTCATAAATAAGTCCAATAATTGATTTGGAGAAGCATCATCACCAGGTTCGGAGTCCCTCGAGCATTAATCTCTGACAATGAAAGTTAGTTCAACAGCGGCCCAGCCAACAAGGAAGCACTGCTCCATGTTTTGATAGTGAAACAAGGTTTTCATCAGTTGGTCAGCCTTAGACCAATGGACATGCAGAAGCGGCCACGAAGGGCTCTTTGATCAATGATTTATCGGGAATCCTGTGGTCCACGAGGACAACAATGAATGAAGCAACGGGTCAGACCCCCTTCAACCTCGTTTACAGAAAGTTGGGATTCTTTCCCCCCGGATCACCTTCTACAAGCACGAACCAAAATGAAGAACAAAAAGGGATCAATCTTGACCTCCTTCCTTAAACTCAAGGCAACTATATCCTGAAGGCCATTAGCTACAAGCTAAAAATGACCAGGCTTTTCAACAGAAGAATTAAGTATTGACCGCTGCAAGTGAACGACGAGGTCCTGAGGAAATTCGAAGCAACATGCAGAGTGCCACGCCTTAGAAAGCTATAAGCAAATAGGGAAGGATGTAATAGCCTCAACTCTTAAGCCAAGATTATTTTTATAAATAAGAATTGTTAACGTTATTAACGTACTAATTAGTAAGTAATCTGTTATGACTTTCGGTAAAGAAAAAAATTGTGAATAAGCTTCTTATGTGAATTTTTGCCGGAAATGTGAATATTATATACTATTATGTGTTGAGTTACGAGAATTATGAATGATGATAATTCATTTGTGAAAAGATGTTAAGAATGCAAGCATCATTATGGAGTTTTGAGATTATGAGTTATTATCGATAAGGTGTTGAGATACTTTGTGATTATGAATTAAGAGCTAATTAGTCCTAAATATCTTTATTAAGGTATGTAACATATTTTGGGGGTTTAGTTTCAGTATAATAAATTATTAGAGCTTAGTTAAAGAGGGGATTGAGGTCTTGGAAAAACCATAAAATTCTGGAGTATTCCTAACTTGTGAAATGACGATTTTATCCTTGATATTTAACTTAAAATTACAAAATTGCACTTATCCATTCTTCTATAAATATGAACCAAGGTTTCCCTAACTCATTTCTACTGATTCACTCATCCAAACACAACATTCCCTCACTTTTTTCTTCTCTCTTAAACTTGCCACTGCAATGAGCTTTGGGCGAGAATTCTAGGGCTCCATTTCAGCCAATTTCTTTTCATTTTCAGATCTGGGCCTGTAGGTGTAGGCGTGTTTATATTTCGCCTATGCGGTGTGAGCGCGTATTTGACTACCCCATTGTTAAGGTTTAATTGAAAACATTTTGAAGTCGCCAACAAGTCTTAAAAGGAAGACTCATAAACATAATTGGGTATTGGGAAATCGTAGGGACAAATTACGGACTTATCCATTGTAGATTTCCCGTCCTGACTCCATAGATGGTCAATGAGATTGAGTTCGGGGGTGAGGGTACGAACACTGTCATAATGAACCACATTCGCTCATTGCTAACCTCTACTAAATATCGATTCAGGTCAATTTTTATGCAATAGAATAACCAAATAATATTTTCATGCACCCTCAAAATAATGAGTCTATGTTGGTTCAGGAAACATGTAAAAGACTATTTTTTAATGATATGTTATTAGGCAATCAAAATTACAAGGTACCTAACAGGTTGCCCAAATTATCTTATTAGGCGTTAAAACTATTGTTTAGGTCTTATTTAGCAATAATAACATGTAAGGTGATGAAAAGCTAAACAGGACAATCAGACAAAGTATATAAGGAAATAAATAAAAAAGGAAAGAAGGATTAGAATGTGCAAAGGAACGATTTTTATATTATAGATCTACATCATGAAGGAAATAATTAGTAACTTCAATATAAAAATAATAGATTTATTCAAGGACCCTCAGTATTATACCGTGGCTTAGGTGTGAGAGATTGACAACATTCGGGACGAGCAATCGTGAAACTTGAAGATCGTAACTTGTATGTATGTCTGAAAGTATGTATTTGTGTTTGTAGATTTGAAAAGTATAAGATTTTGTAGAGAGATTTTATAAAATGTATTCATAAAAGTGTCGAAGTGTATGAAAGTCGTAAGGTAAAAGTGTATGTACAAAATCCCTTTTTTAATTCGGAAAATCGAAGCCTATTTATAGGAAAACTAAAACTGACGCGCAGGCTGTGCCAGGCGCAAGACCCTACATGACTCACAATCACACGTGTCAGGCGCAGATTGGTGCGCCTGATGCGACACGCCCAATCAGCTATTTACACGTGGCACACGCTTTGAAAAAAGATAGAAAAGAACACTACGCGTCACGCGGAGGAGTGCGCCAAGCGTACGACTCTGTGTGACATATAATGCCACGTGTCAGGCACAAATTGGGGTGCCTGACATAGTTGGACAATAGTGCGTCAGGCGCGCGATGGTGTGTCAGGCACACAATGGTGCGTCAGGCGCACCATCTTGCTTTTTGACACGTTTTGACGGCTTTTTTTATAAAACGTGTTTCAATGATTTTCTTTTATCTTTTAAGTCTGGAAATATGATTTTACAGGATAAAATCAGATTTTAATTATAAAAATATCTTTGAATATATTCATTTTATTTAAATGAAACAATTAAATATTATTAAACAATTAATTGGGCTTTTGCAAAAAGTTGACCTCAAAATACAATTAATTATCATGAATAATTAAGTTGGCTGTAAAATACGATTTTGGATCATTAAAATACACTTTAACACTTTTAAAATAGTTTTGGTTCTTCAGACTACTCTGCCCTTGAGTCGGACCAATTAAGACCGCAGTATGTTTCATCAATGGATCCTTAAATGGGAAAACACAATTATGTGTCTACAGAAGCCCCCCACTTTGACTGAGGTTCAACAAACCAATAGTCAAAGTACACGGTGTCGGGACGGAGAACTATTCTAAATGTTATGCAGTTTAGAACTTATCTATATACGCCGGTCTCTGCAAAACAAAGTTAGTAGGCAGGACAATAACTACAAGCAATCTGATTACGTGCAGAAGAAAATGTTAGCAGATAGGTGTAAACAACTCAAATAAGGCATATATTGATGCAAATAATGAAAACTTAGAGATGCATGAGACGTTATGCAAGGATTAAGGTTATGCAAAGCTAAGGAAGATGGCACGTCATGCAAGGTTAGGGTTATGCAAGACTAGGATGTATTAAATGTAATGCAAGGTCAGGGCTTTGCAAGGCTAGGAGATCTGGATATGTAAAATGATGGAATGATCAGAAATAGATAGAATGATTTTCGAAAACTGTTTTTAGTAAATAATCGGGGTCTGTAAATTAGGTCCGCATCTCATGGAAAACCCTTTTCGCTCCGCTTAGCCCTATCCCCCTCTAGAGGTATTTTAGTGATAGGTTCTATAGGAACTGGACGATCCTATTTGGTCAAATACCTAGCGACAAACTCCTATGTTCCTTTTATTACGGTATTTCTGAACAAGTTTCTGGATAACAAGCCTGAAGGTTCTCTTATTGATGCTAGTGACGATATTGAGGCTAGTGACGATATTGATGCTAGTGACGATATCGATCGTGAAAATTTTCGGAAGTTTGATTTGATTTGGAGGAACCACCACATGTACAGGAAGCCGCCACTTTGGGTGAGCTTGTCTTGTATTAGGCATTATGAGCCTTGATTGAAATGTATTTGATCTGTCTTGAGCATGCAAAGTTCTTTGCTGGGGATTCTTCTTTGGGGAGTTGCCACAGGCAAAGTAAAATATCGCCAGAATTCATGGAATTATCGGAGAGTCCTTCAGGAAAAAGGAGAACTTGGGATTGAAAAATAAAAAGGTTAATTTATGACTCAAATAGATATAGGTGGGAAAGGCTTTAATGAGGCTAGGCGCAGACTCAAGTCTATGTCGGGATCTAGAAAGAGTATACTCCTGAATTCTAGAAAGTCAAATCACGAGACCTTGATTAATTTTATTTACGGAAGCGGTCGGACCTCGAGATGAGGATTCCTACGTATCTTGCAGAATCAGACCATTTGTAGTTCTAGATCCGAGTTTTTTTTTGTGCCCTAACTTTTGTCTAGGCCGCCCTTTCGGGTTTTCAACCTAGCGGGCTTCAACATACCTTGAAAAGGAGTTAGGGTTGATGAAATGTTGAAAGGTTTAAGGTTTGATGTTTTGATGAAGTATTAATTGGCTGGGCTAAGGTAGGATCATGTATTTTGGTTATATGGGTGAAAGTTTTGATGGATTGGAGGATTTGAATAAAGGGGTAGAACTTGTATGCAAGCCCCCTAGCTTGAATTTTTATTTCTTTGCCATTGGCGTTTTCTTTTTTACATTTTTTTTCTTTTTGTCATGTGCGTTTTCTTTTGCTTTTTTTTTTTCGCACTTTGGTTTTTCTTTCACTTTTTTATTTAATTTTTGCCTGGCATTGATTTTTTTTTCTTTTTATGTAGTAAGGCTTGCACACTAGTTTCTTTATAGTTTTGGGTATTGGAGGCTTGAAGGCTATTTGTGGAGCTTTGATTTTGAAGGGTTATATGGCTAATGATCATGGAGGATGATGGCTTAAGGGATTATATATTTATCTTTTGGTTGCATGAGATGCTTTATGGATGGTGGAGGGAAGAGGGGGAAATAACTCCTAATCCAAAGTATACTCATTTTTTTTATTTTTTTATTTGATTTTTTTCAGATTTTTTTTTTAATAATTAGTCAAGATCATTAGGTGATTTAAGTTTCATCATTGAATTAAATAAAATGATGGAAGGCCAATGAAAATGAAAAGAAAATGCGATTATTTTATTGATTAGAAATAAAATGGAACAAGGCTTATAAATATTAAATTCCTAAAGGACATAGACTTGACAGGAAAGGAAATTAAGCAGCTAAAGGAGGGACTCTCCGACTCAACCTAGAAAACTAGCGTTAAATGACTATGCCCTGACATTATTTAGGCACTGCCCAAGGGGTTGCTATTGTTGCTGACTTTTGCTGCAGGTGGAATTGGTAGTCTACCATCTTCAACCATATCATGTAGAGCATTCTTTAAGGCCCAACACACATATGTTGGATGTCCATTCGCTTAGTGATATTTGCAGTAAGCATTAGGGTTCCACTTCTTGGGCCTATTCTCAGGTGCAGGGCCTAGAGTAGGACCAATAGGGTAAACTACCCCTCTTTGATTAAGCCTATTAAAAGCTTCTTCTAAAGTCACGCCCAGGGGAGTGAAGGTTCTTTGAGGCTTTTGATAACCTCACTTTTCAGCAGTTAGGGCATTGACGTCGTTGTTTTTGGAGCTAGATGGGTTGTTGTTACTCTTCTTGAAAGAGTTGTTGTTATTGGAACCCTTATTCTTTGAGGCTTGTACCTCCTCTTCAATCAGCAGGCCTACCTTATAGAGTTTTGTGAAAGACTCTATGGGTTGGAATTTAATGTGATCTCCATACTTGGGTTGCAAGTTACGGATCACTAGTCGAACTTGGTCCTCTTCATATGGCCTATTAGTCATTTGTGTGGCCTTTTCCCTCCATCTATTAACGAAGGTGACGAAGTCTTCATTGGAGTTTTGTTTAGTTAACTCCAACTCACGGAGACTAATGGGAAGCTGAGTATTATATATGTATTGTTTGCGGAACTCTTCTTTGATGTAGTCGCAGTCATTAAGCTTGGTCTTGTTCATTGATATGAACCACTCGGATGGATGTGCATCCGAGGTCAAGGGAAAAACATAAGCAAACAGGTCTTTTCTCATGCCCTTGAGAGCCATAGAGATGGAAAAGGCTCTCAAATGATCATCAGGGTCTTCGACCCTCTTGAATTTTGGGAGGTCACCCAATGTTTCCTTTTTACGGAGCTTTTCCCTTAGTTCAAAATAAATCGTGTCATGGCCATGAGCCTGACCCTCGAGTGCAGAATTGATTGGATCAATTGCTCAAGTTTTTCGAACCTCAAACCTGTCTTGGACTTGATTGGAGGTGGCGGTGGTGGAGTGTCGTCATGCTCTTCTTCCTCAGTTATCAGCTTTTCTCTTAGCGCCTTGATCTCTTTGTCTTGTCCCTCAAGACGAGAGTTCATCATTTGGAGCCGAGCCATGATTGCATTGAGTTGTTTAGAAGTGTCTCCCATCTCAGATGATGATTCAGAATTTTCGAAAAACTAGTCTGAAAAGGTGAGAACTCGTTTGACGAGTCTGGGAGTAGGTTGATCTTGTATCCTCTCTGTCGGATGTTCCCAATTTATAATCTCACGACCTGTCTTGAATAGAAATTGGATTGACCTCGTAAATTTTAAGAAATGAATTTGGAAATGAGAAATGGAAATGATGAATGGAGAAGTGGGAATTGATCGAGAAATAAGAAATGGAAAATGAATAGTTGAAATGGGAGATGGAAATGGGAAACGGAATGGGAAATGATTTTGAAATGGAGGATTAGAAATGGTTATTGATTTTTGGACTAGTATGGGCTAGACCATGATGAAGACATGGGTCTAACTATATGCAAATGCAGATATGGACTGGATTGGACTATACAAGCAGATTGGACTAGACTTTGAACTTACAGGAAAGCAAGTGGACTAGGGCTTACATAGGGATGCAAACTAGACCAAGGATTGAGCTTTTATAGTCCGAAGACTTGACTAGGCTTCATATAGAGATGCAAACTAGACCTAGAAAATGAGCTTTTATAGTCCGAAGACTTGACATAGAGATGCAAACTAGACCCAGGAAATGAACTTTTATAGTTCGAAGACTTAAGTAGGGTTTACATAGAGATGCAAATTAGACATAGGGAATGAACTTTTATAGTCCTAAGACTTAACTAGGGTTTACATAGAAATCCAAACTAGACCTAGGGAACTTTTATAGTCCGAAGTCTTAACTAGGGTTTACATAGGGATGCAAACTAGACCTAGGGAATGAACTTTTATAGTCCGAAGACTTAATTAGGGTTTACATAGAATTGCAAACTAGACCTAGGGAATGAACTTTTATAGTCCGAAGACTTGACTAGGGTTTACATAGAGATGCAAACTATACCTAGGGAATGAATTGGGCCTAAGTGGACCTATGCTTTGAATTAGATTAGAATTAGACTTAGATTGGAATGGATTAGGAATAAACTTGGACTAGGCTTGACATATCAAATAAAGATGCAAATGAGCGTAGTTTTTGACATGAATTAGACTTATATGGGCCTAAGATCGACTCTAACGCTAGTGAATGTATGGACTCAAATTTAGACGGGCCTAGGACGAATGAAAAATGGACTTTAATGCATATGCGGCCTAAAAATGAATGCAAATGGATTGGATTGTATTGACTGAAGTTGTTTGGAATGGGCTTAGAATTTTTGAAATTCGTTTTTAAAAGGGACCCGTTTTCTTATCTTTTGTTAGGAAAAGATGATGGATTAATTTTGAAAATGTTTATGTAAATGTCTTGTATGATGATGATTAGTAACTGCTTTTTGAAAAAGGTAGAATAGACATGGGTGTAGGATTGATTTTGAAAGATGTAAGTTTTTTGAAATCGGTTGAATATGATTTGGTAGAATTGATAGGGAAGATTAGTTGGGTAGCAGGGGGAAGGTAGACATACATGACAATTCTAACTCTACCATGACCACTTTTCTAGATGCAACTTTTTTTTAGGACGAACTCGACCTTGCATGAAAAGACTGAGTTTTTTTGTTTGAATTAGGTGAGACCCTTAGAATGACCATGCTTTTACGCGAATGCAGACGGACCAAACATAGGATCGACCACCACGACGACTAAATCGACGAAAAGCATGCGATGCACATACTGCGTGCCACACAGCATAGCTGCGCGCGGCGCACAATCGTGCGTCTGGAGTGGGAGCAGTGCGCCAGGCACAACTTAATGCGCTTGGTGCACTGCTCCCCCAACATGTTTTTTCGGGGATTTAGGCGAGGTTTTGGCCAATTGACGATATTTTATTTGTTTTTTTAGACGCGATTTTAAGTACGACGCATAACAACGCTTTTGACAAAATAATAGTAGGCGAAAATTGCAGTCACAATCAAATGTCATATAACATGGATGGAAAAATCCAACTTAAAGTCCAGTTCTGTGTTTGAAACTATGGTCAGGTTTAGGTAAAGGCTGAAAAAGGTCCATGACTAAGAGATTGATTCCACGCTTCGTACCTCTGCTTAAAACGGTGGCCACATGTAAGAAGCACTCCAATTCTCAAGTCAGGAACAAGAGAACAATGCCATGGTTGGTTAGGTTTGCTTATGACTAAGATACAATACTATCGCTTAGGAAGCTTTTTGGAAGGACAAAGCGCAAACCCCCGGGGGTGGCCTCAGGCATAGAACATGCCTAATGTGGCAAGGTAGATTGTCATTATGGTGGATTAAACAATAGCCATGTATATGCAAAACTGTAATGTCAGCCTAAAGCATAAAAAGAGTATGCATCGTATTTTTCGAGTTGTTTCACCCACTTATTTAAAAAATATATATATTTTATAAAATCCTCCCCAGTGGAGTCGCCAAATTGTAGGCGTGTTTTTATTTCGCCTATGCAGTGTGAGCGCGTATTTGACTACCCCGTTGTTAAGGTCTTATTGAAAACATTTTGAAGTCGCCAACAAGCATTTAAAGGAAGACTCATAAACCTAATTGGATATTAGGAAATCGCAGGGACAAATTATGGACTTATCCAATGTAGATTTCCCTGTCCTGACTCCATAGATGGTCAATGAACCATAGATTGAGTTCGGGGGTGAAGGTACAAACACAGTCATAATGAACCACATTCGCCCATTGATGGCCTCTGCTAAATATTGATTCATGTCAATTTTTATGCAATAGAATACCCAAATAATATTTTCATGCACCCTAGAAATAATTTAGTCTAGGTTGGTTCAGGAAACACATAAAAGACTATTTTTTTTAATGATAGGTAATTAGGCAATCAAAATTACAGGGTACCTAACAGGTTGTCCAAATTATGTTATTAGGCGTTAAAATAATTCTTTAGGTCTTGTTTTACAATAATAACATGTAAGGTAATGAAAAGGTAAACAGGACAATTAGACAAAGTATATGAGGTAATAAATAAAAAGGAAAGAAGGATTAGGTAGTACAAAGGAAAGCTTTTTATATTATAGATCTACATCATGAAGGAAACAGTTAGCAACTTCAATATAAAAATAATACATTTATTAAAGGAGCCTCAGGATTATACCGTGGCTTGGGTCTGAGAGATTGACAACATTCGGGACGAGCAATCGTAAAGCCTGAAGATCGTAGCTTGTATGTATGTCTGAAAGTATGTATTTTTGTTTGTAGATTTGGAAAGTATGAGAGTTTGTAGAGAGATTTTGTAAAGTGTATTAATAAAAGTGTCGAAGTGTATGAAAGTCGAAATATAAAAGTGTATGTAAAAAATCCTTTTTTTTAATTCGAAAAATCGAAGCCTATTTATAGGAAAACCGAAACTGCGCCAGGCACAAGACCCTGCATGGCTCAAAATCATACGTGTCAGGCGCCGATTGGTGCGCCTAACGCGGCATGCCCAATCAGCTGCATACACGTGGCACACACTTTGAAAAAAGATAGAAAAGAACACTACTCGTCACGCATAGGAGTGCGCCAAGCGCACGCCCTATGTGACACATAATGCCACGTGTCAGTCACAAATTGGTGTACCTGACACATTTGGACAATAGTGCGCTAGGCGCGCCATGGTGCTCTAGGCGCACAATGGTGTGTCAGGTGCAACGCCTTGCTTTTTGACACGTTTTGACAACTTTTTTATAACACGTGTTTTAATGATTTTCTTTTATATTTTAAAGTCTGGAAATCTGATTTTACGGGATAAAATCTGATTTTAATTATAAAAATATCTTTGAAATATTTTTTTTATATACATGAAACAATTAATTATTATTAAACAATTAATTGCGCTTTTGCAAGGAGTTGGCTTCAAAATACAATTAATTATCATGAATAATTAAGTGGGCTTTAAAATACGATTTTGGATCATTAAAATACGCCTTAACACTTTTTAAAAAGTTTTGGCTCTTCAGACTGCTCTGCCCTTGAGTCGGACTAATTAAGACCGCGATATGTTTCATCATTGGCCCTCAAATGGAGAGACACAATTATGTGTCTACAGTAGGCATGATTTTATTTCGCCTACACGGTGTGAGCGCGTATTTGACTACCTCATTGTTAAGGCTTTATTAAAATTCATTTCGAAGTCGCCAACAAGTCTTTAATGGAAAACTTATAAACCTAATTGGATATTTGGGAAATCGTAGGGACATCTTAGGGACTATTCCAATGTAGATTTCCTCGTCTTGACTCCATAGATGGTCAATGAACCAAAAATTGAGTTCGGGGGTGAGGGTACGAACACGATCAGGAACCACATTCTCCCATTGGTGGCTACTTAATACAATTCATAGCAAATTTTATGAAAAAGAATAACCACATAATGTTGTAAGCACCCTAAAAAGATTAGTATAGGTTGCTTAACGAAACACACAAAAGACTATTTTTTAGTGACAAGTTATTTAACAATCATGTTAATGGATTCCTAACAGGCTGTCCATATTATCTGATTTAGTTAGAACATTTATTTAGGTCTTGATTAACAATAATATACAAGGTAGAAAATATTGCAACCACACAACGTAAAATGTAGCATGTTCATGAAAAGAAATAAAAATAAAAAAATATTGCAGGGAGTTAGCACTAGTACAGAAACGACGATTTGCGTCGGATGCGAGGCGCCCATTTGCGTCGGACATGGGTTCAACGGCACAACTTTCGTCGCAGATGAGAGAGACAGGAACTGTGTCGGACAAGGACACGACGCAGATGTTAAGCTATTTGCGTCGGATGCAACGCAAAGTCCGACGCAGAAGACGCCTCACCAGCACCAAAAAACCACATCTACTTCTGTCATTTGCGTCGCATTAAGAGGTATGTGCGATGCATATGATTCATTTTTATTAAAAGAAAAAGTAGGATTTGCGTCGGATAGAGCGCTACATTCGACGCAAATTGGTCATTTTTAATTAAAAAAAAAATAGAAAGTGAATTCACCATACTGAACCATCCAATAACCCACTGGCTTCTGTTCACGAAACTGACAGCGTTACAAAATCACATCAGATCTATAATTCGATCAACAAAAAATTCACATAATCACATAGATCTAATCCTCTACGTTCCGACATTAATACATCATCAGATCCACATTTTTACAGGAAAAAGAAAACCGAACTCACGTAAATTATCTGATCGATGATAATCAATCAACAAATTAAAACGTCGAAAAAAATGAAGAAAAAAATCAATCAAGAAAATAGAAATGAGATTAAATACAAGTGAAAATAGAAATGGAGAATCAAATGAAAGACATGAATGAAATACAAAACAAATGAACTTAAAAAATGTACCCAACAGCTGTACAAAAAATTAAAAAAAAGAATTAAAAAATTAAACCTAAAAAAACAAAATCAGATCTAAATCATCAAATTTTCTGTCATTTTGTTCGAACTTCTCGTTCTTCTTCAATTGTCGTTCATAAACCTCTTCAATTTTCGACCTTTCTTGATGAAGTCGATTTGGGGAAATTATGGACTTCAATTTATGGAAATTCTAGACCTTTCTTGATAAAGTCGATTTGGGGAACTTTAATTCTCGACCTTTTTTTTTGTTGATGCAGTGTGATGATGAACTGTGTTAATGAAGAAAGAGGAGAAGTGGTAACTGGTACGTATGAGAAAGAGAGAGAGAGAAGGGTTGGACTTAATGACGGCTTGTGCTTATCTCCTTTGCTCATTGTGGTAGGGTTTAAAAGAAAATGAAAGGAAGCGGGCTATGTGCGTCGCATGGGCCATAAGGTCCGACACACATAGCCAGTTTAAAAATCAAGACTTAATTAAGAAAATGAAAGGAAGCGGGCTATGTGCGTCGCATGGGCCAAAAGGTCCGACGCACATTGTACCCTCATTCTATCTGCGTCGCATGGACACTAAGGTCCGACGCAAAACGTGGGATACGCAAAAACTTATCTTTCATGATTTGCGTCGAACATTGACCGGGTCCGACACATATGAATTTTTTGCGTCAAATGCGGGACACATCCGACGCAAATAAATCATGATTTGCGTCGGACGCCATGAATGTCCGACGCAAATGATGCTTCTGCGTCGTTCTACCTGGTTGTGCGACGCAATTCAGGTGACGCAAATCAACTTTTTTCTACTAGTGTAGTATAACATACAATACTTACAGTAGCAGCAATGCGTTAACGATCTACATCATGAATAAAATGTTAATAACTTCAAGAAAATAATAAAAATAAATAAAGAAAGAAAATAAATTTTGTTAATTTAGTTGACTCTCAAAAATTATACCATCATCTGGGGTCGTTGATTTGTACGGATCTTGGAAATTTGAATGTCGGAACAAGCCTTAAAAATTTGTGTTGCGTTATATGTATTAGGCGTAATATGGCTGTAGCTTTTATTTGTTACGTTGATTTTGTTGTATGGTGATGATGCGTTAAGCCGTTAATGATGATGAATGTAAATGATTAGTTGGGATTAGGTGCGTCACTTGTTTTATAGAAAAAACAAAGCAGATGGTTCTTGTATTTCATGTCGGAGAGAATGAGAATTAGAGGGTGTATTAGTGGCGAGGGAGTAGGAGGTTAGAAGAGATTTTCGTTGAATGAGGTGTGTGATAGTATGAGTTTTTGGAGTTTGGGAATGTAGGTGTCGAGTGATTAGTAGGAAGATATAATTAGCCGTAGGTAATGGTGATGTTTTTTTTTTTTGACAACGAGTGCAAACATAGGAAGGATGATTCTAAGATGGTCTTAAAAAAAAACATTATCATGGACCCAAATGAATATGACCCACACATTCTTATTAGTGGAGCCCCCATTTCTTTTCTTTTAATTGTCAAAACTAATTTCTTTTTATTTTGTTTATTTACCAAACTTTATGAAATTAGTTTATGAAAATCGAAAAAATAATTAAAATTTTTTTTCAGCTTCCAAACAGTAATTCATATTTGGCAAAAATTTTTGGAGCCAATTCTTTTTACCCATTTTCTCTCTCCTCCTTGTTCTTGGTGTTCTTCACCAAAAATTCAAGAACACTTCCTCTTCCACCATCCTCATCCGAATTCCTCCCAAATTCGAACCATTCTTCCACCTTCTCCCTCAATTTCGACCCTATATTCCATCTTCTTCCTCCATTTCGACCCATTCTTCACCTCCATTTCGCCCCAAACCTTCACCTCCATGGATTCCGATCTAAACTCTTCACCCGTAGATGAAATGGATGTAAGTTTACTTGAATATTTCGCATATAGTAACGAATTAATGATTTTCTATCTTCATTTGTGTTTATGAGTAAGAAAAAACTTGCAATTTATGGCCTCAAATCATGTGACTATAACATATATGATGGGAGAATTATATGGTTAAGATGTGGGTTATTGATAACTTAATCCATGAGATTTTAAGTGGTTCATATTATAAGATTGCATCGGGGTAAAACGTTGTATTTTTTCCTTTTTCTTTTACTTTAAAATGATTGAATTTAATGACTTTGGTGATATGAAAGGTTCATCAATAGAATGTTTATGTGAAACGGGATTGGAATGGTTGAACAATCTCTAAAAACAATCTTCTCCCTTATAGAGGAATGTCACTTGTTTTTTATGCAAGTTACTGCAGGATTTAGGTAATTACTCAATTATTTTGGTCATGACCTAACATAATCCACTATATTTGTTAGGTAATCAACTAATTAGATTAGGATATAATCAAAATGTTTAGGTCAGTACCAAAACCATTTTAGGGCATTACCTAAAATAATAATTGTCTTGGCAATGGCCTCAAATCATGTGACTATAACATATATGAAGAGGGAATTGTATGGTTAAGATGTGGGTTATTGATAACCTAATCCATGAGATTTTATGTTGTTTAAATGATAAGATTGCATCGAGCTAAAACGTTGCATTTTTTCCTTTTCCTTTTTGTTTCAAATGATAGAATTGAATGACATTGGTGATATAAAACATTCATCGATAGAATGTTTATGTGAACAACGGATTGAAAGGGTCGAACAATCTCGAAAAAGAATCTTCTCCATTATAGTGGAATGTCACTTGTTTTTGGTGCAAGTTCATGCAGAGTTTAGGTAATTACTAAAGATATTTTGGTCATGACCTAATACAACCACTACATATGTTAGGTAATCACCTAATTAGATTAGGATATTACCTAAACTTTTAGGTCATTACCTAAACCATTTTAGGGCATTACTTAAAATAATAATTGTCTTGGACAATGGCCTCAAATCATGTGACTATAACATATATGATGGGGAAATTATATGGTTAGGATTTGGGTTATTGATAACTTAATCCAGAGGTTTTAAGTGGTTTATATGATAAGATTGCTTTGGGGCAAAGTGTTGCATGTTTTCCTTTTTCTTTTGCTTTAAAATGATTGAATTTAATGACTTTGGCGAAATGAAAGGTTCATCGATAGAACGTTTATGTGAAACGGAATTGGAATGGTCGAACAATCTCTAAAAAGAATCCTCACCCTCATAGTGGAATGTCACTTGTTTTTTATGCAAGTTACTGCAGGGTTTAGGTAATTACTCAAGATATTTTGGTCATGACCTGACATAACCACTATATGTGTTAGGTAATCACCTAATTAGATTAGGATATCACAAAACCTTTTAGGTCATTACCTAAACCATTTTAGGGCATTATTTAAAATAATAATTGTCTTGGACAATGGCCTCAAATCATGCGACTATAACATATATGATGGGGGAATTATATGGTTAAGATGTGGGTTATTGATAACTTAATCCATGAGGTTTTAAGTGGTTCATATTATAAGATTGCATCGGTGTAAAACGTTGTATTTTTTCCTTTTTCTTTTACTTTAAAATGATTGAATTTAATGACTTTGGTGATATGAAAGGTTCATCGATAGAATGTTTATGTGAAACGGGATTGGAATGGTCGAACAATCTCTAAAAACAATTTTCTCCCTTATAGTGGAATTTCACTTGTTTTTTATGCAAGTAACTGCAGGATTTTGGTAATTACTCAATTATTTTGGTCATGACCTAACATAACCACTATATTTCTTAGGTATTAAACTAATTAGATTATAATATTACCAAAACGTTTAGGTCATTACCAAAACCATTTTAGGGCATTACCTATAATATTAATTGTCTTGGCAATAGCCTCAAATCATGTGACTATAACATATATGAAGAGGGAATTATATGGTTAAGATGTGGGTTATTGATAACCTAATCCATGAGATTTTATGTGGTTTAAATGATAAGATTGCATCGGGCTAAAACGTTGCATTTTTTTTCTTTTGCTTTCAAATGATAGAATTGAATGACTTTGGTGATATAAAAGGTTCATCGATAGAATGTTTATGTGAACAGCGGATTGAAATGGTCAAACAATCTCTAAATAGAATCCTCTCCATTGTAGTGGAATGTCACTTGTTTTTGGTGGAATTTAATGTTGGGTTTAGTTAATTACTAAAGATATTTTGGTCATGACCTAATACAACCACTACATATGTTAGGTAATCACCTAATTAGATTAGGATATTACCAAAACTTTAAGGTCATTACCTAAACCATTTTAAGGCTTTACCTAAAATAATAATTGTCTTGGCAATGGTCTCAAATCATCTGACTTTAAAATATATGAAGGGGGAATTGTGTGGTTAAGATGTTGGTTATTCATAGCCTAATCCATGAGATTTTATGTGTTTTAAATGATAAGATTGCATCGGGCTAATACGTTGCATGCTTTCCCTTTTCTTTTGCTTTCAAATGATAGAATTGAATGACTTTGGTGATATAAAAGGTTCATCGATAAAAGGTCTATGTGAACAGCGGATTGAAATGGTCGAACAATCTCGACAAAGGATCATCTCCATTGTAGTGGAATGTCACATGTTTTTGGTGCAAGTTAATGCAGGGTTTATGTAATTACTGAAGATATTTTGGTCATGACCTAATATAACCACTACATATGTTAGGTAATCATCTAATTAGATTAAAATATTACCAAAACTTTTGGGTCATTACCTAAACCATTTTAAGGCATTACCTAAAATAAAAATTGTCTTGGACAATGGCGTCAAATCATGTGACTATAACATATATGATGATGGAATAATATGGTTAAGGTGTGGATTACTGATAACTTAATACATAAGGTTTTAAGTGGTTTATATGATAAGATTGCATCGGGGTAAAACTTTGCATTTTTTCCTTTTTCATTTGCTTTAAAATGATTGAATTTAATGACTTTGGTGATATGAAAGGTTCATCGATAGAATGTTTATGTGAATATCGAATTGAAATGGTCGAACAATCTCGAAAAAGAATCATAACCATTGTTGTGGAATGTCACTTGTTGTTTGTGCAAGTTCATGCAGGCTTTAGGTAATTACTAAAGATATTTTGGTCATGACCTAATACAACCACTACATATGTTAGGTAATCACCTAATTAGATTTGGATATTACTAAAACGTTTAGGTCGTCACCTAAACCATTTTAGGACATTACCTAAAATAATAATTTTCTTGGCAATGGTCTCAAATCATGTAACTAAAACATATACGATGAGGAAATTGTATGGTTAAGATGTGGGTTATTGATAACCTAATCCATGAGATTTTATGTGGTTCAAATGATAAGATTGCAAGGGGGCTAAAACGTTGCATTTTTTCGTTTTTCTTTTGCTTTCAAATGATTGCATTGAATGACTTTCTTGATATGACAGGTTCATCGATCGAATGTTTATGTGAACAGCGGATTGAAATGATCGAACAATATCTCAAACGAATCCTCTCCATTGTAGTGGAATGTCAATTGTTTTTTATGCAAGTTAATGCAGGGTTTAGGTAATTGCTAAAGATATTTTGGTCATGACCTAACATAACCACTATATATGTTAGGTAATCTCCTAATTAGATTAAGATATTACCAAAACTTGTAGGTCATTACCTAAACCATTATAGGGCATTACCTAAAATAATAATTGTCTTGGACAATGGCCTCAAATCTTGTGACTAAGACACATATGATGGGGGTATTATATGATTAAGATGTGGGTTATTGATAACTTAATCCATGAGGTTTTATGTGGATTATGTGATAAGATTGCATCGGGGTCGTACGTTGCATTTTTTCATTTTTCTTTTGCTTTAAAATGATTTAATTTAATGACTTTGGTGATATGAAAGGTTCATCGATAGAATGTTTATGTGAAACGGGATTGGAATGGTCGAACAATCTCTAAAAATAATCCTCTCCCTTATAGTGGAATGTCACTTGTTTTTTATGCAAGTTACTGCAGGGTTTAGGTAATTACTCAGGTTATATTGGTCATGAGCTGACATAACCAGTATATATGTTAGGTAATCGCCAAATTAGATTAGGATATTACCAAACCTTTTATGTCATTACCTAAACCATTTTAGGGCATTACCTAAAATAATAATTTTCTTGGGTAATGGCTTCAAATCATGTGACTATAACATATATAATGGGAGAATTATATGGTTAAGATGTGGTTTATTAATAACTTAATCCATGAGGTTTTAAGTGGTTTATATGATAAGATTGCATCGGGGTAAAACATTACATTTTTTCCTTTTTCTTTTACTTTAAAATGATTGAATTTAATGACTTTGGTGATATGAAAGGTTCATCGATAGAATGTTTATGTGAAACGGGATTGGAATGGTCTAACAATCGCTAAAAAGAATCCTCTCCCTTATAGTGGAATGTCACTTGTTTTTTATGCAAGTTACTGTAGGATTTAGGTAATTACTCAAGTTATTTTGGTCATGACCTAACATAACAACTATATTTGTTAGGTAATCAACTAATTAGATTAGGATTTACCAAAACGTTTAGGTCTATCATTACCGAAACAATTTTAGGGCGTTATCTAAAATAATAATTGTCTTGGCAATGGGCTCAAATCATGTGATTATAACATATATGAAGAGGGAATTGTATGGTTAAGATGTGAGTTATTGATAACCTAATCCATGAGATTTTATGTGGTTTAAATGATAAGGTTGCATTGGGCTAAAACGTTGCATTTTTTCCTTTTTCTTTTGCTTTCAAATGATAGAATTGAATGACTTTGGTGATATAAAAGGTTCATCGATAGAATGATTATGTAAACAGCGGATTGAAATGGTCGAACAATCTTAAAAAAGAATCCGCTCCATTGTATTAGAATGTCACTTGTTTTTTGTGCAAGTTAATGGAGGGTTTAGGTAATTACTAAAGATATTTTTGTTATGACCTAATACAACCACTACATATGTTAGGTAATCACCTAATTAGATTAGGATATTACCAAAACGTTTAAGTCATTATCTAAACCATTTTAGGGCATTACCTAAAATAATAATTGTCTTGGCAATGGTCTCAAATCATGTGACTATAACATATATGATGAGGGAATTGTACGGTTAAAATGTGGGTTATTGATAACCTAATCTATGAGATTTTATGTGGTTAAATGATAAGATTACTTCGGGCTAAAAAGTTATATTTTTTCATTTTTCTTTTGCTTTCAAATGATTGAATTGAATAACTTTCGTGATATGAAAGGTTCATCGATCGAATGTTTATGTGAACAGCGGATTGAAATGGTCGAATAATCTCTTAAAAGAATCCTCTCCATTGTAGTGGAATGTCAATTGTTTTTTGTGCAAATTAATGCAGGGTTGAGGTAATTATTAAAGATATTTTGGTCCTGACCTAACACAACCACTATATATGTTTGGTAATCACCTAATTAGATTAGGATATTACCAAAAACTTTTAGGTCATTACCTAAACCATTATAGGGCATTATCTAAAATAATAATTGTCCTGGACAATGGCCTCAAATCTTGTGACTAAAACATATATGATGGGGGAATTATATGGTTAAGATGTGGGTTATTGATAACTTAATCCATGAGGTTTTAAGTGGTTTATGTGATAAGATTGTAACGGGGTAATACGTTGCATTTTTTCATTTTTCTTTTGCTTTAAAATGATTTAATTTAATGACTTTGGTGATATGAAAGGTTCATCGATAGAATATTTATATGAACAGCGGATTGAAATGGTCGAACAATCTCTAAAAAGAATCCTAACCATTGTAGTGGAATGTCACTTGTTTTTTGCGCAAGTTAATGCAGAGTTTAGGTAATTACTAAAGGTATTTTGGTCATGACCTAATACAACCACTACATATGTTAGGTAATCACCTAGGATATTACTAAAACTTTTAGGTCATTACCTAAACCATTTTAGGGCATTACCTAAAATAATAATTGTCTTCGACAATGGCCTCAAATCATGTGACTATAACATATATGATATAACACCCCGATAATTCTCCCTTTTCCAAAATAGCTTTTCAATATAAAACATGGAGAATCATCAAAGCATTATCGCCCGTGTGATAACGTGTCGGCTTATTCAGAATTTTGCAGCGGAAAATATATATGACTAAACTTCATACTTTAAAGATAATAAACAAACAAAGCACTTAAAACCAACACACTATAAATGTCTACTTCAAAACCAAACTTAGTATAATATGTTCCTACTAAAGCAATAGATAAACAATTTGTTACACAAGCTCTCCATTCCCAGATTCCCAATGATGCAACATCTGCACACCTGTAGATGTCAATGCTCTAAGGAATCTGCTCACCAAAATGGGTCATCACAGGATTAAGTAAGGCAAAACCATGATCAACACATACAACCAAAGCACGTAATCAGCAAAGCTGAGTACTATATAATAATAAATAACATTCCTAACCGGATACTAACAAAATAATAAGTAGGGATAAATAATAACATAACAATCTAACAATCTAACAATATGCAGATAACTTTTATTGAACTAAACTTTAACCATCTCTTTATTACTTTAAATGGAATAGTTATTGGACCGAGTTGTCTAACTAAAAACCAGCCTTCCCTAGGAAGACGAAATACAGGCGCGACTCCGTATTCCATAATGACCTGCGATATCGAGGAACCTTTGAATAAAAATAGGAACGGTGATCAATCCAATTCCCAGAAAAAGCCATGGCACGCTCACCATGTACCCCAACTCCTAATTGTCCAACTTCAGACGTGCACCAGTCTAAAGTTTATTACTATCCAAGTTGCACTTTACGTGATTTACAATTTATTACTTATTATGACACACAAGTAATACAGAAATCTCAAATCAAACATTCACAACTGAACTTTTTTTTATCTTAGGATTAAAATAAGTGATCATACAACTTACGACCCAAGATTAATCCCTTTTTATTCCAATCCTTCTTATTTGTTAAACCTAGCCAACAATCAACTTACCTTTCAAAGGCATAAATTATCAACTTACCAAATAAGGCCCACAGTCCTCATAGAGCAGTGAAAATAATAATATAAGGGAACCCATGATCTAAACATGATCCAACTCACTAAATATATTAATTCCCCCATGTGAATTAATAAATAAAGTTCCCAATCCAACATGCTTGCATCAATATTCCATACAAACATGATATTCAACTCATAATCAAATTTCATCCTTACATGTTCGCACACAAGCATAAAACATGTAAAATCCAATCATAATAGAAATCATATATGAACTTACAAAGTTCCTATACATGATACTACAACTTTTCCTTCTTAAATCATGATACTACATCACGTAACACATAGGTATGTACGTACCTTGTATAAACAAACTGATAGGCCACCGTTAATTACTTTAAAAGTCGCCTACTGAAAAATCTCCGCCTAAAACAACCAATATAATTTAAAGTCAATACTCCAATTAAGTTCCAACAACTTTAAACTACTTTAAATCCTCTTTAAAAATATTTAAAAGTTGATTTTAACATTAAAACTTCAAATACTATTACTTCCTAGCATAGTATTACAATACTAGTCATCAAAATCCATCAAACTCCCTTAATAACAACCTTTCTAAAAATTCCACCAGCATATAATTTATTTAAACCCTCTTTAAACACACTTAAACATGCTATGCTTAAATTCATAATTCAAATCAATCTCATAGTTTATAACATGCTACTATGATTTTCCAATATTTAACACCCTAAAAATTCATGCTTTGATAATTAAAACTCAATCTAAAATTAATAATCAAATCTGAAATTTTATTCCTTTAATACATAACATATATAATCCAAGATTAATCATTCAAACAGTAAATTAAGGTTATAAATCATGATTAGTAATAAAATAAAACATAAAAACATGATTTTTAATTAAAACTTGAGGAGGAAGAAAGAATTAAACCAACACAAAGAAGAGAACAAGGAGGAAAAGGCACCGACAGGACCAAGGCAGCGGCGGCAGCAAGTCGGCGGCGGTGGTGATTGGTGTTGCGACGTTTCTTGGAAGAGAAGAAAGAAAATTGGAAGAAGAAAAAAAAACGTGAAAGGAGAGAGAGAAACGCCGGTTAGTGTGGAGGAGGAGAGAGAAAATTTGTGTGGTAAAATAATTGGGGTTTATGGGTATTTATAGTTTACCTTTTGTGGGCTTAGGGAAAAATATAATTGGGCTTCAAATAGAGTTTGGTGATGAATAGAATTGATGATTGAACTCCTAACATCACTAGGATTAGTATTTGGGTTCCTCAAGCCCATTTAAACTTCTTTTCCAAAACCAATTAGTATTTCAAACATTTTTCAAAGCATGCCTAACAAAACATCCTTAAAATATTTTATTTGACTTTCAAAATGGTCAACCTTTGAAATATGAAATCATTAAAATGCTAATATATATTAAAATATAAATAACTATATATTAAAATATATTTATAGAATTCATAAAAATACGGGGGATTACAGTCTACCCCTCTTAAAAGAAGTTTCGTCCCGAAACTTGACACGAAAACTGACACCTTTTCAAAAGTTTTTTTTTTAACTCAACTCCTATTGGAGAAATACTTGTGCCACTCATGTGCACTCTTCTGCCAACTTAAAATGACTTGCGTTACTAATGAACACTTTTTCTTATGCGGAAAATCTATTAATTTTGCACCAACATGTGCAAATCGCCAAAATAAGCGTAAAAATGCATAAAAATACCATCAAAATAGATAAAAAGCGCGAAATTCTATCGCATTCTACCCCTTAAAGAAAACGAGTTACGCTCTCGTAACACACCTCAAGGAATAAATCTGGATACTTCTTCTTCATTTCAGCTTCAGCTTCCCACGTTGCCTCTTCGGACTCATGGTTTGACCATAGCACTTTCACGATACTGACATCCTTATTGCGTGTACTACGCACCTTCTAATCAAGAATTTTTACAGGTCTTTCCTCGTATGTGAGGCTACTGTCAATCTGGATCCTCTCAGGCTCCAAGACATGACGCTCATCAGGGATATAACACTGGAGTTGGGAAATATGAAATACATCATGCATCTTTTCGAACTCCATTGGCAAAGCGAACCTATAAGCTACCTTCCCAATTCTTTGTAGAATCTCATATGGACCTACATATTTGGCACTTAATTTACCCTTTTTCCCAAATCTCATCACACCCTTAGTTGGTGATACTTTCAGGAACACTTTATCACCCACTTCGAACTCATCTTCCCTTCGCTTCAAATCGGCATAACTCTTTTGCCTACCTTGGGCAGCTTGAATTCTAGCCTGAATCAACTTCACATTCTTGACAATCTCCTCAATGAACTCTGTCCCCAATACTATGTTCTCACTAAAATCATTCCAGCAAATGGGACTTCTACATTTTCTTCCATATACTGCCTCAAAAGGTGCCATTTTAATACTCGCATGATAACTATTGTTGTATGAAAACTCAATCAAATCTAATTGGTCTTCCCAACTACCCTGAAAATCAATAGCACATGCTCTCAACATATCTTCCATAGTCTGGTTAGTCCTCTCAGTCTGACCATTAGTCGCAGGTGAAAGGCAATACTCATTTTCAACGTTGTCCCAAGATTTAACTGGACCTTTAGCCAAAATTTCGAGAGGAATCTCGAATCACGATCCGAAATAATATCAGTTGGAACCCCATGCAATCTCACTACATGCTTAACATACGTCTTCACAAGTTGCTTCTTCTTCCATGTCTCTTTGATTGGAATGAACACGGCCGACTTCGTCAGACGGTCCACAATAACCCAAATAGTATCATTGCCATTCCTTGTTCTAGGCAAAGCAGTCACGAAATCCATCGATATGGAATCCCACTTCCATCCCGGAACCTCTAAGGATTGAACTTTCCCAATGGGTCGCTTATGATCTATTTTGACCTTCTGGCAGGTTAGACACTTGGACACGAACTCGACAACCTCACACTTCATGTTTGGCCACCAATAGATCTGTTTAAGGTCCTTATACAGCTTGTCAACCCCAGGGTGCACAGAGTACGGTGTATTATGGCCCTCATCCATAAGACGTCTCTTAAGCTCATCACATTTTTGTGGTACACACCACCTCCCCTTGAACCTCAAACTACCATCATCATGGATCTTAAAATCACCTTCCTTAGCTTGGCCCATCTTTTCCTTAATCTTCTCTAGGTGCTCATCCCCAACTTGACCTTCTTTGATCTCGTCGAAAATTGACAACCCCAACGATAAAGAACTCAATCTTGCCTCGGTCTCCCCAGGATTCAAAATTTCTAGGCTAAGTCTCTGCATATCTCGACATAACTCCTCAGGAACTACCAAGGCATTCATGCTATGACTCGACTTTCTACTTAACGCATGAGCAACTACATTCGTTTTCCCCTCGTGATATTGGATGTCTAAGTCATAATCCTTTATCAACTCCAACCATCTCCTCTGCCTCATATTGAGGTCTTTCTGGGTGAAAATGTACTTCAAACTTTTATGGTCGGTAAAGATCTTACAGGTTACCCCATACAGGTAGTGTCTCCAAATCTTTAAAGCGAACACAATAGCAGCTAACTCTAGATCATGGGTAGGGTAATTAGCCTCATAAGGTTTCAATTGATGCGACGCATACGCAATCACCTTCCCATTCTGTTGTAACACACATCCCAAACCATTCATCGAAGTATCATTATACACCTCAAATCCCTCATTCCCATCAGGCAGGGTCAAAACAGGTGCGGAGGTCAAACGTTCTTTTAAAATTTGAAAGGCTTCCTCACACTTATCACCCCACTCGAATTTTGACTCCTTTTTCATCAAATTGGTCATCGGCCTCGCTATCTTCGAGAAATCTCTCACAAATCTTCTATAATAGCCAGCTAGACCTAGGAAACTTCGGGTATCAGATACATTCTTTGGAGTTGGCCACTCACTCACAGCTTGAATCTTAGCAGGATCTACAGAGACTCCTTCCTTAGACACACAGTGACCCAAAAATGCTACCTTCTCCAAACGAAACTCACACTTAGAGAACTTGGCATACAATTGATTATTCCTAAGCGTCTCCAATATGATCCTCAAGTGCTCATCATGCTCTTTTTCATTCTTCGAATAGATCATAATATCATCAATGAATACAACCACGAACTTATCTAAGAACTCGTGGAAAATCCTATTCATTAAGTCCATAAATATGGCAGGTGCATTGGTTAACCCAAAAGGCATTACAGTGAACTCATAATGACCATAACGAGTCCTAAATGCAGTCTTAGGTATATCATTATCAGCTACTCTCAACTGGTGATGCCCCGAACGCAAATCAATCTTCGAGAACACGCTCGCTCCATTCAGTTGATCGAATAAGTCATCTATCCTAGGCAAATGATACTTGTTCTTGATGGTTACGTTATTCAATTCTCTGTAATCGATACACAACCTCATACTCCCATCTTCCTTCTTATCAAACAACACAGGAGCTCCCCAAGGTGATGCACTTGGTCTAATATAACCCTTATCGAACAATTCTTGCAACTGCGTCTTCAACTCACTCATCTCCGGGGGTGCCATTCTATAGGGTGCTTTGGATATAGGTGCAGTTCCAGGAACTAAGTCTATGGTGAATTCAACAGCTCTAACAGGCGGCATACCCGAAATCTCACTCGAAAACCCATCCATAAACTCATTCACAATTGGAACATCTTTAATATTTACCCCAGCGTCTTTACTCACATCTTGCACACTACAGAAATATAACTCACACCCCTTCTTCATCAACTTTTCTACTTGCATTGCGGAGATAACACCAAAGTTCTTGGATTTCCCAAAATGTCTATACGAGGTCAGCTTACCCAAAGGGTTCCTTAAAACTACTTTATGAACTTCACAATCTATCTTGGCCTTGTATAAACTTAACTAATCCATCCCCAGAATTACATCTAGGTCTCCCAGATTAAACTCTATCAAATCAGAAGAGAAAACACAGTCTCCTATCTTCAGAGGCAAATTTCTGAACAACTTGGTACACCTTATGGTCTCACCAGTAGGTATACTAACATGCAAATCAATCACCTCAAAATCTACTAACCCCAGACTTTTAATAACAGACGACGAAAAAAAAGAATAAGTCGCCCCCAAATCAAATAATGCTTTAACTAGCACGGAGTTAATAGAAAAAGTACCAGACACTACGTCAGCAGATCGTTCAGCTTCATTGCAAACTCATCACGAACAGTTTGCCCAGAGTCTTGTTCTGGTTGCTCTCACCGGCAGGCTTGTTATAGCTCCCTTGATTGTTCTATGCCCCTGCAGGCTTCGAACCCTGACTTCCTGACTGGTTAAATACAGACCTCACTTGGTTACTACCCCCATTGCCATTTTGCTCTTTCTTTTGCTTGGCAAAGCACTCATACTCCCTATGGCCCTTCTTCTGACAGTAGTTACAAGTCACTGGGTCTCCCTTACAATCTCTACCAGGGTGGTTGTTGCTACACTTCTTGTAGTGGTACACTCTTCCAGCTCGACTCCTATTGCGGTTATCTTGGTTGTTGCTTCCTTGGAAATTCCCATTACCATTCCTGTTTTTCTTGAAATTCCCCTGGTTTCCCCCCAGCGTTAAAGTCCTTTTTTTTTCTCACCTACCACAATATTCTTTTTATCCCGCCTCGACTGGAGTCTATAAATGTGGGCGACTCTCCCATACACAATATCTAGGGATGTAAATGTCTCACCTCCTAACCCAGCTGTATCTCATCAGTCAACTCTTATTCAAACCTCTGAGCCTTCAGCTCCTCATTGGCTACAACCTCAGGTGTAAACCTCGACAATGCTATGAATTTATTGTAGTACTCAGAGATGGTCATACTACCCATCCTAAGGTTAATGAATTCCTGGGCCTTCTGCTTCCTCATAAACGCAGGGTAAAACTTCCATCACAAGGCAATCACAAAAGCATCCCAATCGAATCCTTCCACAGCACTCAGTCTAGCTCCATTCTCCCTCCACCATAAATCAGCCTCATCCTTAAGGTATAGCACAGCCTGACCCACCCTCAAATTCTCAGGACAGTTCATAGCCCTAAAAGTTTCTCAAACTCCCTAATCCAGTTTTCTAGAAAGGTAGGATCAGCTTGCCCCTTGTAGTATGGTTGCTTGACCTTAGCTAGCCTTTCAAACATGTCCCCAGCAGTCTCAGGACGCTCAGCTCTCTCCCGAGTCAATTTTTCCGCCAAGAGGCGAATAGCATCAACTAAGTCGTTGTTGTTAGCCATCCTACTTCGTGACCTGAAAGTAATATAACTCTACTTTAGGTTTCAATATAGCTTATGTGTCAAACTTAGGAGGCAACATTTGATTTGATCAACTAAGATCGCATCAACAAAACAATTTCTCAAAGAGTTCCAAGTACAACATAAAATGTTCTCTAGTAACTACATAGTCATCCATGAAGAAAATATTCACATCAGATCACATAAGTAGAACAAACAAGAATTTAATCACATAATAAAAATTTAAATAATAAAAAGATTCCCAACAAGTGCCCAGAATAAATTCTTGCTCACTCATATAAATAAATAAATAACTTTTATTCCTCCAAAAGGGTATTATTAAATAATTGTTACCATAACATTTTATTTTCCTAAAACAATGGTACTATAAAACAACTCTAATCACTGTTGGCCAACTATCCAACATTATTATATTATTATACTAAATTGTTTTCTCTAATCGTAAATATATAAATAATAACCTAAGGTACCACATTATCACTCTTGTCCTCAGATTCCTTGTATCGTTCAGGCACGAAGATCTCATCTTCAAACTCATCTATGTCCTCATCATAATATTAGACGTATCTCCTTTGTCTTTTAGATCTCCTTGTAGGTTGAGGCTCTTCATCCTCTGGCTCTGAATCAGTTTCAAACCTGAAGGATGCACGGTAAATGTTTGATCTGGTCTGACCCCTAGCATGGTCGAACTCCACAATGAGCTCATCATCATTGGTCACCACTGACCTTAATATTTTACGCATAACCCAATCTAGACCGGTGTATATTATCATTGACAGGTACATTGTTATCATCACCTTCATCATCACTTATTACAATGGGATTTTGGTAACTTCCTACTCTGGCAGACATGATTAAGGATCTACAACAAATAAATATATTCAATAATATATTTAGTACTCTCCCTGTACGCAATTCCCAACAATAACAATAAAAAGTTTCCATTAACGTCCTAGGCACAAGAATGTAACAAAAAAAATATAAACAGTTAGCAGGGAAGAAAAAATAATAGCATGCTGAACTAACTATTCAATGCAGGCATATAATATTTCTATCCTATATGCCCTTCCCATACTACCCATTCTCACAAAACAACAAATAAAACTTTAAAGGTAATAAAATAATGCAGACACTAATTATAATTTTCAGGTAACAAAAATAATAAAAGTATCAAACTTAAAAAAAAAAATCACATATGAGTTCCGAAAAAAAATAAAAAGAATTTTCGAACATGCTAAAAACATTAAAAACTATAAAACCAACATATAGTTCGAAAAAAAACGAATTTCGACTTTGAAAAAAATTCGGACCATATAATTAAAAAAAATTTCGGACCCTAAAAAAAAAATTTCAAACAATATATTCTTATTCCCAATTTAAGGTAATAACGATTTTCAAAACGAATAAGTAGGAGCAATTCTAAGAGTTTATTCAAATAACTAGTAAGTTAGTTAGGCGCCTAAAAGTTTTGAAAATAACCTAAAGCTCTGATACCACTTCGTAACACCCCGATAATTCTCCCTTTTCCAAAATAGCTTTTCAATATAATACATGGAGAATCATCAAAGCATTATCGCCCGTGTGATAACGTATCGGCTTATTCAGAATTTTACAGCGGAAAATATATATGACTAAACTTCATACTTTAAAGATAATAAACAAACAAAGTACTTAAAACCAACACAGTATAAATGTCTACTTCAAAACCAAACTTAGTATAATATGTTCCTACTAAAGCAATAGATAAACAATTTGTTACACAAGCTCTCCATTCCCAGATTCCCAATGATGCAACATCTGCACACCTGTAGATGTCAATCCTCTAAAGAATCTGCTCACCAAAATGGGTCATCACAGGATCAATAAGGCAAAGCCATGATCAACACATACAAACAAAGCACGTAATCAGCAAAGCTGAGTACTACATAATAACAAATAACATTCCTAACCGGATACTAACAAAATCATAAGCAAGGATAAATAATAACATAACAATCTAACAACCTAACCATCTAACAATCTGCAGATAACTTTTACTGAACTAAACTTTAACCATCTCTTTATTACTTTAAATGGAATAGTTATTATACCGAGTTGTCTAACTACAAACCAGCCTTCCCTAGGAAGACGAAATACGGGCGCGACTCCGTATTCCATAATGACCTGCGATATCGATGAACCTTTGATTAAAAATAGGAACGGTGATTAATCCAATTCCCAGAAAAAGCATGGCACGCTCACCATGTACCCCAACTCCTGATTGTCCAACTTCAGACGTGCAACAGTCTAAAGTTTTTTGTGCAAGTTAATGCAGCGTTTTGGTAATTACTAAAGAAATTTTGGTCATGACCTAACATAACCACTATATATGTTAGGTAATGACCCAATTAGATTAGGATATTACAAAACCTTTTAGGTCATTACCTAAACCATTTTAGGGTATTACCTAAATAATATTTTTCTTGGGCAATGGCCTCAAATCATGTGGCATAACATATATGATGAGGGAATTGTATGGTTAAGATATGGGTTATTGATAACTTAATCCAAGAGGTTTAAAGTGGTTTATGTGATAGGAATGCATCGGGCTAAAACGTTGCATTTTTACTTTTTGTTTTGCTTTCAAATAATAGAATTGAATGACTTTGGTAATATAAAATGTTCATCGATAAAATGTTTAGGTGAACAGCGGATTGAAATGGTCGAACAATGTCTAAAAATAATCCTCTCCATTGTAGTGGAATGTCACTTGTTTTTTGTGCAAGTTAATGCAGGGTTTAGGTAATTACTAATGATATTTTGGTCAGGACCTAATACAACCACTACATATGTTAGGTATCACCTAATTAGATTAGGATATTACCAAAACTTTTAGGTCATTACTTAAAATAATAATTGTCTTGGACAATGGCCTCAAATCATGTGACTATAACATATATGATGGGGGAATTATATGGTTAAGATGTGGGTTATTGATAACTTAATCCACGAGGTTTTAAGTTGTTAATATGATAAGATTGCATGGGGGTAAAACGATGTATTTTTTCCTTTTTCTTTGGCTTAAAAATGATTGAATTTAATGACTTTGATGATATGAAAGGTTCATTGATAGAATCTGTATGTGAAACGGGATTTGAATGGTCGAACAATCTCTAAAAAGAATCCTCTCCCTTATAGTGGAATGTCAATTTTTTTTTATGCAAGTTACTGCAGGATTTAGGTAATTACTCAAGTTATTTTGGTCATGATCTAACATAACCACTACATTTGTTAGGTAATCAACTAATTAAATTAGGATATTACCAAAACGTTTAGGTCATTACCGAAACCATTTTTGGGCATTACCTAAAAAAATAATTGTCTAGGCAATGGCCTCAAATCATATCACTATAACATATATGAAGAGGAAATTGTATGGTTAAGATGTGAGTTATTGATCTTCTAATCCATGAGATTTCATGTGGTTTAAATGATAAGATTGCATCGGACTAAAACGTTGCATTTTTTCCTTTTTCTTTTGCTTTTAAATGATTGAATTGAATGACTTTCGTGGTATAAAAGGTTCATCGATCGAAAGTTTATGTGAACAACGAATTGAAATTGTCGAACAATCTCTCAAAAGAATCTTCTCCATTGTAGTGGAATATGAATTGTTTTTTGTGCAAGTTAATGCAGGGTTTAGGTAATTACAAAGATATTTTGGTCATGACCTAACATAGCCACTATATATGTTAGGTAATCACCTAATTAGATTAGGATGTTACCAAACCTTTTAGGTCATTACCTATACCATTTTAGGGCATTACTTAAAATAATAATTGTCTTGGACAATGGCATCAAATCAAGTGGTTATAACATATATGATGGGGGAATTATATGGTTGAGATGTGGATTATTGATAACTTAATCCATGAGGTTTTAAGTGGTTTAAATGATAGTGGTTTAAATGATAAGATTGCATCTGGCTAAAACGTTGTATTTTTTCCTTTTCCTTTTGCTTTCAAATGATTGAATTGAATGACTTTCGTGATATGAAAGGTTCATCGATCGAATGTTTATGTGAACATCGGTTTGAAATGGTCGAACAATCTCTCAAGAGGATATTCTCCATTACAGTGGAATGTCAATTGTTTTTTGTGCAAGTAATGTAGGATTTTGGTAATTACTAAAGATATTTTGGTCATGACCTAACATAACCACTATATATGTTAGGTAATCACCTAATTAGATTAGGATATTACCAAAACGTTTAGGTCATTACCTAAACCATTTTAGGGCATTACCTAAAATAATAATTGTCTTGGAAATGGTCTCAAATCATGTGACTATAACATATAAGATGAGGGAATTGTATGGTTAAGATGTGGGTTATTCATAACCTAATCCTTGAGATTTTATGTGGTTTATATGATAAGATTAATTCGGGCTAAAACGTTGTATTTTTTCATTTTTCTTTTGCTTCCAAATGATTGAATTGAATGACTTTCGTGATTTGAAAGGTTCATCGATCGAATGTTTATGTGAACAACGGTTTGAAATGGTCGAACAAACTCTCAAAAAAATCTTCTCCATTGCAGTGGAATGTCAATTGTTTTTTTGTGCAAGTTAATGCATGGTTTTGGTAATTATTAAAGATATTTTGGTCATGACCTAACATAACCACTATATATGTTAGGTAATCACCTGATTAGATTAGGATATTACCAAAACGTTTAGGTCATATCCTAAAATAATAATTGTCTTGGCAATGGTCTCAAATAATGTGACTATAACATATATGATGAGGGAATTGTATGGTTAAGATGTGGGTTATTGATAACCTAATCCATGAGATTTTATGTGGTTTAAATGATAAGATTGCATCTTGCTAAAACGTTGTATTTTTTCCTATGCTTTTGCTTTCAAATGATTAAATTGAATGACTTTCGTGATATGAAAGGTTCATCGATCGAATGTTTATGTGAACAGCGGATTGAAATGGTAGAACAATATCTCATAAGAATCCTCTCCGTTGTAGTGGAATGTCAATTGTTTTTTGTGCAAGTTAATGCAGGGTTTAGGTAATTACTAAAGATATTTTGGTCATGACCTAACATAACCACTACATATGTTAGGTAATCACTTAATTAGATTAGGATATTACCAAAACGTTTAGGTCATTACCTAAACCATTTTAGGGCATTACCTAAAATAATAATTGTCTTGGCAATGGTCTCAAATCATATGACTATAGCATATATGATGAGGGAACTGTATGGTTGAGATGTGGGTTATTGATAACCTAATCCATGAGATTTTATGTGGTTTAAATGATAAGATTACTTCGGGTTAAACTGTTGTATTTTTACATTTTTCTTTTGCTTTCGAATGATTGAATTGAATGACTTTCGTGATATGAAAGGTTCATCGATAGAATGTTTATGTGAACAGCGGATTGAAATGGTCGAACAATCTCTTAAAAGAAATATGTCCATTGTAGTGGAATGTCAATTGTTTTTTGTGCAAGTTAATGTAGGGTATAGGTAATTACTAAAGATATTTTGGTCATGACCTAACATAACCACTATATATGTTAGGTAATCACCTAATTAGATTAGAATATTTCCAAAACTTTTAGGTCATTACTTAAACCATTATAGGTAATCAATATATATGTTAGGTAATCACCTAATAATTGTGTTGGACAATGGCCTCAAATCTTGTGACTAAAACATATATGATGTGGGAATTATGTGGTTAAGATGTGGGTTATTGATAATTTAATCCATGAGGTATTAAGTGGTTTATATGATAAGATTGCATCGGGATAAAACGTTTCATTTTTTCCGTTTTCTTTTGCTTTAAAATGATTGAATTTTATGACTTTGTGATATGAAAGGTTCATCGATATAATGTTTATGTGAACAACGGATTGAAATGGTCGAACAATCTCTAAAAAGATTCCTAACCATTGTAGTGGAATGTCACTTGTTTTTTGTGCAAGTTAATACAGAGTTTAGGTAATTACTAAAGATATTTTGGTCATGACCTAATACAACCACTACATATGTTAGGTAATCACCTAATTATATTAGGATATTAATAAAACTTTTTGGTCATTACCTAAACAATTTTAGGGCATTACCTTAAATAATAATTGTCTTGGACAATGGCCTCAAATCATGTGACTATAACATATATGATAGGGGTATTATATGGTTAAGATGTGGGTTATTGATAACTTAATCCATGAGGTTTTAAGTGGTTTGTATGATAAGATTGCATCAGGGAAAAACGTTGCAATTTTTTCTTTTTTCTTTTGCTTTCTAATGATTGAATTGAATGACTTTGGTGATGTGAAAGGTTCATCGATCGAATGTTTATGTGAACAGTAGATTGAAATGGTCGAACAATCTCTCAAAAGAATCTTCTCCATTGCAGTGGAATGTCAATCGTTTTTTGTGCAAGTTAATGCAGGGTTTTGGTAATTACTAAAGATATTTTGGTCATGACCTAACATAACCACTATAAAAGTTAGGTAATGACCTAATTAGATTCGGATATTACCCAACCTTTCAGGTCATTACCTAAACCATTTCAGGGTATTACCTAAAATAATAATTTTCTTGGGCAATGGCCTCAAATCATGTGACTATAACATATATGAGGGAATTGTATGGTTAAGATGTGTGTTATTGATAACTTAATCCATGAGGTTTTAAGTGGTTTATGTGATAAGATTGCATCGGGCTAAAACATTGTATTTTGACTTTTTGTTTTGCTTTCAAATGATAGAATTGATTGACTTTGGTAATATAAGACGTTCATCGATAAAATGTTTATGTGAACAACGGATTGAAATGGTCGAACAATGTCTAAAAAGAATCCTCTCAATTGTAGTGGAAAGTCACTTGTTTTTTGTGCAAGTTAATGCAGGGTTTAGGTAATTACTAAAGATATTTTGGTCAGGACCTAATACAACCACTACATATGTTAGGTAATCACCTAATTAGATTAAGATATTACCGAAACTTTTAGGTTATTACCTAAACCATTTTAGGGTATTACCTAAAATAATAATTGTCTTGGACAATGGCCTCAAATCATGTGACTATAACATATATGATGGGGGAATTCTATGGTTAAGATGTGGGTTATTGATAAGATTGCGTCGGGGTAAAACGTTGTATTTTTTCCTTTTTATTTGGCTTTAAAATGATTGAATTTAATGACTTTGATGATATGAAAGGTTCATCGATAGAATGTTTATGAGAAACGGGATTGGAATGGTCGAACAATCTCTAAAAAGAATCCTCTTCCTTATAGTGGAATGTCACTTGTTTTTTATGCAAGTTACTGCAGGATTTAGGTAATTACTCAAGTTATTTTGGTCATGACCCAACATAACCACTATATTTATTAGGTAATCAACTAATTAAATTAGGATATTACCAAAACGTTAGGTCATTACCGAAACCATTTTAGGGCATTACCTAAAATAGTAATTGTGTAGGCAATGACCTTAAATCATGTGATTATAACATATATGAAGAAGAAATTGTATGGTTAAGATGTGGGTTATTGATCTCCTAATCTAAGAGATTTTATGTGGTTTAAATGATAAGATTGCATCGGGCTAAAACATTGCATTTTTTCCTTTTTCTTTTGCTTTCAAATGATTGAATTAAATGACTTTCGTGATATGAAAGTTCATCGATCGAATGTTTATGTGAACAGTGGATTGAAATGGTCGAACAATCTCTAAAATGAACGTCTCCCTATTAGTGGAATGTCACTTGTTTTTTATGCAAGTTACTGCAGGATTTAAGTAATTACTAAAGATATTTTGGTCATGACCTAACATTACTACGATATTTGTTAGTGTAGACACATAATCGTGTCTCCCAATTTAAGGATCCAAGGATAAAACATACCGCGACATTAGTTGGCGCGACCCAACGGAAGAGGAATCTAAAAAACCAATCCAAAATGTGTTTTGAAATGATATTCTAAAGCCCAATTAATTGATCATGATGATTAATTGTATTTTAAGCCCATAAAATGTTTTAAGTCCATTTTAAAAGCCCAATCAAATATTTATTATTTTAATAAATATTTTTCATAATTATTTTTATTATCTTTGATAAACAAATTAGATTTTTAATCCGTAAAATTCCATCTCCGGAATTTTAGGGATAGAAAAGGTATCTTCGAAAAACGCACAAAGGAATATGCTCGAATATTCCCGAATAAGCGCCGGACGCGGGGGCTGCGCTCAGCGCGCCACATGCGTCCATCGCATAGGCCATATTGTGTCAGGAGAGCCAATGAGCACCTGACACGTAGATTTTGTGACTCACACAGAGTCCTGCGTCTGACGCAAGTCTTGTGTGAGACGCAACTTTCTTTTCTATCTTTTCAAAAACGCGTTTACACGTCCCTAAACCTGATTGGGTTGGCTGCGTCAGGTACACTAATGTGAGCCTGACGTGTGGCATTACGCTTGCTACGTAGGCCTGCGCCTGGCGCAGAGCTTGCGTGAGGAACTAGTTTTGTTTTCTCTATAAATATCCGCATTTTTTCGAATTACGGACGGCTTTTGGATATTATTATTTCACACACACAAAATTCTCTCGAATACTCTCAAACATATTTCGAGTACTCAAACATTCAAACACTCAAATACTTTCAATACTTTCAATCAATTCTTCCTCACTGCGTTCTTGGTTTCACGATTGCTCCGCCTAAAGATCGTTGTGCTCCTCAATCTAAGCCGCATAGGTATAATCCTTAGGATCCTTGAATCAATTCTTTTTATATTGAAGTTACTAATCATTTGTTTCATGATGTAGATCTTTGGTATAAATCGTACTACTGTATATTCTAATCCCTTTCTTTCTTTTTATTTATTTTTTATACTATTACATGCCTACCTGATCATTATATACATATTATTATGGTTGTCCTTCTTTAATGCTTTCATCACCCACATGTTATTTTTGCTAATCAAGACCTAAATAAATGTTATAATATTAATCAGATTAATTTGGACAACTTATTAGGTTCCCTGTAATATTGATTGCCTAAATAACATGTCACTAAAATTAGTCTTTTTATGTTTTTCCTGAACCTACTTAGACTAAATTTTTTTAGGGTGTTTAAAACATTATTTGATTATTCTTTGGCATAAATTCTGCAATGAATCGATATTTAGTAGAGGCCAACTTTGGGCGAATGTGGTTCATTATGACTATATTCGTACCCTCACCTCCGAACTCAATCTTTGTTTCATTTTGAACATATATGGAGTCATGACGAGGAAATCTACATTAGATAATTTGTCCCTATGATTTTCCTATATCCAATTAGGTTTATGATTCTTCCTAAAAAGAATTGTTGGTGGCTTCTTTCATTACAAAGACCTTAACAGTGGGGTAGTCAAATCTAATACGCGTTCACACCACGTAGGCGAAATGAAAAGACACCTACAATTCGCCTACAATTTGACGACTTCAGTGGGGGAAGATTTTAAAAAAATTAATTTTTTTAAATGAGTTGGTGAAACTTGAAAAATACGATTCATTCTAATTTTTATGCCTTCGAATAATATATAGTTTTGCATATGCATGGCTATTGTTCAGCCACCATAAGGACAATCTACCTTGCCTCATTAGCACATCTTCTATGTGTGAGGTCACCCCCGGGGGTTTTACGCTGTCCTTCCAAAAAGCTTCCTAAGCGATATTGTTGGATCTTAGTCATAAACAAACCTACCCAACCATGGCATTGTTCTCTTGTTCCTGACTTGAGATTGGAGTGTGTCTTACACGTGGCCCCCTCTTTAAGTAGGGGTACGAAGCGTGGGATCAATCTCTTAGTCATGGACCTTTTCAGCCTTAACCTGAACCTGACCGATAGTTGAATGTAGAACTGGAGTTTAGGTTGAGAACTTTTGCATACATGTTACCTGACATTTATGTGTGATTGCAATTTTTGCCTGCTAATATGCTTTACGCCCGAAATTTTTGCAAATCGCGTCTAACAAACAAAAAAAAATCCGTCAATCGGCCAATTCGTCACCTAAATCCCCGAAAAACGTGTCGGGAATAGTGCGCCAAAGCGCATTGAGTTGCGCATGGCGACACGCAGTCTGTGCATTGTACGCTTTTCGTCAGTTTAGCCGTCGTAATTGTCGATCCTATGTTCACTCCTATGTGCGTCCGTATGTCTGCATTTGCGTAATTTGGTCATTTAGGCTTATCACCTAATTCAACATATAAAAATCAGTCTTTTCATGCAAGGTCAAGTCTGTCCTAAAAAAACAAAAAAAATGCATCTAAAGGGTCATTGTAGAGTTAGAGTTGTCATGCATGTCTACCTCTTCCCATTTTCTCCCTGTTATTCAACTAATCTTCCCTATCAATTCTACCTTTCCATATTCATCAACTTCGAACACTTACATTTTTTTCAAAAAAAAATAAATCCTACACCCTCTTCTATTCTACTCTTTTTCAAAAGCATTTATTAAACACCATCATACACGACATTTAAAAAAAAAAAAATTTTCAACTCAATCCATCTTCTTTTCCTAACAAAAGATAAAACAAGGGGTTCCTTTCAAAAATGAATTTCGAAAATTCTAAGTCCATTCCAAATACATTCATTCAATCCAATCAACCAAATCCAATTCACTTGCATTCATTCTAGGCCCATATGCATTAGAGTCCATTTTGCATTCATATAAGGTCCATCAAATTTGAGTCCATCCATTTATATTAGGCCTGCTAGCATTAGAGTCGATCTTAGGCCCATATAAGTCTACTTCAAGTCAAAGCTAGGCCCATTTGCATCTCTATGTGAACCCTAGTCTATGTCAAGCCCAATCCATGTCTAATCTCACTCTATTCCATTCTAAGTCCAATCCAAGTCTATCTCCAATGTCAAGCCTATGTGCATCTCTCAGTCCAAGTCAAACCTATATGTCAATTCATATCCTAGGTCTAGTTTGCATCTCCATGGAGGCCCAAGTCAGTCTTCGGACTATAAAATTCCAGTCTTAGGACTATAAAAATTCATCCCTTAAAACCTAGCCTGCTTGCTCTCTCGTAAGTTAAAGGTCTAGCATTCCTTAAGTCTATAGGCAATTGTTGTGTCTAGCCTGCTTGCTCACCCGTAAGTTCAAGGTCTATCATTCCTTAAGTCCATAGGCAATTTTTGAGTCTAGCCTGCTTAGTTTAATGTAAGTTCTGAAGTCTAGTTGTCTAGCTTGCTTGCTCACCCATAAGTTCAAAGTCTAGTTGCCTAGCCTGCTTGCTTTAAGTTAAGAGCTTGGGCTTCCTAGTTGTCTAGCTTTCTTGCTCACCAGTAAGTTCGAAGTCTAGCATCCCATAAATCCATAGGCAATTTTTGAGTCTAGCCTGTTTAGTCTAATGTAAGTTCTGAAGTCTAGTTGTCTAGTCTGCTTGCACACCCGTAAGTTCAAAGTCTAGGTGCCTAGCCTGCTTGCCTTAAGTTAAGAGTCTAGTCTCCCTTATTGTCAAACCTTCCGTAATGTCTAGCCTGCTTGCTCACCCGTAAGTTCAAAGTCTAGTCTCTCCTAAACCCAATCGTAAAATCAAGTCTGCTTGCACAGTCCAGTCCAGTCCATGTCTGCATTTGCATATAGTTAGGCCCATGTCTTCATCATGGTCAAGTCTATACTAGTCCAAAACCCATAACCATTTCCATTTCAAAATCACTATCCATTTTCATTTCCCATTTTCATTTCTCATTTGTCATCTGTATTTCTCATTTCGAAAGCATCATTTCTTAAAATTTACGAGGTCCATTCGATTTCTGTTTAGGACGGATCATGAGATTATAAGTTGGGAACGTCCAACAGCGAGGCAACAAGGTCGACCAACCCCAGACTCGTCAAGCGCATCCTCACTTATTCAGACGAATCCTCCGACTCTTCTGAATCATCATCCGAAATGGGGGATACTAATGAACAGCTTAGTGCCATTATGACTCAACTCACACTGATGAACTCTTGTCTTGAGGAACAAGACAAAGAGATCAAAGCACTAAGGGAGAAGCTCACTGAGGAAGACGAGCAAAGCGACACTCCACCACCGATCAAAACCAACACAGAACTGAGGTTTGAAAAACTCGAGCAATTGATCCAGTCAATTCCTGCGCTCAGGACTCAGGCTCATGGCCATGACATCATTGATCCTGAACTAAGGGAGAAACTCCCTAAAAAGGTAACATTGGGTGACCTCCCAAAATTCAAGGGGGTCGAAGACCCAGATGACCGCTTGATAGCGTTTTCCATCTCTATGGCTCTCAAGGGCATGACCAAGGATTTGTTTGCTTATGTCTTTCCTTTAACCTTGGATGCACATCCATCCAAGTGGTTTAGGTCACTGAATAAGGCAAAGCTGAATGAATGAGACTACATCGGAGAAGAGCTTCATAAACAATACATCTACAATACTTAGCTTCCCATTGGCCTTCGTGAGTTGGAGTTAACTAAAAAAAAAACTCCAACGAAGACTTCGTCACCTTCCTTAACAGATGGAGGGATAAAGCTGCACAAATGATTAACAGGCCATCTCAGGAGGATCAAGTCCGACTGGTGATCCGTAACATGCAGCCGAAGTATGGGGATCATATCATGTTCCAACCTATAGAGTCTTTCACGAAGCTCTATAAGGTAGGCCTGCTAATTGAAGAAGAAATACAGGACAACAAGAATAAGGGTTCCAACAACAACAACAACTCTTTCAAGAAGAGTAACAATAGCCCTGCTAGCTCCAAAAGAAATAAGGTCAATACCATAGCTGCTGAAAAGAGAGGTTATCAAAAGCCTCAAAGAACATTCGCACCTTTAGGCATGTCCTTAGAAGAAGCCTTCACTAGACTTCATGCAAAGGGAGCACTTCAGCCCTATTAGCCCTACTCCAGATCCTGCTCCCGAAAATAGATCCAAGAGGTGGGATCCTAATGCCTACTGCAAGTACCACCAAGGGAATGGACACCCAACATCTGCGTGTGGGACCTTAAAGAATCACTTGCAGGATATGGTTGAAGACGGTAGATTGCTAATTCCACCTGCAGCAAAAGTCAGCAACAGCAGCAACCCCTTGGGTAGCACCTAAACAACGCCAGGGCTTAGTCATTTAACGCTAGTTTTCTAGGTTAAGGAGAGTCCCTCCCCCTAGCTCCTTCATTTCCCTTCTTGTCGAGTCTATGTCGTTTAGGTTTTTATTTCTAATAAGCCTTGTTCTATTTATTTCTAATTAATAAAATAATTGCGTTTTTATTTTCATTTTCGTTGGCCTTCAATCATTTTATTTATGCTTCTAATTCAATGATGAAACTCAAATCACCAAATGAACTTGACTAATAATAATAAAAAGATCTGAAGAAAAAAGAGAAAAATAAAAAAAAGGACATACTTTGGATTAGGAGTTTATCTCCTCTTTCCTCCATCATCCTCAAACCATCCTTTCATAAACCATCATTAGCCAAATAATCCCTTCAAAATCAAAGCTTCATAAAATATCCTTCAAGCCTTCCAATATCTTAAACCAAACTTGTGTGCAAGCCTTACTAGATAAGAAATATCAATGCCAGGCGAAACAAAAAAAGGTGAAAAATTCAAAGTGCGAAAAAAATGCAAAAAGAAAAAGCCAAAGGCAAAGAAGTAAAAAGTCAAGCTAGGGGCTTCCACACAAGTTATACCCCTTATTCAAATCCTTCAAACCATCAAAACCTTAGCCCATCCAACTAAACCTTCATTAAAACCTCAAGCCTTAAACCTTTCAACCTTTCAATCTTTCATCAACCATAACTCCTTTTTCAAGGTATGTCCAAGCCCGCTAGGCTGAAAACCCGAAAGGGCGGCCTAGGCAAAAGTTAGGGAAGAACAAAATAATCAAAAAAAAAAAAAAACCCAGAACTATGAATGGTCTGATTCCACAAGGATACGTAGGAATCCTCATCTCGAGGTCCGAACGCTTCAATAAAATGAAAATTAGTCATGGTCTAATGATTTGACTTTCTAGAATTTTAGAGCATAATCTTTTTCTATCCCGACATAGACTCGAGTCTGAACCTAGCCTCGTTAAAGCCTTTTCCCACCTACATTTATTTGAGTCACAAATTTAACTGTTTTTTTATTTCAATCCAAGCTCTCCTTTTCCCTGAAGGACTCTCCGATAATTCCATGATTTCTGGCAATATCTGACTTTGCCTATATCAACTTCCTAAAGAAGAATCCCCAGTACAATCCCCAGTGAAAACATGCAATGTTCAAGACATAGCAACTATGTTTCAATATCAGATCAAGTACATTTCAATCAAGGCTCAAGCCTAATTCAAGGCAAGCTCACCCAAAGTGGGGGTTTGCTATGTGTGGTGGTTCCTCCAATTCAAATCAAACTGCCGAGAAGTTGTAATCCGCGGACCTTGTTTACGGACCCAAATCATTTACTACAAACGATTTTCGAAAATCATTGTATACATCTTCTAGCCTTGCAAAATCCCGACCTTGCATTGCAGCTTTGCAAAACCCTGACCTTGCATTGCATACATTATAGTCCTGTATAACCCTGACCTTGAATGACGTGTCGCCCTTTAGCTTTGCATAACCTGAATCGTTGCATTGCGTCTCATGCATCCTTAGAGAGTCTAAGTTTGCATTATTGCATCACTATGTGCTTATGTGAGTTGTTTGCACCTATTTCCTAACATCTTTTCTGCAGGTAATCAGATTTCTTGTACTTATTGTCCTGCATACTAACTTTGTTTTGCAGAGACTGGCGGTTATAGCTCAGTTCTAAACTCCAGAGCGTTTAGAATCGTTCTCCGTCTCGACACCGTATACTTTGACTATTGGCTTCCTAATCGTGTCTCCCAATTTAAGGATCCAATGATGAAACATACCGCGACATTAGTTGGCGTGACCCAACGGAAGAGCAATCTAAAGAACCAATCCAAAATGTGTTTTGAAATGATATTCTAAAGCTCAATTAATTGTTCATGATGATTAATTGTATTTTAAGCCCATAAAATGTTTTAAAGTCATTTTAAAAGCCCAATCAAATATTTATTATTTTAATAAATATTTTTCATAATTATTTTTATTATATTTGATAAAAAAATCAGATTTTTAATCCGTAAAATTCAATCTCTGGAATTTTAGGGATAGAAAAGGTATCTTCAAAAAACGCATAAAGGAATATGCTCGAATATTCACGAATATGCGTCGGAGGCGGGGGCTGCACTCAGCGCGCCACGTGCGTCCAGCGCATAGGCCAGAACGTGTCAGGCGAGCCAATGAGCGCCTGACACGTAGATTTTGTGACTCACACAGAGTCTTGCGTCTGACGCAAGTCTTGTGTGAGACGCAACTTTCTTTTCTATCTTTTCAAAAACGCGATTACACGTGCCTAAACCTGATTGGGCTTGCTGCGTCAGGCACACCAATGTGCACCTGACGCGTGGCATTGCGCCAGCCACGTAGGTCTGCTCCTGGCGCAGGGCTTGCGTGAGGCGCAAGTTTTGTTTTCTCTATAAATATCCGCAATTTCCGGAATTACGGACGACTTTTGGATATTATTATTTCACGCACACAAAATTCTCTCGAATACTCCGAAATATATTTCGAATACTCAAACACTCAAATACTTTCAATACCTTCAATCAATTCTTCCTCACTGCGTTCTTGGTTTCACGATTGCTCCGCTTAAAAATCATTGCGCTCTTCAATCTAAGCTGCATAGATATAATCCTGAAGATCCTTGAATCAATTATTTTTATAGTGAATTTACTAATCATTTGTTTCATGATGTAGATCTTTAGTATAAAATCGTGCTACAATATATTCTAATCCCTTTCTTTCTTTTTATTTATTTTTTATACTATTACATGCCTGCCTGATCATTATATACATATTATTATGATTGTCCTGCTTTAATGCTTTCATCACCCACATGTTATTTTTGCTAATCAATACCTAAATAAATGTTCTAATATTAATCAGATTAATTTGGACAACCTGTTAGGTTCCCTATAATATTGATTGCCTAAATAACATGTCACTAAAATTAGTCTTTTTATGTGTTTCCTGAACCTACTTAAACTAAATATTTTTAGGGTGTTTAAAACATTATTTGATTATTCTTTGGCATAAATTCTGCAATGAATCGATATTTAGTAGAGGCCAACTTTGGGCGAATATGGTTCATTATGACTATATTCATACCCTCACCACCGAACTAAATATTTGGTTCACTTTGACCATATATGGAGTCATGACGGGAAAATCTACATTGGATAATTTGTCCCTATGATTTTCCTATATCCAATTAGGTTTATGATTCTTCCTAAAAAGAATTGTTGGCGAATTCTTTCAATAAAAACAATTTTCAATAAAACCTTAACAGTGGGGTAGTCAAATCTAATACGAGCTCACACCGCGTAGGCGAAATAAAAACACGCCTACAATTCGCCTACAGTTAGGTAATCACCTAATTAGATTAGATTATTACCAGACATTTTAGGTCATTACCTAAACCATTTTAGGGCATTACCTAAAATAATAATTTTCTTGGCTCATGGCCTCAAATCATGTGACTATAACATATATGATGAGGGAATTGTATGGTTAAGATGTGAGTTATTGATAGCTTAATCCATGAGGTTTTAAGTGGTTTAAATGATATAATTGCATCGGGATAAAACGTTGCATTTTTTCCTTTTTCTTTTGATTTCAAATGATTGAATTGAATGACTTTCGTGATGTGAAAGGTTCATCGATCGAATGTTTATGTGAACAGCGGATTGAAATGGTCGAATAATCTCTCAAAAGAATCCTCTCCATTGTAGTGGAATGTCAATTGTTTTTTGTGCAAGTTAATGAAGGGTTTTGGTAATTACTGAAGATATTTTGCTCATGACCTAACATAACCACTATATATGTTAGGTAATCACCTAATTAGATTAGGATATTACCAAACCTTTTAGGTCATTACCTAAACCATTTTAGGGCCTTACCTTAAATAATAATTGTCTTGAACAATGGCCTCAAATCATGTGACTATAACATATGTGATGAGGGAATTATATGGTTAAGATGTGGGTTATTTATAACTTAATCCATGAGGTTTTAAGTGATTTATATGATAAGATTGCATCGGGGAAAAACGTTGCATTTTTTCCATTTCTTTTGCTTTAAAATGATTGAATTTAATGACTTTGGTGATATGAATGGTTCATCGATGGAATGTTTTTTGTGAAACGGGATTCGAATGGTCGAACAATCTCTAAAAAGAATCCTCTCCATTATAGTGGAATGTCACTTGTTTTTAATGCAAGTTACTGCAGGATTTATTTTGGTCATGACCTAACATAACCACTATATTTGTTATGTAGTCACCTAATTAGATTAGGATATTACCAAAACGTTTAGGTCATTATCTAAACCATTTTTAGGGCATTACCGAAAATAATAATTGTCTTGGGCAATGGCCTCAAATCATGTGACTATAACATATATGATGAGAGAATTGTATGATTAAGATGTGGGTTATTGATAACCTAATCCATGAGATTTTATGTGGTTTAAATGATAAGATTGCATTGGGGTTAAAACGTTGCATTTTTTCCGTTTCTTTTGCTTTCAAATGATTGAATTAAATGACTTTGATGACATGAAATGTTCATTGATAAAAATGCTTATGTTAACAGCGGATTGAAATGGTAGAAGAATCTCTAAAAAACAATCATCTCTATTGTAGTGGAATGTCACTGGTTTTTTGTGCACGTTACTGCAGGGTTTAGGTAACTACTAAAGATATTTTGGTCATGACCTAACATGACCATTATACATGTTAGGTAATCACCTAATTAGATTAGGGTACTATCAAACATTTTAGGTCATCACCTAACCATTTTGGGCATTACCTATAATAATAATTAACTTGGGGAATTGCCTCATATTATATGACTATAATATATACGAAGTGTTAATGTATATATTTGTATTTGTTGCATGATGTTATTGTATTAATTTGTGTAACTTTTTGTGCAGACGGAAGCAATGCGTATTGAACGTTTATGCGCTTTAGCCAACATTTTGAGAAGTAAACATAACCAAACCAATATAGCTCGATATTGTCGCGCTAAGTTTGTTTGCAATGCACGTAAATAGATCAATGCCTTGGTATTGTTTTGTCGTTCAAGTTGGTGTACGTATTTTTGTAGACATATGACAATATAACTTAGTAGATCAAAGAATTCACTTCTAATACAAAAGTTTAGGTAATTACCTCACTTAAATATGGTCATTACCTAAACTTTTGATGGTCCACTCTGTCCATCTTTTGTGTAAATATATCATTGTCCTTTAGTGGATAAAATTAAATAGTTTAAATGTAAAAGTTTTTGGTAATTACCAACTTTGACTATAGTCATTACCTAAACAGTGTATGCTACAGTTTGTCCCTTTTTGTTTAATTATTATTACGTGGCTTTTAGGTAATTACCAAACATGCTTTGGGCATTACCAAACCTATCCAATCACAATCCATTCCCATTACTCATCAAAGCAATCCTATTGGGATTGGACAATCATCCCACTGGATCCATTAGGCCCAATACCTCACCAAATCCCATTGACTTGAGTTTTGGCCCCCCATTGTCCCTCGTACTAAAACACCCAAATTAACCACATATCATATGCTTTTAGGTAATTACCAAACATGCTTTGAGCATTACCACACCTATCCAATCACAATTCATTCCCATTACTCATCAAAGCAATCCTATGGGGAATGGACAATCATGCCACTTGGTCCATTAGGCCCAATATCTCACCAAACCCCATTGATTTTAGTTTTGGGCCCCCATTGTCCTTCCTTGTGCTAAAAAACCAAATTAACCCCAGATCATATGATTTTAAGTAATTGCCAAACATGCTTTGAGCATTACCAAACCAATCCAATCATAATTCATTCCCATTACTCATCAAAGCAGTCCTATGGGGATTGGAAAATCACACCACTGGGTCCATTAGATCCAATACCTCACCAAACCCCATTGACTTGATTTTTGGGCCCCCATTATCCCTCCTTGTGCTAAAAAACCCAAAATAACCCCATATCATATGCTTTTAGATAATTACCAAACATGCTTTGAGCATTACTAAACCTATCCTATCACAATTCATTCCCATTACTCCTCAAAGCAATCCTATGGGGATTGGACAATCATGCCACTTGGTCCATTGGGCCCAATACCTCACCAAACCCCATTGACTTGGGTTTTGGTCCCCCATTGTCCCTCCTTGTATTAAAAAGCCCAAATTAACCCCAGATCATATGATTTTAGGTAATTACCAAACATGCTTTGGGCATTACCAAACCTTTTTTTTTATCACAATCCATTTCCATTACTCATGAAAGCAATCATATGGGGATTGGACAATCATGCCACTAGGTCCATTAGGCCCAATACCTCACCAAGCCCCATTTACTTGAGTTTTGGGCCTCCATTATCACTCCTTGTACTAAAGAGCCCAAATTAACCCCAAATCATATGCTTTTAGGTAATTACCAAACATGCTTTGGGCATTACCAAACCTATCCAATCACAATACATTCCCATTACTCATCAAAGCAATCCTAAGGGGATTGGACAATCATGCCACTGGGTCCATTAGGCCCATTACCTCACCAATCCGCATTGACTTGAGTTTTGGACCCCCATTGTTCCTTCTTGTACTAAAAAGCCCAAATTAACCCCAGATCATATGCTTTTAGATAATTGCCAAACATGCTTTAGGTATTACCAAACCTATCCAATCACAATACATTCCCATTACTCGTCAAAGTAATCCTATGGCGATTGGACAATCATGCAACTGGGTCCATTAGGTCCAATACCACACTAAACCCCATTGACTTGAGTTTTGGGCCCCTATTGTCTTTTCTTGTACTAAAAAGCCCAAATTAACCTCCAATCATATGCTTTAAGGTAATTACCAAACATGTTATGAGGATTACCAAACAACTAAGTGGAGGATGTTCTCCTAATCACAATCCTTTATAATTACTCATCAAAGCAATCCTTGAGGATTGGACAATTATGCCACTAGATCCATTAGGCTCAATGCCTCACCAAACCCCATTGACTTGAGTTTTGGGCCCCCATTGTCCCTTCTTGTACTAAAAAGCCCAAATTATCCCTAATCATATGCTTTAAGGTAATTACCTTACATGTTATGAGGATTAACAAACTATTAATTGGATGATGTTCTCCCAATCACAACCTTTGTCATTACTCATTAAAGCAATCCTATGAGGATTGGACAATCATGCCACAGGGTCCATTCGGCCCAATACCTCACCAAACCCATTGACTTGAGTTTTGGGCCCCATTATCCAGCATTGTACTAAAAAGCCCAAATTAACCCCATATCATATGATTTTAGGTAATTACCAAAACTATTTTGGGCATTACCAAACCTACTTTGGCTTATTTGGATTAACACATTTATATCATATTGATTAATTTGTACTTAGGATTGTTGATTTCAATTGTTTATTTGAATATACTTTGGAATTGACGGTTTTGAGACTTCTCTTAGTTTCTGTTAAGCCTTGGTAATTACTGGAACCCCTTATAGTAATTAACTAAAGTTTTCGAAGTATTTGAAGGTTATTTTTCGTGCTTATGAACTGTTTGCTTCAAATCATGAATACAATATCCACCACATGCATTATGCACACTAAAACATACATATTATATACTAAACTAACATCCCATCAGTGTTAAGATTTTACATCAAACATCATAGTAATAAACAAATTACATGGAAAAGTGAAATCATATCCAAACATATGTCTTGTAAATAAAAATTATCCAAACTAGAAACTGAAGTTCATGAATATTATCCAAACCACAACCACGAAAATAGTTTTAAAGGGAAATAATGCATTGGCCACAACCTCATCTTTGAGAGTATTATGCTCCCAGCAAATGGCATCGACCAAGGTGTCGATGCGGTACCTGTCCATATCCTACATTAAGACAACAAGAACCAAGTTAATGAAACACCTTTTATGAAAAACAAATTGGTGCTAGGTAATGACTGAAAAACTATAGATCATTACATAAGACTGCAAGAAAACCAAATAAAGAGCTGTAGATGTTTTTGGTAGTAATTAAACATGTTGTGGTAATTACCAAATAACCCGAGACCACTACCTTCAAAAGCCGAGGGTTGTTCCAACCTCCAAATTCCTTTGTCTCCAGCAGCTTAATGACATACATCCCACAATCATATCTGACAATGATTTAACAATTAATTAACATGATTTCTTAAACCCAAGATCACTATGTTCACACTAGCACACTAAGATAAGAATTTTTAAAGTTATAAATGACCTATATGTTATTGGAAAATTACCCATTTTCCTGATCTGGAATACGAACAGATCTCAGTGGCCAAGTAGGCATATCCTCGATGTTCCTGCTGTATGCATCCTTCTTTCCAGTCGACAGAAATTCAGACAACTTCTTCACCTACGTTGGTCAAATTTAAAAAAAAATTAAACGACTCAAAATATTAACCCTTCATATAAAGTACTAATAAGATTTGTTTCGAAGTTAGACCTATTCCCCGGCATACTTAAATCGTTTTTTAGAATTTACCCCAGGATCCGAATCAAAGAAGTATGTACAACATTGCGGCAAAGAGATAATAATTAGGAACCAATGATTTGGGTCTGGCAACCACAGAGGAACAAGAAACTACATCATAAATATCGGGACCCCATTAAAAGAGAAGTTAAGAAAAGATCTTTTGCCTAAGGAGTGCATAGTGTATACCTGATGACATCGAGAAAGTACTGTAGACAGGTAGGTCATCTTAACAAGTGGATTATACGGCAATAGTCCTTGCTTCCCATCAGCCTGTTTTTTCTTATAAAAATTTGCTGGATCCATGTACTTAACAAAAATAACACATAGTAAATAATTAAAAAGTGTAAGGTAAATAAAATAAACATACTAACTAAATAATTTAAAATTATAAGGAAAATAAAAGATGAAAACATTTTCTATATAAATAACGTACTCGGAATGTTGTTGGGATGTAGAACAAAGATGGGTTTTTCACACTCACTCTAATCCCAGCTACATTGATAGCTTGTATGTGTGCTTAATATCAGTTAACTATTATGTTTATGTGTAATTAATCTAGTCACCTAGATGCCCATACCGTTTCCGTGACAAGCGATGTAGGATATAGAGTATGGAGGTCGGAACGTGTAGCCTGGATCCACTGAGAATAAACTAATAACTCACTGCTTGCCAAACAAACAAAATCACCTTACATTAAATAGTAATGACAAGCAAAGAAAGAAACTAATAAAAGAATTATCACAAAAACATACTCCATGTCCTTTGTGTCATCAAACATATACTCCACAATATCCTTCTGAGTCTTTTCTAATCCACGCAATACGTGACAGATTGTGATAATCCTGATCTTGAAATTCCACTTCACCTCATCCTAAATGCAATCATTGATGAAGAATTTTTTTATTACTTGTAAACAAGAAACGGTTATGTTTGGTTATTACCTAAACCTGTTTGGTAATCACCAAACAGGAAGATAGTGAAAACTGTATTTCTGTTTATGTTAAGTTATTACCTAGATAAGTTTGGGTAATGATCAACGTTGAATCAGTCCTGCTTGAATATTACCTAAACCTCTTTAGGTAATCCCTAAACAGTAAGAAATTTAAATCAGTCATGTTAGGGAAGTACCAAAACATTTTTAGGTAATCACCAAATTATATGAAAGTGAAAACTCAACTCCTGTCATGTTAATTCATCACCTAAACATCTTTAGGTTATAACCAAAATAAAATCACTAATTTTTACTTATTACCTTAACACTTTTAGGTTATTACCAAACAGTAACAAAGTGAAAAATGTACCTTAAGATTTTTGTTTTTCTTTCCCTTCACAGTAGGGTCTTTATCTTTGTCCTCTTCAGTTGGTGCTTTGGTAGTGTCTTCTGTAGGATTAGGCTCACCCTTTTGCTCCATAGGAGGCTCAGAGCTTTCCTTGGGCTTATTCTCAGACGAAGTCCCACCTACACCATTGCCTTAAGTTTCCTGACCCATTGTCATCATAATTGTCTGGTTCATTTTTCTTGTCCTTCTTTCTATCTCCCTCTGCCTTAGTCTTCGTTTCTTCATCTTCCTCCTCCTCAACCTTCTTTTCCTCATTCTCTTCCTTCTTCTCATCCTCCTATTTCTTTTTTCTTGCCTCATGCTTCTTCTCTTCCTCCACCTTCTCTTGTTCCACCTTTTTCTTTTTTTCTGTCTTCTGCTCTTCCTTGTTTTATTCCTCTTTCTTCTTATAAACATGTTCTTTCTATTTTGGTGCCTCTTTTTTTCCATTTCGCTTCACATCGCTTTCTTTCTCACTTCCTTCTTTCTCTTCAACACCCTTAATTGAGAGAATAGGGTTGCTTTTAACTAAGGACTCAACATCAACATCAGCAATCTCCTCAGCACCAATTACATCCTCCTTTCTTTTTTGAGTTTTCTTAATCTTTTGTTGTGGCTTACCCTTTTCAGGTTCTTTAGGCAATTGAGGTGTTTTTTTTAGATTTAGGTGTAACCTTCCAATCACTCTTTGTTGGTGTCGTACCCTTTTTGGATGTCTTACTCTCCTGAGGTAGATTGGCAAATGTCAACTTCTTTTTCCGTTGAGTCGGCTGCTGCACCTCCTCGTCATCGCTCTCACTAGCAGAATCCGTGCCAGCTTTCTCACTCTTAGGCATAGGGCTGACATCACTGAATTCTTCATCATTATCTCCATCATCATCGCCATCTGAGTTTTAGGCAACCTGTTTACTAGTTTCTTCTTCATAAACAATCAAATGATAAGATTAGAAACAATCAAATAATAATAATCAAAGCTAAAACTTCTCTAATTTATAACATTGCATCCTCAGATACAATCTAAAAAAAAACTTTTGTTTGGTCAGACTTTGTTTGGTAATCACCAACTCCGTTTTAGTAATTACCTAAACTTCATCACAAATGTATATGTTAGTCTGACTTTGTTTGGTAATCACCAAAACCTTTTTAGTAATTATCTAAACCTTTTCATACACAAACAAGTTCAACTGACATAGTTTCATAATCTCCAAAAGTGTTCTAATAATTACCTAACACTCGTCAGAATACAAGTACATAAGGTAATTACTGAAACTATTTTGGTGATTACCAACAATGTCAGACAATAAGTAGATGGAGTGTTAGGTAATCACTAGAATAAGTTTGGTGATTACCAAATACATGATAGGTAATCACCAAACATAGTTCATCCTATATATTTATCATGATATCTCATGAACCAAACCATACTCTAAATTTTCATATCGTTTATATTTTAACATGATAATTAGATTCTTGCATTTTATTTTATGAATGACGACATTGAGACATATACTTCGAATTTAAAAGGTTTAGAAGTTCAAAAACTACTTAATGTTTATCAAACAATACACTGGTAAACACCAAAAAAAGTTTTACGCAATCACTGAGAACTTTTATTATATCAACGTATACCATTATAACTACCATTATAATTCATTAACCAATCTACATAAGAAATTAGCATCTTATTTAACCACCATAGAGCCCAAATTAATGCAAGCATAACATATTAGATAAGAATTAAACTATTAGAGCATGGACCTTCAAGCCTCCATTTGAACATTTGGTTAAAATTCTGCGAGAGTTGGTCAATTTTGTTTAATATGACAAACTGCATCTTCAAGCAATTTGCCACGAAATCGCTCGGTAAATTTCCCTTGATCAACTCCTTCTCATTTTCATTCTTGTTCATCAACTTAGATAAACAAAACAACTTGAAAATGAAGGACTTAATGATAATTTATAAACTCACTTTCGGGGTTCTGTAAGAATCTTGCAAGTCAAGGACGGCGTCATTCAAGCGCTTGGTGTTGGCATCACTCCAGTCAACCACTCTTGGAGTCTTAAACCTTCAAATCTCGTCGAGGCCAGAAATTGAAGAATACTTAGTGAAAATCAACTGTTACAGATATAACAATTCCAAAATAAACATTTTTTTCCTCAAGGTAAACCATAGAATGGAAAATTTTATCATATACATTTTGCTTTAGACCTCACCTAAACATGTTTGGCAATTACCAAATACGTTAAGAAGATAAATTAATCAGCTGATTATGTTAAGATATGTCCCAAATCATTTAGGCAATGACATAAACAATCAGAGAAATTCCCAAACTCAGCAAGAACACTATATTGTGTTCTGAAGAGGTTTTGGCAATTATTAAAACTATTTTGCTGAGATTACCAAATAATGTCAGACCAACTTATATACTTCTGTTCTGAAGAGTTTTAGGTAATTACTAAAACAAGTTTGCTGATTACCAAACAATGTCAGACCAACTTGTATGTGTTCAAAAGAGGTTTAGGTAATTACTAAAACCATTTGGTTATTATCAAACAATGTTAGACCAACTATTATACATATGGAGAGGCAAATAAGTAATGAATACTTACCATCCAAAACAAGAAATAACCACCAACATTTGCATCGGATGGCTTGGCTTGAAATTTAGCCACTTCACTGACCGAAGTGTCGAAGATAAACATGGCGTAATTCCATTGCGGAATCATCACCGCATTAACCACAACATGAAGCCATCCCTCCTTGGGTTTACGATCAGGAGTGGGTAAAAGTAGTGCAGTCATCATGAAGAGGGTGAACAACGCCTTGAACAACTTATCGTCATGATCAAGTTTGCGTAGATTCACGGCCATATTATCTAAATCCATATTAGCCAACCCCATAAACCTTTCCTGATAATCGTCGTCAAGCATTTTACTCTCAATATCAAATCCTACGCTTTTAAACCCCAACAACCACTCCACATGCGTCGGGGTTATTATAGTTTGTTTCCCATGAATATCTATGATGTGCGTTTTAGGATCGAAGTGGTCAATCACCCACTTACACATTGTTTTCCTTATGACCTTGCAACTTATGGAAAACAAGTAATCAAAACCAAGTTGGATCAAAACGTTCTTCTTGTCTCTCGGAAACTTTTTAATGACATCAACAAACAGCTCAACATCTCCTAAAGTTGACCATGTACTCTGTGTGGATATTATAAAGTATTAATTATTAATCAAATAATAGAGTTTCTAAAAAGGCAACAAAAGTTCTTAAAGAATTATAGTTGCGTCCATACCTTGCTTGTGGATGCACTCGACATGTTGATTTGTCGTTTAGCAAGAGGTATGACAACTACCTCATCTGATTCGGGTTGCTTTCTCTTTGACATCGTGCCTAACAACATTAAGAGAATCTCAACATTTAACAAACATCACAATTACTTGATGGTTTTGATAATTACCAAAACAAATTTGGTAATTACCAAACTTATTATAGGTATCACCAATCAGATTTAGGTAATCACCATATGTTGCATCTTATTGATAAACATACCACATCTGAAGCATAAATAGCAACAAATTTAACAAATATATTACCTTAAGAATTCAGTGTGACAAAACTTTTTTGACACGAGAAGTTCTCAAATAATTAACCACCAACAATATACATCATAACCCAAAATTCAGTGTTACACAACTTTTTTGACACAAGATATAATTACTTATTTGACACAAGATATAATTATCCATTAAACTTTGAAGAAAAATCAAAGAAGTCCACAAATGAAACAACTCCAATAATATACATCATTCCCAAAAATTAAGGTAATTACCAATGCCCCATCAACTGCTAGCAAGCCCAAGCAACAATCATTTGCGTCGCACCTAGTGCCACATGCGACGCAAATGATGCTTATCTGCGTCGCATGTGGCACTAGGTGCGAAGCAAATGACTGAAATTTGCATTTTTTTCCCAGTTTTTTTTCCTCTCAAACTCACAATATTGCTCATTCTATTTATCTGGATAAATCAAGACATGATTCCAAAAGCAAATAATTCCCACAATATTATTTAAAATCACAATCGAATTGCTCATTAATATGTAAATATTAGATACAAATAAATTTCTGCATTAATATGTAAATATTAGATACAAACATATGTAAAAAGTATATACAATAGATACAAACAAATAACATTGTAAATATGTAAAAAAAATGTAAAATTAAAACTGAATCCAGAACAATAAAGGAACATTGTAGCCGACGTTTTCCGATGAGCTCGAAGGAGACGACTTCGAGAAGAACCAATTCCAGATCTGAAAGTTAAAAAGAAAATTCTAGATCTGAAAATAAACCATAAAAATGCCAAAAAGTAAACAAAAAAAAATCAGATATAAAAAATAAAAATAAAAACGATAGGATAAAAGTTTTTATTTTTCATTTGCATGAACTAAGTTTTTATTATTCAGATCTGAAAATGAAAAAATGAATTTTCTGATTTGAAAACTGAAATCGAAAATCAAATCTAAAAATGAAAAACAGATTAGATTTAAAAATTGAAAAAAATTTGAACCTGTCAAAGCCAGAGAGAAAACGGAAGATGATGTGATTCGTTCGCAAATATGTTCGTGCGCTGAAGTCGTCCGCTGAAGATTTGCTCGCTGAAGGTTCGTTCGCAAGATGTGATGCGTCGGAGTGTGTGAGAGTGAGAGAGAAAACGAAAGATGATGTGATTCGCCGGAATGTGAGAAGGCTCGACGGAGTGAGAGCGAGAGAGGAGAATCTGAGAGTGAGAGAATGTGAGAAGGGGCGTGCTTGAGAGAGATTTAGAGAGTGGTGATGTGACAAGGGGCGCTGGAGTTTATTTAGGTTAAATGTTTGGTTGGGCTAGCGCTCTTTATTCGTGGGCCGAGGATCTGCTTCGGATGTGCCATGAGGTCCAACGCAAATCTATTAGTCATCTGCGACGCATGAACTCACTCGTCCGATGCACATCGTTTGATACAATCCAGTCATGTGCCAGTGTGCGAGAAAGAGGGAGAATCATCTGCGTCGGACGTGAGGAGGGATCCGACGCAGATGACTATTTGCGTCACACGTGGGCTTCATGCGACGCGCATAGCTTCTGTTATGTGCGTTGCATTTTTGGCCCATCCTACGCACATAACTGTATCGCGTCGCATGCTAGTTAAATACAACGCACATAGGTCGTCTTTTGCGTCGATTCCCTGTTGCATGCGATGTAAATAAGTCTTGTATGACGTTTATCGTGTTGTGCGACGCGGATGGTGAGACGCAAATCGTCATTTTTGTACTAGTGTGTGCAGGTTTTCACGCCGGTGGTTTTTCACGGTGGCTATTAGGGAGGAGAGAGAAACGGAAAAAAAAACAGGGGATGATGTAGAGAGGAAAATGGCGGTTAGGGATGAGAGAGAAAATGAGAGTGAGTAAAGAATGAGGAAGAGTGGGAAGAGAAAAGGGGGGAAGAAGACTAAAAGGGGCGGTTTCCCCAAAATGAAAAAATATTAAATTTTTTTAACAAAAAAAAGGTAAAAGAAAATATAAATTTTTTTATGCCCTAACCTATATTTTCTGACTTTTGTTACACAAGCCATCAACTCAAGTCAATTCTAGGAAGTTAAGTTCAATCTCCATTGGAGGAAACCTTCATCCAATAAGAAAAAGGTTAGATTTTTTATATCCTAAATTTATAATTTTATTCTTAAACTATGAATTATTCAGTAATGTTACAAAAAGACTTTTTACTTCCATTATATGAAATCACAAAATCCTCAAAATATTATCATCATAACATTCATAATCATCATCTAAAGCATTAATTGTTTTTTTTATGGTTGTAACAACAATAAATGTAGTATTTGACTTTGAAAAAATTAATAAATGCTTTAGATTTAACTTTTATAATATTATAGTTCCACATAAATTAAAAGTAAAAAAAAAAAAGTAAACCCTAGAAATGGTGAACTAAACAAAGCATTATTTTCATTTTATTTTTGGGAACAAAACAACCAAAGTGAAGATTCTAAGTTTAAATAAAGTGGTGAAAGTTAGCTTTCTCTTTTAATGGTATTTTTTTTCCATAAATAGTGGTATAAATGTTTCCTTGTACAATTCATGTTTAGTAATGACCTGCATATATTTAGGTAGTTACCAAAAGTATGCAGAATTTCCTAACACAGTTAAGGAAATTCAAAAAGATAGGACAAGTATAAACCTAGCATTATTATAGCTATCATTAACTATTCATAAACCTATAAATACTAGCGTAATTAGATGAAAATCTACAATTCATAACACCAAAACAACTTCTAGATTTTTTTGATAATCACCAAACATACATCAAGTAATTACCAAACACAAGTGAGGCAACACTAGCATATATTACCAAACACAGTTAAGGAAATTGAAAAGTCTAGAACTAGTATAAACCTAGTCTTATTATAGATATCATTAAAAATTCATAAATTCCACAACACTAGGATGCATAGATTACATGAAAAGTTCCAATTCATAAAATCACTACAATTTCTGGAATGTTTTGGTAATCATCAAAACTAATCAGGTAATAACCAAACACATGATTGCATTGGTATTGCGCTTAATTTTTATGATTGCATTGGCATTAGCAAATGATAATGATGCAGATTTCTAATTACATTCAACATTTTGCATTTAGACGTTATTGGAGTGCGTATGAACAATACGTAAACTCATGGCATCAACGGAGCATAATGAACATATAGATGGCTTGGATGACTTGGAGTTTACTCAAAAACATGATATAGAAGACGAAGCTATTCATTCACCAAGGTCCGTAAAGGGTAACGATACTCAACATATTGGTGACTTGGATGACTTGGAGAATACTTACAAATTTCACGAAGAAGACAAAGCTCGGGATACACCTAACTCCCCGATGGATGAAGATATTGACGACACTGATACTTTCTTTGATGTGGAGTTTTGGGAGAAATTTGACAAAGATCTATAAGATTTCGATGAGGAAGATATGAAGTGATTATACTTTGACACTCTTGAAAACTGTGTTCGGTTTTATATATTGTATGCCAAGGTTAAAGGATTTGGAATCCGACACAAGGCCCCAACTAAGAGTGCAAGTGGTGATCACTTCACCTCAAAAACCATATGGTGCAATAAGCAAGGATTTTGAGATAACCAATATTTGGAAAATCCAAATAGGAAAGGTTCCGAAAGAGCACTTACAAGATGCAGTTGTCAGGCGATAGTTAAGTTCAAATGGGATAAACTTCAGGAAAAATATTTTATTAAGAAAAACGATGTCCACAATCATGATCTTGTTCCCTCATACCAACTACCATTCTTAAGGTATTTTCAGTATGGGTTCATTACATTTACTTATTTCAACATGATGTTTCTTAAGGTATTATCTTCACTATTAGGTAATTACCACAACTTGTTTGGGTAATGACCTAAACTTATGGTAATGATTTGGATAAGCAACTTGTTTGGAGTTTGGTGTGGTTGATAAAATATAATGATAAATACGAAGTGGTTGAACTATGTTTGGTGATTACCTATCCTGTAGTTAGTAATTACCTAACCTGTCCTGAAAATGAAAATGTTTGGAGTCTCTAGTTCTTTTTCATTTGGTAAATACCAAACGTTTGGTGATTACCTATCACTCCATGTATTTATTTTAGTGATTACCTGAGTTGCTTTTGAATACTACCAAATATGGTCAGTAGGTGGAAATATATGATCAATAAACATGATTTATATCATAAAATGTGCCATTGTGTGGTTCACATTGACAATTAAAAAATGGGACTGTACTTTGGGCTTTTCCATTTGGTACCCAAATTTTTTTGGATTATATATGGTACCAGTATAGTTTGGACTTATTCTCTAGCGTAACATTATGTTAAACAAAACATTAGTTTGGGGGTTGAATAGGATTAGTGGTTTGTCTAATTTTGCATAATTAAGCTTTTGGGAGTCATTTTTAACCTTAACGACCAAATTTAAGGTTCAATTTGGTAAAAAAAAAAAAACACACAAGTAGGCATTTCCTAACACGTAAACGAGCTTCTAGTCGTTTTTCTCCAATTTCGATTTCAAATTTGACCCATAAGAGCCAAAATTACTCCCAAACTTTAGCTGAACAATTCTCGATACACAATACACGTAAACAAGGCAAACTACTAACCCTATTTAACCCAAAACTAATGTTTTATTTAACATAATGTTAGGGTAGATAATAAGTCTAAACTATAGTGGTACCATGTAAAATCCAAATAATAATTTTAGTACCAAATGGAAAAGCCTAAAGTACGATGGTACCAAATGAATTTTCCCTTAAAAAATTAACAAGTTATGATAATCATTTTTTTACAGCCACTATCGTAATATTTCCGAGGCTGACAAGAGTCGTATTAAAGCCATGATCAATTCGGGAGTTTGTCCTTGTGTAACTACGCGGAATTTCGTTCAAGAAGTAGGAGGTCCGGACAAAGTTTCTTTCCTAGCAAAGGACATGTATAACACTATTAACCAGTTGGAAAAGGAAGAAATTGGCGATGGTGATGCAGAGGCGGTAATGGCATACTTGCTATGTGCACGAACGCATGACACTGACTTTTTCTTAACATACACACGGGACAAAGACAAAAGCTTGGAGAAGATGTTTTGGTGTGAAGGGACGTCCCGCCGCGATTACAAAACATTTGGTAATGTCATTGCTTTTGACACGACTTATAAGTGCAACGCTTAAAATAAGCCATTAGTTGTTATCGTCGGCATCAATCTCCATGGGAAAACAGTCCCATTCGTTGTTGCTTTGGTTTCAGATGAAACAACGATGACCTATAAATGGGTTTTGGAGTAGTTGATCCAATGTGGGGAAGGAAATATACCACACACGGTCATAACTGATGGGGACAAGGCCATGGCTGTTGCAATCAAGATTGTCCTACCAAATGCCCATCATAGATTATGTTTGTGGCATTTCATGTGGAATAAAAAAAATGGAGAAAACAGTTTGGCAGCGGCTTTATGAAATGCGCTGAAAAATGTCGAACAAGAGAAATTTGAAGATGTGTGGCGTGAACTTGTTGTATAGTACAAATTGCATGACAAACAATGGGCTAAGGATTTGTACAATGACAAGGAAAATGGAGAGAAATATTTATGCATGGCCAGTTTTTTGCCGGTAAGAACAAATCAAAATTATTTCCTCCATGCATAGCTTTCTAATGTTTAGGTAATTACCATACCTTGTCTAGGTGATTACTAAACAGTGAGTACCAACTTCTTAGTACACACTGAAGATCACTGTGAGAGTTTAGTAATTACCTAACATGTTTTGGTAAGTACCTACCTTGTTAAGTAACTACTTATGCTCGTTCCAGTAATTACCTAAATTATTCTTGTACAATTTTCTCACTTATTGAACCAATGAATAGGTATGAGAAGCACACAGAGATGCGATTCAATGAATCGCACTTTGAAGACTGTTCTTGGAACCAAAATAAAGTTGTATAATATTGTTGCATTGTACGACATAGAACTAAAATGAATCAGATTCACTGAGATAGAAGATGATTACATCACGGAACACACATCTCCTGTAGTCAAAGGAGTCTTGAAGAATGTCAAACAACATGCATCAACTATATATACGCGGGGTGCTTATAACATGATGTGCAAAGAACTTTACTATGAAAGAATGCACGTCGTCATTGATACTCAAGTTGAACATTTCCATCCCGATGGTCTAGTTACATGTTATTGGCTATCAAACTCCGAGCATAAAGATGCACAATACATTGTTGCTTATTATAAAAGAATTGAGACAATGTATTGTTGTCGTATGAGGTTTGAATCGATTGGTTTCCCATGTCACCACATGTTTGATGTCATGAAGTTTGCTTATTTTGATCAGATTCCGGTGGGAAATATTCTCCGTCGATGGACAAAACATGCAAAGACAATCTGTGATCCAAGCGAGGCCATGGATCAATTCATGAGCGATGACGATGCCGCTATACTTGGACGGTTTGCCTATCTCACATTGGAAGAAAAAAAACTTTGTAGGGTGTATTCCAAAACGTACAAGTCATCACAAAAGCTGAAGGCAACTTTCTTCAAGCTTCAGTTGTCTGCTCCACCAGAGATAAATGACCATACCTTAATTTCAAGGGTTTTGGTAGGTTTAAATGATCCTAAGGTAGTGTAGGCAAAGGGTAAGCCAAAAAGGAAGAAGGCAAAATGTTTGTTCAATGAGCCCTCCACGCCTTAGAAGAATGCGGAGGAGAGCGAAACTGTGTCGTTTGACCTCAACAAGACACCTTCCGTTACTCTGCACAAAAAACTCGAGACAAGCAACTCCCCTAGACTTAGCGACATCCTAAAGAATCATATGCCTAGAACATTTATACCTGGAGAAGCAGCAGAGTGCATTTCGTGCTATGAAGTTTCTCACTTTAAGAAGGATCCCCTAGTTTTTGATTGGGGGCCCCAACCATTTTGGTAGTTATAATTGCTAGTTATTGGTTGGTGCCCGCAACCATTTTCGGAATCAGGATTTTTTTTGTATCTCTTTCTGGATCATGATTTTTGTTTGTATCTTTTGGAAAGCTATACAAAGCAGTGTCTGACATTGTTTGGTAATCATCAAAATAGTTTTAGTAATTACCTAAACCTCTCCACAAAAGTATTAGTTGGTCTAAACCTGTTTGATAATCACAAAAATGTATTTAGTAATTACCTAACACTCTTCAAAACACAATTACATAAGTTGGTGTGACATAGTTGGTAATCACCAAACATCATCAAACTGATAAGCCTATTATTCATTTGAGATATGAACCCGCTGCTTTAATAGCTATTATTTTTTAAAAAGTTGATTATTTGATGACTAAGCAAATCACCAGATAAATGAATATTTACATATTAATCGCAATTTCAGATAAATGATTTTTTACACTTTGTTTGTGTTTGGTGATTACCAAACTAGTTTAGGTAATACCTTAACATACACAGATACAGTTTTCATTACCAAACAGGTTTAGGTAATTACCAAGCCTACAAACAAGAAATCACAAAATATAATTATAAGTTTTACTACCAATAAGCAAAGGAAACATTGGCCACAAAAGCTATAATACCAACTACCTAAACAAACATTATCATTGAAACCAAATAGAATTCATAGATCCTAATTATAAAACCATATTATAAATATCTAATTCAAGCATCAAATATTACGCATCAATTTAAGTCTCGGGGTCAGAGGCATAGGTCTTGTTTGCTTCTCCATCATTTTCCTCTTCTTCTCCATCACCATTACCCTCAGCATGATCAGAACCTGTGTACATTTAATAATCAATTCAATCAAATATATTGAGATTAATAAAAACTGGTAACGATTGAAAATCATTACCTGAAATTGGCATAGTACCTACTGCAAATTTTTTAATAGTTAGTAATACCTAAACATGTTCAGGTCATTACCAAACTATGTTAGATAACATAATCCTAAAAGTTAGTAGATGACCTATCACCAACTTTTTAAGTTTTAGGAAATGCCTAACAATGTTTTTAACATAGGTAATATCTAAACATGTTCAGGACAATTCTAAACTATTTCATATTACATAATCCTAAATTTATCAGTCCTAGGTAATGCCTAAAACTCTTTTGGTGATTACTAAATGTTGGCAGATGACCTATCACCAACTTTTTAAGTTTTAATAATGCCTAAATATATTTATGTCATTACCAAACAATATTAGATTACCTTATTCCACGTTTATATATTATGTAGTGGCCTAATAAACGAAAAAGTATGACTTTAATAACCAATTTAATAATTATTACCATAATTTTCATCTCCGCTATCTACGTTTTCCTCTTTTGCCTGTCGAGGCCCCGTTGGAGTGGTCCATTTCATCACCTCCATATGCATCCTCTTCCTCAGGTCATGCATGAAATCATCGGGAAAAAGTTCCGGATATGCACGTTTCAGCATTTCTTGAGCCATTTTGGCCTCCACATGGACATGATGTGTGCTACTCAACGTCTCAGCAACATTTCTCCTAATCGATGGAATAACTGCACCAAACTCTTCTCCACTTGGCCCATCGCCCCTTTTCTTCTCCCCTTTGTCAGCTACAAGTCCACCCCTCTTTTTAACCTTCACCCATTTATCAACCGCTTCATCAAAAGTGAAGCCTAGAGTATGACTAAATGGTCCTATAGTCAAATGGATTATGCCCCATGTCCTTTACAACCTCATATTTCAAATCCACTTTAAATTTAGTAAAAATCGCAATCAACCACATGCCATAGGGGAAACAAGACTTACGACCTTCTGATCTACTTATATAGGACATTAGCTCCACCATGAAACGCGTCATGTTCATTTTTTTCTTTGAAATGACTAAATACATAATGAACATGTCAGCCCACGTTAATGTTGATTTCCCCCATATCCAAGCATTGAAGGACTGCTGAATGACAAGAAGGAGGAAATGAGTCTCGAGAGGAAGCTCATCAACTTGAGGCTTACGGGTCCTGTCGTCTTCATCATACATCAACAATAACTTGTTGCACTTTTGAACATCAAAATCCTCGACTTCACCGGGTTTGTTATCGGGGTAATCCCAGTCACCATCGACAGGAAAACCAAGAATTCTTTCAAGTTCTATATCATCGAACGAGATTTCGACACCTTTCACCCAAGATGTTACTCTGCCATCATCAGTGTCATCGACTTCAAAATGGGTGTAGAATAGTTTCACAAGTTCAGGATAGCAAGGAAACATAGTCTGGAGTAGTCTATGCCATTGTTGGTATGAAAACCAATCAAAAAGGAAGTTTGCATCGTTAGTTTCCAAAGACCCAAAGTCCACTGTCCTACCTGAGTACACCTGACGTGTACCAAAATTTTTTTTGTAACGTTGAGCATGGTCTGGGGTGCGAAACTTTTTTGTTTTTATCAACATTGGTTTCGGGAACGATAGGATCAACACTCGAAAAGACATGTTTCCTTTTCTGTGACCTCTCAGAAGTAGATGCCTCTTGCGTTTTTTTAGCTTGTCTTTGTCTATATGAACGAGGTGGGGAAGGAGGTGGGGATTCTTCGCCTTCCTCGAATTCCATATAATCTGAATCATCGCCAGCATTCTCGTAGGCCTCATAGCTGTCCTCTTTACCCTTGCCATCTCATTGCCCAAAAAAAAAAATATTATAAGCATATTACACATACTGATAGGTTTGGTAATAACCAGACATGGTTTTGGTAATCACCAAATATATTCAGGTAATCACCAAATACAGGTGAGGCAATACTAGCATAAATTACCAAACACAGTTAAGGGAATTGAAAAGGCTAGGACAAGTATAAACCTAAACTTATTATAGATACCATTTAATATTCATGAACCAAAAAAATTTAGCATAGATTACATGAAAAGTTATAATTAATAACATATCCACAATTTCTATAAAGTTTTGGTAATCACCAAACATACATCAGGTAACTACCAAACACAGGTGAGGAAACACTAGCATGAATTACCAAACACATTTAAGGCAATTGTCAAAGATAGGTGAAGTATAAACCCATCCTTATTATAGCTATTGTTTTGTCCTCTTCTTGTCCAACAAGTCAGCTGTAGGCTGAGCTTTCTTGTCTCGCAAGTAAACGAATTCCTTTAGATGTTCTTCAGCTGGAGACTTGTGCAACGATGCCTAAATCCGCTTAGTCCTTAGCTTGGGCTTCGCTCCCGAAGCTGCAAAAAGGGACCCACCCTGGAGGTTTGGGTGGTGGTTCCCCCTCCGATACTTAAGTCAGATATCAGGAGTGGTAAGAGAAAGTAAAGATAGAGAGAGAAAGTGAGAGAGTATTTTATCAGAGTAACTTTGCACTGTTTGCATTGAATGCCTTTTCTCCTGATTTCTGGGGTATTTATAGTGATAGCAAGATGACAGCTAACCTGAAAATCTGCCCTACAATAGTGGCCTCTGATTGGCTGAGGAATCAGATCATGACACGTGGTGGGCCATGATTTGTGAGGGTTTATCAACTACTCTCCTGCAGCCACCTCACAGAAGTGGGCACTGCCTACCTTTTGGGCCAGAAAACATAACTTTTAACCCAACTGAGCATAACCCAAAGATTAAATCTAGGGGAGGACACGTGTACGGTTCTGATGAGCCCAAGTGTCTGAAAAAGGACCGTAGAAGTTAGGCTACAACATTTGCCCCTAAAAGGGTTTTTACTGTCGGCCCATCTGACGGTTTAGGCCCTTTTATCCAAGATAGCTTCAGCTGGCCCTTCTAACAGTTTAGGCCCTCTTACCCAGGGTAGTTGCATTTGAAATGAAGAAAGTGACGCGCCTTTTCCTGGGTTCTACCGGTCATAACCGACCGTTGCACCCTTTCTTCGGTCATTCTTGACCGGCTCCGCAGGTTTCTTACTCCTCTATAAATATCCTTGGTGTGAGAACATTTAATCATTTCACACTTCGAACGAATTTTTCTAGAGAGAGAAGCTCTGCGAATTTTCTAGAGAGAGAGAGAGAGATCGTCCGGCCTCAACTTTCTTCACCGAATCGTCCAGGCATCCTAGCAGGTATCTTTTCTTTGTTCTTTTCATTCTTTATTCTTTATTTTTTCTTAGAAAATCAATAAAATGGAATCATCTTTGTCAAATAATCCTAGCCGACCAAGAGCTAGTCTTAACCCTAGAACCGATACTTCTTCTTCGGCGCATTCTAGAGTTGGGCCTCTTCTGGCCGAGTACATATTTTTTTGTGGTTTTGGCCGAGAAAGTCAGACGACCCAGTCTTTACCTGTGCAGGGTAATCTGGCGCGCGTCAAGCAAACGGCCCGTCTAAGACGAAAAGCAATAATCCCGTCAAATAGCTCAGATATGGAGGAATCCACTGGACGGGTGTCAGATGAGGCAATAGAGGTCCAAAGTGCTTAGCCTTTGGGCGGGCCTCCTTTTGACCATAATGTAGAAGACTCCGAAATAAAACCTGAGACCAGTACTTCTGGCAGGGACGCCGATATGGCGGAGACCGGCGAAGGTAATAACGGTAGCGAATCTGAGGCTGTCGAAGAATCAGACGAGGCTTCCACTACCTCGTCGGAGATTAGAAGACGTTTAGGTCCCCTCTCTGACCCTGGCTTCATTTTGGTCAACAGTAAATGGTTAGAGAAACTAGGACCAGACCCTAATTACTTATCGTCCTTCATGCCCATGCCGGGCTTTTCCTTTGTCATCCCAAATAAGGACGCGACGATACTGAGCGCTCCAAAGAACCACTTCGCTGTCTACAAACTAGCTCTGGACGCGGGATTGAGGTTCCCACTCCACGACTTTGTTGAACAAGTGATGCAGCACTACCACATCGGCCATAATCAGCTGGCCCTGAACGCTTGGCACAACGTCCTGACGTTCATTGCCGTCTGTGAGCTGCGCGGCTTAGCCCTTTCCCTTCAAGCCTTTACACATATCCATTATGCGGCAAAGGTACCTGGGGCCGTGGATGGAGCATGGCTCAGCATCTGCAACCATCCAGGCTTCATGACTGCTTGAGGAAAACCGTCAAAGATGCACGAATGGAAAGCCGACTTTATCTTCTTATGGTCGTCCAGCGACTATGCCACAGAGAGCTACAAATATTATAATAGATCCGTCACGTATACTGGGCGGAAGCAGTCTTGGCTGGAGTTGGAGGACAGCTTTGACGAGGAGGTGGTGGAGTACTTCAGAGTAAATGAGTACTCCAGGCCCGGCCAACGATCTTTTAAGGGACCATCTAACTGGATACCCTTTAAAGAAATGTTTTACCAGGATGACTTCTTGGTTGCCGCCGGCTTACGGTTGACCGAAGATAGAGGTATACATCAAATTCACCAAGTAAAACCTCTTCGTTTATAGCACATCGGACTAACCATTTGTCATTTATCTTTTGCAGACTCGGCCAGAAATCGTCTCAAGGCCTCTTGGACGGGCGAAATAAGCATGTCTAAATTTACTGACAACTTATGGAAGGAGTATGCCAAGAGCAGCGCCGAGAAAAGGGCTGAAACACTGGTAACACAATATATGTATATAGATTTTTTTTTTGGACGAGTATCATTCTTACTCATAACATTTGGACGAGAATCACCCGAGGAAGGAGAACGTCCAAGCACCAAATGTCCTTCTCTTAGACGAGAATCACTTGACGAAGGAAGGCGTCTGGACTTGGACAGCCACCTCCAAATGTCCTTTTCTTGGACGAGGTTGGCATGAAGAAGGAAAACGTCCATGCTTGGACGACCACCTTCTTTGAGCCATCCTCGTCTGCGATTTTGAATAATCTTGGACGAATACCTTTTGGACTCGTCCAAGGATCCTTTTTTTTTCTTTTTTTTTTTGGACGAGGATAACATGAAGAAGGAGAACGTCCATGCTTGGATGGCCACCTTCTTTGAGCCATCCTCGTCTGTGATTTTGAATAATCTTGGACGAATACCTTTTGGACTCGTCCAAGTCTTTTTGGACGAGGTTAGCATGAAGAAGGAAAACGTCCATGCTTGGACGGCCACCCTCTTTGGGCCATCCTCGTCTGTGGTTTTGAATACCTTTGGACGAGTACCATTGGAACTCGTCAAAGGCTTTGTTATTTTTATTGGGCGAGGTTTTCCTGAAAAAGGAAAACGTCCATGCTTGGACGGCCACCTTCTTTGGGTTATTCTCGTCTGAATTGCTTTAAGTGCTGAAACTGAGCGAAGGGGTGATTTCCGGTCCCTGGACGAGGGTCATTTTAGTCCGTCTACCATTTGGACGGCCTCCTTCTTTGCATTAACTTCGTCTGAGGCTTTACATCTAAACATTTTAGACTTTTCTCTCTGGACGTTCATTGTTTTAACTCGACCATATTTTGCAGAGAAATGCTCCAACAAACTAACTCCCCCCAGGGAAGTCGTCTTCGTCAAAAAGGAGACCTACGGCGGCCGCAGACCAGCCTCCGGCAAAAAAGCCTAAGGGCTTTACGAGAAAGAAGACGGAGAAGGCTACTCCATGTGGGGTTGGAGAAAAATCCATGCCTCCCCCAAAAGATAAGGCTCTTAAAGAGGAGCCTTCTGCTGCCGTTCCGGCCGAGGAGGGGAAGAGTTCTAACCCCACCGGTCAGTTGGACGCTTTGCCTTCTGACTTGGCAGAAGCCAGGCTAGAGTCAGCATTGGCTTTGGTTGTTCCAGGGCAGGAGACGGCGGCTGAGAACTACCAGGGCTTGAGCGGCTCGGTGGCCAAACTGGTGCCGCAGATGCCGCTAGCTATTAGGACGGCATCAATCTCGTCTGGTAAGTCGTATTACCCGAATATAGTTAGGACGATGCGGGCCGGTGGACGGTCCATGAGTCCGTCCAATAGACAAGCCATCGTCTTTCCTATCAAGAGAACTGACTCTCCCCCTCTTTCAGATAAGAGCAAAGGCCCCGCTATACCCGCAACTCCTCCTACCATAGACTCGGACGAGGAGTCTTCTCCTGCTTTTGCCAAAATGTCAAAGGCTGAAAAGGATCGGCTTAAGCAGGAGCTCTTCAAGTGTTTTCCTGAACCCTATACCGAAGGATTAAGGGTAGCATCGGCCGGGCATGTGGGCTACATGTCACAGCTTGCTGCTGAGTATAACTTACTGCCACTTTGGTTTAATACTTGTGTATATTTATTTCCTTTTTGTAACTCGTCTAATGACTTGTTTGGTTTTTATTGCAACAGCTTTTTGCTCGCAGCATGCTTACTAAAGAATGGGCAAGGGACTTGAGAAAAGAGAATAAGAAGCTCGTGCACCTTGCAACAACGGCAGGCGACAAGGCCATTCATGACATTGAGATGGCTAATACCCTTCATCGTCTGTCACTGGACGCTTTGGAGAAGAGATCAGCAGACTTGGAATCCACGAACAAGAATTATCTTGTTACCATCAACGATCTGTACACGGAGCAAGATCGCCTGAAGATGATCATATATATTGTCTCTACAGATCTAAAGGGTGAAAGAGATGCTGCTCTTCTTGCCGCTGTCCAGCTGAGGAGGGAGAATATACTCCTAAGGGCGAAAACTGCCCGTCTAGAGAGGGAGGCGGCCCAGGCCTTTGACGATGCCAAGGAAGGGTTGGCTCAAGTCGTGGAAACGTCTAAGGAATGGGTCGTCAAGGCCTTTGAGATGTTGGCTGAAGCTGATAAAGTCCCCAGCTTCATTCGTCGTCTGGAGTATCAACAGAGTGTCCATCAGGCTATGGTATGTGCCGAGGAACCTCCGGAGTTTTTGGACTTCGACGACGAAGCTGCAGCTGAAAAGGAGGGCCCTGAAGACGACCAAGAGACTCGTGCTGAAGATGATGCCTAGTTTTAGGTTTATTTTTCTAAGTTTCTTGGCTTGTCTGCCGTTGTAGTCTTAGCTCTTCAGCCTTAAGTTGTACATCTTTTGCCAATGATATATATGAAAGACTTTTTGCCAATTGCTTGTCTCTTATTTTCTTAAATTCCATTTTGACCAAGTATAACATTAACTTCGTCCTGATTGTGGGACGTCCAACACGGATGTTTTAAGGAAAGAGCAACATGCTTGCCTTTAGACGATCGTAAATCTTTTAAAACAGACTTGTCAACTCTCGGCCTTGCTCTTGGACGATCAAGGTTCTATGGACGATTTGTAAAACACATCCTTGAGAAATTAATATTCTTGTCTTGGACGATGGTGAATCTTTCGAAAAAGTATTCAAGTACTTATTGACATTCGTCTTGAAACTTTGGATGGTTTGCAAAATAGATATAGTTTAAAACTGCCATCCTTGTCCTTGGACGATTTTGACATTCGTCTGGGACTGTAGGTGGTCTTCACTTTCAGATGAGTCTTGCCTCAAGGAGGAAAGCGGCCTACTCATATGGTTTTTGTGGACTAGCCATAGTTTAGCCGTTTTCCTCGAGTTGGTAACACTCGTCCTGCAGCATTTATTGCCTGTTATCCTGGTTTTCTGGACGACCTTCCCTCTGTTAGCTCGTCTTACAGGCTTGTCTTATCCCCCCACCCTTCTTGGGCTAGGCTCAACCATATATAGTGGTCAAGCCAGTCCAAGAAGGAGAGCAGCCAACATTGGCTAAGCCTGCAGAAATCGCTGAGGACGAGGCTTAGATACATGGTCTGACCATGTCTTAGCCGCCTTCCTTGAGGGAACAACACTCGTCCGGAAGTAGTGATCCCTTACTAGGGTCTTTACTACTTAGCTGTCCATGTATGTGAAAGTAAGTATCCTTCACTAAGGGCTTATTTCTGGGCAGCCTTCACTTAGAGACCTTGACGTTTCTGTTACTAGAGATTTTGCCAATTTGATTTCCATTTATGTATTGTCAACCTTTAGGTTGGTATGCTTTTGGCCGGTCTCCTCGAGGGAGTGATGTTCGGCATCATAGTGAGTATTTTTGACGCTTTAATGTTTTTGCTCCAAGTTATTGTCTCTTTTAGACTAGTAACTGATTTAATGCCCCAAAGAGAACTAACTTGGTGGGAATAAACAAAGGCGATTATAAAGCAGAAATTGTATTATATGAATTTTGCTTGACTAAATGCCAAGATACATGTATACAATTCTTTTTTCTAGCATGTGCCGTGGCACTTGGGACTTACTACAAACTACCAGCTAGATTCCTGACGATGAATTGAGTTAAACGTGGTACTTCTTCAGGTTATCTCAGTTCCAAGTGCGATGTATAACTCGTCCATCCATATCTTGGAGACGAAAAGTTCCACTGCGGACCTCTTGGATAATCATATAAGGTCCTTCCCAATTTCGTGTTAGCTTCCCCATCTCTTTAGCTCGTCCAACTGCCTCCGTCTTCCTTAGAACAAGATCCCCCACCTTGAGTGGTCGTCTAGCGACTCTCTTGTTAAACTCCCTAGCCATTCGCAGTTTGTACAATTGCATTCTTAGCAAGGCATTGCCCCTGACTTCTGGCACTTGGTCCAAAGCCGTGCGCAATGCAGCCCAGTTGGCGTCTTCCGGGTATAGCATGACTCGCAGGGTGGGTTCTTCAATTTCAATGGGCAAGACGGCTTCAGTGCCATAGACTAACATGAAGGGCGTCTCCCCTGTAGAATTTTTGGCGGTTGTTCTGATGGACCATAACACTAGCTGGAGTTCTTCAATCCACTGCCCCTTGGCATTATCCAACTTCCTTTTGATTCCATTGGAGAGAATCTTGTTGAAGGACTCGACTTGCCCATTGGCTTGCGGGTGGGCGACTGCAGCGAAGTGAGCTTTGATTTCTTTTTCCGCCAACCAATCTTTCAGTTTAGGCGTCTCGAACTGTGGGCCATTATCAAAGACGATGGACTGAGGCATGCCAAAACGAGTTATAATGTTTTTTCAGATGAAGCCCTTGACATCGTTTGTTGTTATTCCTCGCATGGCTTCAGCCTCTATCCATTTAGTGAAATAGTCCACTGCAACTAACACAAACTTCTTTTGCCCAACGGCCACTGGGAAAGGTCCCAGGATATCCATGCCCCATTTGGCAAAAGGCAGAGGGAACAAAATGGGAGTTAAGTAGTTGGACGGCTTCTGATGCAGATTTCCATGCTTCTGACAACTATCACACTTCTTTGCATAGACAAGGGCATCCTCCTTTAGGGTAGGCCAGTAGTACCCCGTCCTTAAAGCTTTTTCACCTAACGCTCTTCCCCCAATGTGAGATGCACAAGCTCCTTCATGAAGTTCTTTCAGAACCTCTAGACCATCTTCTTTGGTGATGCACTTGAGGAGAGGACGGTTGAATGACTTCTTGTAAAGGGTCTCATCCCATAGTTCAAACCACTTGTCTTGAGCCTTCACATACTTGGCCTCCACGGGGTCTGATGGCAACCGTCCTATTTTCTTGTACTCTATTATGGGCTCCATCCATACTGCTCCTCGGCTAAGAAACATGATTTGTTCTTGGTCAATACTCTTTTTGGGTTTGACTTCCCAAAAAACAGTTCTTGGTACATCATCCTCAGCCGAGCTGGCTAATTTTGAGAGAGCATCAGCTTGATGATTTTCTGACCTTGGCACTTGGCCGGGAACAAATCGCTTCAAAGGCTCAATCTCATCTTTGATCAGACGCATATATTTACTCATCGATGCTTCTTTACATTCAAAATCCCCATTGACTTGACTAACGACTAAGAGCGAGTCCGATTTTGCCTCAATTTCCAAAGCTCCTGCCGCTTTACACATTTTGATTCCAGCTAGAAGTGCTTCATATTCAGCTTCGTTATTGGACGCTTGGAATTGGAATCTTAATGCATATTCAAACTTGTCCCCTTCTGGAGATTGATAAATGATTCCTGCTCCACATCCATTAACTGTGGACGACCCATCAACCATGAGCGTCCAATGCTTCCTCCCTTCAGCTGGATCAACTACTGGTTCTACAGTTGGCCGAGTAAGCTCAACTATAAAATCTGCCAAGGCTTGCCCCTTAATGGCTTTCCTTGGTTCAAATGATATGTCAAACATGTTAAGCTCAACAGCTCATTTTAACATTCGTCCAGCGGCTTCCAACTTCTGCAGAACTTGCTTCAAGGGTTGGTCAGTGTAGACGAGTATACTGTGAGCCAGGAAATAGGGCCTTAACATTCTGCTGGCCATGACGAGGGCCAATAAACTTCTCAACCGGAGTGTACCTGTTTTCCGCATCCTTGAGCACATGACTCACAAATATATTGGTACTTGCACGAACTCTCTTTCAGCCAGCAACACAGCACTCACGGCCTGAGTGGACACAACCAAATATACAAACAATTTCTCCCCCTCGGCTGGACTGACCAACCTAGGCAGCTGCCGAAGGTGATCTTTGACTTGCTTAAGCGCTTGCTCAGCCTCCACTGTCCACTCAAACTTGGCCTTCTTCTTGATGCGAAGAAGTGATGGCACTTGTCGCCTGACTTGGACAAGAAACGTCCGAGGGCGGCCAAGCAACCCGTCAGTCTCTGGACTTCCTTTATCTTTGACGGAGATTTCATGTCTAGAATGGCTTGAATCTTTTTCAGGTTGGCTTCTATTCCCCTTTGATTTACCAAGAAACCTAAGAACTTCCCCGACAAAACCCCAAAGACACATTTCTTGGGTTTAAGCTTGTGTTTATACTTTCTGAGGGTTTTGAAAGTTTCTCTTAAATCACTTACATGACTTTCTTCTTGTCTGCTCTTGACTATCATATCATCGATGTAGGCTTCCATATCTCTTCCCAATTGTGGCTGAAAAACCGCATTGATCAATCTTTGAAATGTACGTAGACCAAATGGCATTCTCAACCAGCCATATAGTCCTTTTTCAGTAATGAAGGACGTTTAGTCCTGATTCTCTAGCCACATGGGAATTTGATGGAATCCTGAGTAAGCGTCCATCAAACTTAACAAAGCATGGCCGGCTGTGGAGTCTACTAGACGATCTAACTTAGGCAGCGGGAAGCTGTGCTTGGGACAAGCCTTGTTGAGATCAGTATAGTCTACACACATCCTCCAGGTGCCATTAGGCTTTGCCACCATGACCACATTTGCTATCCATTCTGGATAATAGGTTTCTCTGATGAATTTTGACTCCAACAACTTCTGAACTTCCTGGTCGACGCCAGATTCCTAGCTGGTCCTACATGTCTTTACTTCTGACGAACTGGCTTTAATTTTGGATCAACATTCAGCCGGTGGACGACTACCTCTGGATTAATTCCAGGCATTTCTTTAATACAATAAGCAAACACATCCTGAAATTCTTTCAGCAAGCTGATTAAGAGACCCATCAAACAGAAAGAGAGCGAAGAACCAAATTTCAATGTCAGTTCTGGACGAGCCTCATCCAGACAGACATCTTCTGGGACCTCGAATGGCTCTGGACGCTCTAGTGCTAATCCCATGATGGCCATCACTTCTTCAGACGAGGGAGGTTCTTCCTTAATGGGCTCATATTTTCTTTTCTTGCTAGGGAGATTTTCAGACGCCTTCCTTGAGGGAGTGAGAGGCGTCTGAGGGCTCTCAATGGTCGTCTTCAATGAGGCCACTTGGTCCTTGACAATCTCAGACGTTTTCCTCTCGCTGGTCATCTTCGTCTTATCTTTCTCCATATCAGACGTTTTCCTTTCGCCAGCAACCTTCGTCTGATCTTCATTGCACATCTTCCATGATGACGGCCTGAGGGTAGTCAGATAACATTCCCTAGCCACCTGCTGGTCTCCATATAAGGAGCCAATCTTACCATCATCACACTCATACTTCATCAACATCAAATGAGTTACTATTACTGCTTTGACGTGATTCAGAGTTGGTCGTCCAAGAATGACATTATAGGCTGTCAAATCTCGGACCAACAAGAACTTGATAAACATAGTTCTCGAGGCTTCCTTTTCACCAACTCTGACGGGAAACGTGACCGTTCCCATGGGATGGATGACTCCTCCCCCAAACCCTATGATGGGATGGTGGACGGGTACCAAGTTCCTTTCGTCAAACCTCAACATGGATAAACAATCAGCACTAATGATGTCCGTCGAGCTTCCGGTGTCAATCAGAATTCTTCTGACTCTCAAGTTTGCTATCTTCATTTCCACAACCAAAGGATCATCATGGGGGGTCCTCAAGTTGCCCCGATCTTGCTCACTAACCACCACTTTCGGGAAAGGCTCGGCCTTCGCCTGATCAGCTAGTAAGACTTGGCCGAGTTCCCTAAGGTAGTTTTTGTGACCTCTATTGGTTGGTCCTCCTGCTGCAAATCCTCCTGAGATTACCAAAACAACATCTACATCTGTGCTTTCACTCTCTTTCTTTTTAGCCTGCCGATCATCTTTCCTCTGAAACTTCCTTCCCCCTTGGGGAAAATAGGAGTTCATCTTTCCTCTTCGAGCTAAATCCTCCAAAGCCTTCTTAAGGTGCTTACATTCATTAGTCTCATTACCACAGTCCTAGTGAAAGTGGCAATACTTGCTCTTATCCCTATTTCTGTAAGGAGTCTTCATCTCAGCCGGAGCCTTCAACTCATATTGATCCTTTATCTCCATGAGGATGGAGTATTGGTCCTTGCTGAATTCGATAGGATTGGATGAAGAAGGTTCAGCCTCTTTCCTCTTGCTCTTTCTGGTCGAAGTGGTGGTGGAGGTTATAGCCCAAGTCTTGGCCTTCTTGAGGTTGATTTTCTTTGGCTGAGCAACCTCATCAGGCTTCTTAGACTCGGGATGCTTTGCCTCTGCACACACTTCGGTAGCGTGAATAAACGCTTCAGCTTCCCTTAAAGCCTCGGCAAGAGTGGTGATTTTCTTTTTAACGAGATCAAACTTAAAACTTCCTGGCCTTAGACCCCTGATGAAGGCGTCAAAGGCCACCCCAGCATTAAGATCTTGGATCTGAAGGGCTTCTAGGTTAAATCTCTTAACGAAGCTTCTAAGAGCCTCTTTATGTCCTTGGATGATCTTGCCTAAATGCATGCTTGTCTTTTATTCTTGCTTGTTGGCAACAAAGTGACTAGTAAATAAGAAACCGAGTTCGGTAAAATTGTTGACTGAACTTGGGGGGAGATTATTGAACCACTTTTGAGCTACACCCTTCAAGGTAGCCGAGAAATTCTTTCACCAAGTAGCGTCGTCCACTCCTTGGACGTACATCTGATGCTTGTAAGCAGACATGTGATCATCAGGATCAGTTGTTCCATCAAAAGGCTCAATGGTGGGGAGTTTTACCTTTGGGAAGGGGGGCGCCTCCATGATCCTGGCCGAGAATGGGGTAGGCCAATTGATCTGGAGAGCTCCCAGCTGTCCCTCGATGGGTATGAACTCCTTGCGATATTCTTTCATCACTGGATTTGATGAAGTGTTGGCTGGTTTTGGACGCTTGTAGACCATCGGTTGAACCACTGTCCTCTCTTGTCTCGGACGAACCATCGAAGGACCCAGACTTCTTCCTTCTTTTCTAGATGGCATCCTTAACTGGGGATCTCTCAAATACGGGGTGGAGCCGGTAGCCGACCGTTGCAAAGCCGCTGCTCTCTTCGCCTCTAAGTAATCCCTGGCATTCGTTTCCATTCGGTGTGCATTTGGACGAGCTTGATCCTGAGCCCTTACCACCAGATTTCAGTCCATCTTCCTTCGCTGATCACTGTCTTCCGGCTGCTTTCCTCTCGCCGTCCTCCTAGAGGGTTCCTGACGAACAGGTCGACTAGGACCTGGACGATTTTCTTGGGAACTTCCCCTAAGAATAACTGGATTGCCGGCGGCTGGCTCCGGATTATGATGGAAAAAAAGCATGTTGTTCTTAATCTGCTCCTGGACTACTGCTGCCATCTTAGTTTGAAAGTCGTTCAGGACATTCTCTAGATGAGCGGCAGTCACTGGTCGATCAAGATTCATCTGGATGACTGGTTGCTGACTTGGTCCAGGAACATTGACAATGGACGGGGGTCTATCTCTTCCTCTAGGTGGTCTTTCATGCTCCACTGTATCTTCGACATTAACTTGAAAGCTTCGATTTCTGGCAATGTTAGACGATTGACAATCAGTCATCGTTGCGTCTCCCCACAGACGGCGCCAAATGTTTCGTCCTCTTCTTGTCCAACAAGTCAGCTGTAGGCTGAGCTTTCTTGTCTCGCAAGTAAACGAATTCCCTTAGATGTTCTTCAGCTGGAGACTTGTGCAACGATGCCTAAATCCGCTTAGCCCTTAGCCTGGGCTTTGCTCCCGAACCTGCAAAAAGGGACCCACCCTGGAGGTTTGGGTGGTGGTTCCCCCTCCGATGCTTAAGTCAGATATCAGGAGTGGTAAGAGAAAGTAGAGATAGAGAGAGAAAGTGAGAGAGTATTTTATCAGATTAACTTTGCACTGTTTGCATTGAATGCCTTTTCTCCTGATTTCTGGGGTATTTATAGTGATAGCAAGATGACAGCTAACCTTAAAATCAGCCCTACAATAGTGGCCTTTGATTGGCTGAGTAATCAGATCATGACACGTGGCGGGCCATGATTTGTGAGGGTTTATCAACCACTCTCCTGCAGCCACCTCACAGAAGTGGGCTCTGCCTACCTTTTGGGCCAGGAAACATAACTTTTAACCCAACTGAGCATAACCCAAAGATTAAATCTAGGGGAGGACACGTGTACGGTTCTGATGAGCCCATGTGTCTGAAAAAGGACCGTAGAAGTTAGGCTACAACAGCTATCATTATATATTCATGAACCAAACCATACTAGCATAGATTACATGAAAACTTACAATTCATAACATCACCACAATTTCTATAAAGTTTTCGTAATCACCAAACATATTCAGGTAATTACTGAATACAAGTGAGAAAATACTAGCATAGATTACCAAACACAAATAAGGAAATTGAAAAGGGTAGGAAAATTATAAGCCTAGCCTTATTGTATATAACATTTAATATTCATGAACCAAACAATATAAGCATAGATTACAAGAAAACTCACAATTCATAACATCACCACAGTTTCAACAAAGTTTTGGTAATAACCTAGCCTTATTATAGCCATCTTTAGAAATTCAAAAACCAAATAATACTAGCATATATTACATATAAACATAAATCCCAATTCTCGAAGCGTTTAGAGAACCACCCAACAAAGTTTAAAACATCACCACAATATCTTTGTAATTCATCAATGAATCCATGGTCCAAACTTCCATCTTTTCTAAAACTAACATGATAATTACATTCTTACAAATTTCATCTATTGTCAATTTCAATTAAAATTTACAAGAAACCCTAACTTTGACTCTTCAAATATTTAAATCAATGGACAACAACAAATAATTAAATATCACTATTCCAAAAAAAAAGTCGAAATCGCCACAAATCAAAACCCTAAATTTCAATTTTCAGATCCTTAAATCATAAGTTTCAGAATTTTGGTAAGCACCAAATTTATGTGTTAGAAACGCATAACTCATATGATTCAAACACAATCCTTCCTCTTCCCCTAAAAGTATCAAAACAAGTCATTTAATCAATTCAGAACAACAGAATCAAGTGCTAACAACAAATAATTAAATATCACAATTCCAATAAAATTCGAAATTGCCACGAAACAAAACATTAACTTTCACTATTAAATTACTTAAATTATATATTTCACAATTCAAATCATAAATGGAGTTGTATGGTATCACTATTCAAAACTTCCAAATTGCCCTAAAAAATTAAACCCTAGACTAAAACTCACCTTCAACAAATAATGTCGATAATGTTGTCGGATTTGATGCAAAAAAACGCCGTGCGTTTGTCAGAGAACCGCTATGTTTTTTTTTTTTGGTAGAAGAAAGTGTGGTTGATGATGAGAGAATGTAGAGGAAGTTGAGAATTATGGAAGGTTTAGGAGAGAGAATGAGGGAAGTTTTAGGAAAGAGAAATTACGGGAGGGAGAAGTTGGCGGTTCTTTGAAATAGTGGTCAGCAAAAGTACAATAATGCCCTTAATATTTTGGTTTTACAAATTTTTTAAAGCAATTCAATTTTCGTATTTTAATGAAATTTAAAATTTTCATTTTTACCGCCCGACCATAAGAAGTTTGGTAATTACCAAACATATTTTGGGCATTACTAAAACTACTAAGTGGAGGGTGTTCTCATTACTCATCAAAGCAATCCAATGGGGATTGGACAATCATGCCACTAGGTCCATTAAGCCCAATCCCTTACCAAACCCCATGGACTTGAGTTTTGGGCGCCCATTGTCCCTCCTTAAACTAAAAAGCCAAAATTAACCTCAATCATATGCTTTAAGGTAATTACCAAACATGTTCAGAGGATTACCAAACTACTAAGTGGAGGATGTTCTCCAATCATAATCCTTTATCATTACTCATCAAAGCAATCCTATAGGGATTGGACAATCACGCCACTGGGTCCATTAGGCCCAATACCTCACCAAACCCCATTGACTTGAGTTTTGGGCCCCTATTGTCCCTCCTTGTACTAAAAGCCCGAATTAACCACATATCATATGCTTTTGGGTAATTACCAAACATTCTTTGGGCATTACCAAACTTATCCAATCACAATCCATTCTCATTACTCATCAAAGCAATCCTATGGGGATTGGACAATCATGCCACTAGGTCCATTAGGCCCAATACCTCACAAAACCCCATCGACTTGAGTTTTGGGCCCCCATGGTCCCTTCTTATACTAAAAAGCCCAAATTAACCCCAGATCATATGCTTTTAGGTAGTTATCAAACACGCTTTGGGCATTACCAAACTTATTCAATCACAATCCATTCTCATTACTCATCAAAGCAATCCTATAGGGATTGGACAATCATGCCACTGGGTCCATTTGGCCCAATACGTCACAAAACCCCATTGGCTTGAGTTTTCGTCCCCATCGTCCCTCCTTGTACTAAAAAACCCATATTAACCCCAGATAGTATATTTTTAGGCAATTACCAAACATGCTTTGGGCATTACTAAACCGATCCAATCACAATCCATTCCTATTACTCATCAAAGCAATCTTATGGGGATTCGACAATCATGCCACTAGGTCCATTAGGCCCAATACCTCACCAAACCCCATTGACTTGAGTTTTGGGCCCCCATTGTCCCTCTTTGTACTAAAAAGCCCAAATTAACCCCAGATCATATGCTTTTAGTTAATTACCAAACATGCTTTGGGCATTACCAAACCTATTCAATCAAAATCCATTCCCATTATTCATCAAAACAATCCTATGGGAATTGGACAATCATGCCACTGGGTCCATTAGGCCCAATACATCCCCAAACCCCATTGACTTGAGTTTTGGGCCCCCATTGTCCCTCCTTGTACTAAAAAGCGCAAATTAACCCCATATCATATGCTTTAAGGTACTTACCAAACATACTTTGGGCATTACCAAACCTATCCAATCACAATCCATTCCCATTACTCATCAAAGCAATCCTATGGGGATTAGATAATCATGCCACTGGGTCCATTAGGCCCAATACCTCACCGAACCCCATTGACTTGTGTTTTGGGCCCCCATTGTCTCTCTTTGTACTAAAAAGCCCAAATTAACCCAGATATTATGCTTTTAGGTACTTACCAAAGATGCTTTGGGCATTACCAAACCTATCCAATCACAATCCATTCTCATTACTCATCAAAGCAATCCTATGACGATTGGACAATCATGCCACTGGTTCCATTAAGCCCAATACCTCACCAAACACCATTGACTTGAGTTTTGGGCCCTCATTGTCCCTCATTGTACTAAAAAGCTCAAATTAACCCCAATCATATGCTTTAAGGTAATTACCAAACATGTTATGAAGATTACCAAACTACTACGTGGAGGATGTTCTCCAAATCACAATTCATTCCCATTACTCATCAAAGCATCATATGGGGATTGGACAATCATGCCACTGGGTCCATTAGGCTCAACACCTCACCAAGCCCCATGACTTGAGTTTTGGGCCCCATTATCCCTCCTTATACAAAAAAGCTCAAATCAAGCCCATATCATATAATTTAAGGTAATTACCAAACATGTTCTGAAGATTACCAAACTACTAAGTGGAGGATGTTCTCACAATTACAATCCATTCCCATTACTCATCAAGGCAATCCTATGGGGATTGAACAATCATGCCACTGGGTCCATTAGGCCCAATACCTCACCAAACCTCATTGACTTGAGTTTTGGGCCCCCATTGTCCCTCATTGTACTAAAAAGCTCAAATTAACCCCAGATGATATGGTTTTAGATAATTACCAAACATGCTTTGGGCATTACCAAACCTAGCCAATCACAATCCATTCCCATTACTCATTAAAGCAATCCTACGGAGATTGGACAATCATGCCACTGGGTCCATTAGGCCTAATACCTCACCAAACCCCATTGACTTGAGTTTTGTGCCCCCATTGTCCCTTCTTGTACTAAAAATCCCAAATTAACCCTAGTTCATATATGCTTTTAGGTAATTACCAAACGTGGTTTGGGCATTACCAAACCTATCCAATCACAATCCATTCCCATTACTCATAAAAGCAATTATATGGGGATTGGACAATCCTGCCACTAGGCCCATTAGGTCCAATACCTCACTAAACCCCATTGACTTGAGATCTGGGCCCCCTTTGTTCCTCATTGTACTAAAAAGTTCAAATTTACCCCAGATCATATGCTTTTAGGTAATTACAAAACATGCTTTGAGCAAACTATCCAAATACAATCCATTCCCATTACTCATCAAATATATCCTATGGGGATTGGACAATTATGCCACTGGGCCCCAATACCTCGCCAAACCCCATTGACTTGAGTTTTGGGCCCCCATTGTCCCTTCTCGTACTAAAAAGCCCAAATTAACCTTAGATCATACGCTTTTAGGTAATTACCGAACATACTTTGGGCATTACCAAACCTATCCAATCACAATCCATTTCCATTACTCATCAAAGCAATCCTATGGGGATTCGACAATTATGCCACATGGTCCATTAGGCCCAATATCTCACCAAACTCCAATGACTTGAGTTTTGGGCCCCTATTCTCCCTCCCTGTACTAAAAAGAACTAATTAACCTCAGATTATATCCTTTTATCTAATTACCAAACATGCTTTGGGCATTACCAAATCTTTTCAATCACAATCTATTCACATTACTCATCAAAGCAATCATATGGGGATTGAACAATCATGCCACTGCGTCAATTAGGCCCAATACCTCACCAAACCCCATTGACTTGAGTTTTGGGCTCCTATTGTCCCTCCTTGTACTAAAAAGCTAAAATTAACCCCTACCATATGATTTAAGGTAATTACCAAACATGTCCTGAAGATTACCAAACTACTAAGTGGAGGATGTTCTCCCGATCACAGTCCATTCCCATTACTCATCAAGGCAATCCTATAAGGATTGGACAATCATGCCACTGGGTCTATTAGGCCAAATACCTCACCAAACCTCATTGATAAGAGTTTTGGGCCCCCATTGTCCCTTCTTGTGCTAAAAAGCCCAAATTAACCCCAGATCATATGCTTTTAGGTAATTACCAAACATACTTTTGGCATTACCAAACCTATCCAATCACAATCCATTACCATTACTCATCCAATCAATCCTATGGGGATTAGACAATCATGCCACTAGGTCCATTAGACCCATTAACTCGCCAAACCCCATTGACTTGAGTTTTGGGCCCCATTTTCCTTCATTGTACTAAAAAGCCCAAATTAACCCTAATCCTATGCTTTAAGGTAATAAATAAACTTGATCTGAGGAGTACCAAACTAGTAAGTGGAGGATGTTCCCCCAATCACAATCTTTTATCATTACTCATCAATGCAATCGAATGGGGATTGGACAATTATGCCACTGATTCCATTAGGCCCAATTCCTCACCAAACCCCATTGACTTGAGTTTTTGGCCCTCATTGTCTATTCTTCTACTAAAAAGCCCAAATTAACCCCAGATTATATGCTTTTCAGTAATTACCAAAATGCTTTGGGAATTACCAAAGCTATCCAATCACAATCCATTCCCATTACTTATATGGGGATTGGGCAATCATGCCACTGGGTCTATTAGGCCCAATACCTCACCAAACCCCATTAACTTGAATTTTGTGCCCCCATTGTTCCTCCTTGTATTAAAAAGCTCAAATTAACCCCTATCATATGCTTTAAGGTAATTACCAAACATGTTCTGAAGATTAACAAAATACTAAGTGGAAGATGTTCTCCCAATCACAATCCATTCCCATTACTCATCAAAGCAATCCTATGGGGATTAGACAATCATGCCACTGGGTCCATTAGGCCCAATACCTTACCGAACCCCATTGACTTGTGTTTTGGGCCCCCATTGTCTCTCTTTGTACTAAAAAGCCCAAATTAACCCAGATATTATGCTTTTAGGTACTTACCGAAGATGCTTTGGGCATTACCAAACCTATCCAATCACAATCCATTCTCATTACTCATCAAAGCAATCCTATGACGATTGGACAATCATGCCACTGGTTCCATTAAGCCCAATACCTCACCAAACACCATTGACTTGAGTTTTGGGCCCTCATTGTCCCTCATTGTACTAAAAAGCTCAAATTAACCCCAATCATATGCTTTAAGGTAATTACCAAACATGTTCTGAAGATTACCAAACTACTACGTGGAGGATGTTCTCCAAATCACAATTCATTCCCATTACTCATCAAAGCATCATATGGGGATTGGACAATCATGCCACTGGGTCCATTAGGCTCAACACCTCACCAAGCCCCATGACTTGAGTTTTGGGCCCCATTATCCCTCCTTATACAAAAAAGCTCAAATCAAGCCCATATCATATAATTTAAGGTAATTACCAAACATGTTCTGAAGATTACCAAACTACTAAGTGGAGGATGTTCTCACAATTACAATCCATTCCCATTACTCATCAAGGCAATCCTATGGGGATTGAACAATCATGCCACTGGGTCCATTAGGCCCAATACCTCACCAAACCTCATTGACTTGAGTTTTGGGCCCCCATTGTCCCTCATTGTACTAAAAAGCTCAAATTAACCCCAGATGATATGCTTTTAGATAATTACCAAACATGCTTTGGGCATTACCAAACCTAGCCAATCACAATCCATTCCCATTACTCATTAAAGCAATCCTACGGAGATTGGACAATCATGCCACTGGGTCCATTAGGCCTAATACCTCACCAAACCCCATTGACTTGAGTTTTGTGCCCCCATTGTCCCTTCTTGTACTAAAAATCCCAAATTAACCCTAGTTCATATATGCTTTTAGGTAATTACCAAACGTGGTTTGGGCATTACCAAACCTATCCAATCACAATCCATTCCCATTACTCATAAAAGCAATTCTATGGGGATTGGACAATCCTGCCACTAGGCCCATTAGGTCCAATACCTCACTAAACCCCATTGACTTGAGATCTGGGCCCCCTTTGTTCCTCATTGTACTAAAAAGTTCAAATTTACCCCAGATCATATGCTTTTAGGTAATTACAAAACATGCTTTGAGCAAACTATCCAAACACAATCCATTCCCATTACTCATCAAATATATCCTATGGGGATTGGACAATTATGCCACTGGGCCCCAATACCTCGCCAAACCCCATTGACTTGAGTTTTGGGCCCCCATTGTCCCTTCTCGTACTAAAAAGCCCAAATTAACCTTAGATCATACGCTTTTAGGTAATTACCGAACATACTTTGGGCATTACCAAACCTATCCAATCACAATCCATTTCCATTACTCATCAAAGCAATCCTATGGGGATTCGACAATTATGCCACATGGTCCATTAGGCCCAATATCTCACCAAACTCCAATGACTTGAGTTTTGGGCCCCTATTCTCCCTCCCTGTACTAAAAAGAACTAATTAACCTCGATTATATCCTTTTATCTAATTACCAAACATGCTTTGGGCATTACCAAATCTTTTCAATCACAATCTATTCACATTACTCATCAAAGCAATCATATGGGGATTGAACAATCATGCCACTGCGTCAATTAGGCCCAATACCTCACCAAACCCCATTGACTTGAGTTTTGGGCTCCTATTGTCCCTCCTTGTACTAAAAAGCTAAAATTAACCCCTACCATATGATTTAAGGTACTTACCAAACATGTCCTGAAGATTACCAAACTACTAAGTGGAGGATGTTCTCCCGATCACAGTCCATTCCCATTACTCATCAAGGCAATCCTATAAGGATTGGACAATCATGCCACTGGGTCTATTAGGCCAAATACCTCACCAAACCTCATTGACAAGAGTTTTGGGCCCCCATTGTCCCTTCTTGTGCTAAAAAGCCCAAATTAACCCCAGATCATATGCTTTTAGGTAATTACCAAACATACTTTTGGCATTACCAAACCTATCCAATCACAATCCATTACCATTACTCATCCAATCAATCCTATGGGGATTAGACAATCATGCCACTAGGTCCATTAGACCCATTACCTCACCAAACCCCATTGACTTGAGTTTTGGGCCCCATTTTCCTTCATTGTACTTAAAAGCCCAAATTAACCCTAATCCTATGCTTTAAGGTAATAAATAAACTTGATCTGAGGAGTACCAAACTAGTAAGTGGAGGATGTTCCCCCAATCACAATCTTTTATCATTACTCATCAATGCAATCGAATGGGGATTGGACAATTATGCCACTGATTCCATTAGGCCCAATTCCTCACCAAACCCCATTGACTTGAGTTTTTGGCCCTCATTGTCTATTCTTCTACTAAAAAGCCCAAATTAACCCCAGATTATATGCTTTTCAGTAATTACCAAAATGCTTTGGGAATTACCAAAGCTATCCAATCACAATCCATTCCCATTACTCATATGGGGATTGGGCAATCATGCCACTGGGTCTATTAGGCCCAATACCTCACCAAACCCCATTGACTTGAATTTTGTGCCCCCATTGTCCCTCCTTGTATTAAAAAGCTCAAATTAACCCCAATCATATGCTTTAAGGTAATTACCAAACATGTTCTGAAGATTAACAAAATACTAAGTGGAAGATGTTCTCCCAATTACAATCCTTTATCATTACTCATCAAAGCAATCCTATGGGGATTAGACAATCATGCCACTTTGGGTCCATTAGGCCCAATACCTCACCGAACCCCATTGACTTGTGTTTTGGGCCCCCATTGTCTCTCTTTGTACTAAAAAGCCCAAATTAACCCAGATATTATGCTTTTAGGTACTTACCAAAGATGCTTTGGGCATTACCAAACCTATCCAATCACAATCCATTCTCATTACTCATCAAAGCAATCCTATGACGATTGGACAATCATGCCACTGGTTCCATTAAGCCCAATACCTCACCAAACACCATTGACTTGAGTTTTGGGCCCTCATTGTCCCTCATTGTACTAAAAAGCTCAAATTAACCCCAATCATATGCTTTAAGGTAATTACCAAACATGTTCTGAAGATTACCAAACTACTACGTGGAGGATGTTCTCCAAATCACAATTCATTCCCATTACTCATCAAAGCATCATATGGGGATTGGACAATCATGCCACTGGGTCCATTAGGCTCAACACCTCACCAAGCCACATGACTTGAGTTTTGGGCCCCATTATCCCTCCTTATACAAAAAAGCTCAAATCAAGCCCATATCATATAATTTAAGGTAATTACCAAACATGTTCTGAAGATTAGCAAACTACTAAGTGGAGGATGTTCTCACAATTACAATCCATTCCCATTACTCATCAAGGCAATCCTATGGGGATTGAACAATCATGCCACTGGGTCCATTAGGCCCAATACCTCACCAAACCTCATTGACTTGAGTTTTGGGCCCCCATTGTCCCTCATTGTACTAAAAAGCTCAAATTAACCCCAGATGATATGCTTTTAGATAATTACCAAACATGCTTTGGGCATTACCAAATCTAGCCAATCACAATCCATTCCCATTACTCATTAAAGCAATCCTACGGAGATTGGACAATCATGCCACTGGGTCCATTAGGCCTAATACCTCACCAAACCCCATTGACTTGAGTTTTGTGCCCCCATTGTCCCTTCTTGTACTAAAAATCCCAAATTAACCCTAGTTCATATATGCTTTTAGGTAATTACCAAACGTGGTTTGGGCATTACCAAACCTATCCAATCACAATCTATTCCCATTACTCATAAAAGCAATTCTATGGGGATTGGACAATCCTGCCACTAGGCCCATTAGGTCCAATACCTCACTAAACCCCATTGACTTGAGATCTGGGCCCCCTTTGTTCCTCATTGTACTAAAAAGTTCAAATTTACCCCAGATCATATGCTTTTAGGTAATTACAAAACATGCTTTGAGCAAACTATCCAAACACAATCCATTCCCATTACTCATCAAATATATCCTATGGGGATTGGACAATTATGCCACTGGGCCCCAATACCTCGCCAAACCCCATTGACTTGAGTTTTGGGCCCCCATTGTCCCTTCTCGTACTAAAAAGCCCAAATTAACCTTAGATCATACGCTTTTAGGTAATTACCGAACATACTTTGGGCATTACCAAACCTATCCAATCACAATCCATTTCCATTACTCATCAAAGCAATCCTATGGGGATTCGACAATTATGCCACATGGTCCATTAGGCCCAATATCTCACCAAACTCCAATGACTTGAGTTTTGGGCCCCTATTCTCCCTCCCTGTACTAAGAAGAACTAATTAACCTCAGATTATATCCTTTTATCTAATTACCAAACATGCTTTGGGCATTACCAAATCTTTTCAATCACAATCTATTCACATTACTCATCAAAGCAATCATATGGGGATTGAACAATCATGCCATCAAGGTCAATTAGGCCCAATACCTCACCAAACCCCATTGACTTGAGTTTTGGGCTCCTATTGTCCCTCCTTGTACTAAAAAGCTAAAATTAACCCCTACCATATGATTTAAGGTAATTACCAAACATGTCCTGAAGATTACCAAACTACTAAGTGGAGGATGTTCTCCCGATCACAGTCCATTCCCATTACTCATCAAGGCAATCCTATAAGGATTGGACAATCATGCCATCGGGTCTATTAGGCCAAATACCTCACCAAACCTCATTGACAAGAGTTTTGGGCCCCCATTGTCCCCCTCATGTGCTAAAAAGCCCAAATTAACCCCAGATCATATGCTTTTAGGTAATTACCAAACATACTTTTGGCATTACCAAACCTATCCAATCACAATCCATTACCATTACTCATCCAATCAATCCTATGGGGATTAGACAATCATGCCACTAGGTCCATTAGACCCATTACCTCACCAAACCCCATTGACTTGAGTTTTGGGCCCCATTTTCCTTCATTGTACTAAAAAGCCCAAATTAACCCTAATCCTATGCTTTAAGGTAATAAATAAACTTGATCTGAGGAGTACCAAACTAGTAAGTGGAGGATGTTCCCCCAATCACAATCTTTTATCATTACTCATTAATGCAATCGAATGGGGATTGGACAATTATGCCACTGATTCCATTAGGCCCAATTCCTCACCAAACCCCATTGACTTGAGTTTTTGGCCCTCATTGTCTATTCTTCTACTAAAAAGCCCAAATTAACCCCAGATTATATGCTTTTCAGTAATTACCAAAATGCTTTGGGAATTACCAAAGCTATCCAATCACAATCCATTCCCATTACTCATATGGGGATTGGGCAATCATGCCACTGGGTCTATTAGGCCCAATACCTCACCAAACCCCATTGACTTGAATTTTGTGCCCCCATTGTCCCTCCTTGTATTAAAAAGCTCAAATTAACCCCTATCATATGCTTTAAGGTAATTACCAAACATGTTCTGAAGATTAACAAAATACTAAGTGGAAGATGTTCTCCCAATTACAATCCTTTATCATTACTCATCAAAGCAATCCTATGGGGATTAGACAATCATGCCACTGGGTCCATTAGGCCCAATACCTCACCGAACCCCATTGACTTGTGTTTTGGGCCCCCATTGTCTCTCTTTGTACTAAAAAGCCCAAATTAACCCAGATATTATGCTTTTAGGTACTTACCAAAGATGCTTTGGGCATTACCAAACCTATCCAATCACAATCCATTCTCATTACTCATCAAAGCAATCCTATGACGATTGGACAATCATGCCACTGGTTCCATTAAGCCCAATACCTCACCAAACACCATTGACTTGAGTTTTGGGCCCTCATTGTCCCTCATTGTACTAAAAAGCTCAAATTAACCCCAATCATATGCTTTAAGGTAATTACCAAACATGTTCTGAAGATTACCAAACTACTACGTGGAGGATGTTCTCCAAATCACAATTCATTCCCATTACTCATCAAAGCATCATATGGGGATTGGACAATCATGCCACTGGGTCCATTAGGCTCAACACCTCACCAAGCCCCATGACTTGAGTTTTGGGCCCCATTATCCCTCCTTATACAAAAAAGCTCAAATCAAGCCCATATCATATAATTTAAGGTAATTACCAAACATGTTCTGAAGATTACCAAACTACTAAGTGGAGGATGTTCTCACAATTACAATCCATTCCCATTACTCATCAAGGCAATCCTATGGGGATTGAACAATCATGCCACTGGGTCCATTAGGCCCAATACCTCACCAAACCTCATTGACTTGAGTTTTGGGCCCCGATTGTCCCTCATTGTACTAAAAAGCTCAAATTAACCCCAGATGATATGCTTTTAGATAATTACCAAACATGCTTTGGGCATTACCAAACCTAGCCAATCACAATCCATTCCCATTACTCATTAAAGCAATCCTACGGAGATTGGACAATCATGCCACTGGGTCCATTAGGCCTAATACCTCACCAAACCCCATTGACTTGAGTTTTGTGCCCCCATTGTCCCTTCTTGTACTAAAAATCCCAAATTAACCCTAGTTCATATATGCTTTTAGGTAATTACCAAACGTGGTTTGGGCATTACCAAACCTATCCAATCACAATCCATTCCCATTACTCATAAAAGCAATTCTATGGGGATTGGACAATCCTGCCACTAGGCCCATTATGTCCAATACCTCACTAAACCCCATTGACTTGAGATCTGGGCCCCCTTTGTTCCTCATTGTACTAAAAAGTTCAAATTTACCCCAGATCATATGCTTTTAGGTAATTACAAAACATGCTTTGAGCAAACTATCCAAACACAATCCATTCCCATTACTCATCAAATATATCCTATGGGGATTGGACAATTATGCCACTGGGCCCCAATACCTCGCCAAACCCCATTGACTTGAGTTTTGGGCCCCCATTGTCCCTTCTCGTACTAAAAAGCCCAAATTAACCTTAGATCATACGCTTTTAGGTAATTACCGAACATACTTTGGGCATTACCAAACCTATCCAATCACAATCCATTTCCATTACTCATCAAAGCAATCCTATGGGGATTCGACAATTATGCCACATGGTCCATTAGGCCCAATATCTCACCAAACTCCAATGACTTGAGTTTTGGGCCCCTATTCTCCCTCCCTGTACTAAAAAGAACTAATTAACCTCAGATTATATCCTTTTATCTAATTACCAAACATGCTTTGGGCATTACCAAATCTTTTCAATCACAATCTATTCACATTACTCATCAAAGCAATCATATGGGGATTGAACAATCATGTCACTGCGTCAATTAGGCCCAATACCTCACCAAACCCCATTGACTTGAGTTTTGGGCTCCTATTGTCCCTCCTTGTACTAAAAAACTAAAATTAACCCCTACCATATGATTTAAGGTAATTACCAAACATGTCCTGAAGATTACCAAACTACTAAGTGGAGGATGTTCTCCCGATCACAGTCCATTCCCATTACTCATCAAGGCAATCCTATAAGGATTGGACAATCATGCCACTGGGTCTATTAGTCCAAATACCTCACCAAACCTCATTGACAAGAGTTTTGGGCCCCCATTGTCCTTTCTTGTGCTAAAAAGCCCAAATTAACCCCAGATCATATGCTTTTAGGTAATTACCAAACATATTTTTGGCATTACCAAACCTATCCAATCACAATCCATTACCATTACTCATCCAATCAATCCTATGGGGATTAGACAATCATGCCACTAGGTCCATTAGACCCATTACCTCACCAAACCCCATTGACTTGAGTTTTGGGCCCCATTTTCCTTCATTGTACTAAAAAGCCCAAATTAACCCTAATCCTATGCTTTAAGGAAATAAATAAACTTGATCTGAGGAGTACCAAACTAGTAAGTGGAGGATGTTCCCCCAATCGCAATCTTTTATCATTACTCATCAATGCAATCGAATGGGGATTGGACAATTATGCCACTGATTCCATTAGGCCCAATTCCTCACCAAACCCCATTGACTTGAGTTTTTGGCCCTCATTGTCTATTCTTCTACTAAAAAGCCCAAATTAACCCCAGATTATATGCTTTTCAGTAATTACCAAAATGCTTTGGGAATTACCAAAGCTATCCAATCACAATCCATTCCCATTACTCATATGGGGATTGGGCAATCATGCCACTGGGTCTATTAGGCCCAATACCTCACCAAACCCCATTGACTTGAATTTTGTGCCCCCATTGTCCCTCCTTGTATTAAAAAGCTCAAATTAACCCCTATCATATGCTTTAAGGTAATTACCAAACATGTTCTGAAGATTAACAAAATACTAAGTGGAAGATGTTCTCCCAATTACAATCCTTTATCATTACTCATCAAAGCAATCCTATGGGGATTAGACAATCATGCCACTGGGTCCATTAGGCCCAATACCTCACCGAACCCCATTGACTTGTGTTTTGGGCCCCCATTGTCTCTCTTTGTACTAAAAAGCCCAAATTAACCCAGATATTATGCTTTTAGGTACTTACCAAAGATGCTTTGGGCATTACCAAACCTATCCAATCACAATCCATTCTCATTACTCATCAAAGCAATCCTATGACGATTGGACAATCATGCCACTGGTTCCATTAAGCCCAATACCTCACCAAACACCATTGACTTGAGTTTTGGGCCCTCATTGTCCCTCATTGTACTAAAAAGCTCAAATTAACCCAATCATATGCTTTAAGGTAATTACCAAACATGTTCTAAAGATTACCAAACTACTAAGTTGATAATGTTCTCCCAATCACAATCCTTTATCATTACTCATCAATGGAATCCTACGGCGATTGGACAATCATGCCACTGGGTACATTATGCCCAATACCTCACCAAACCTCATTGACTTGAGTTTTAGGCCCACATTGTCCCTCCTTGTACTAAAAAGCCGAAATAACCCCAAATCATATGCTTTTAGATAATTACCAAATATGCTTTGGCCATTACCAAATCTATTTAATCACAATTCATTCCCATTACTCATCAAAGCAATCCTATGGGGATTGGACAATCATGCCACTAGGCCCATTAGGCCCAATACCTCACTAAACCCCATTGACTTGAGTTTTGGGCCACCTTTGTTCCTCCTTGTTCTAAAAAGTCCAAATTAACCTCAGATCATATGCTTTTAGGTAATTACATAACATGCCTTGGGTATTACCAAACCTATCCAAACACAATCCATTCCCATTGATCATCAAAGCAATCCTATGGGGATAAGACAATCCTGCCACTGGTTTCATTAGGCCCAATACCTCACCAAACCCCATTGACTTTAGTTTTGGGCCCTCATTGTCTCCTCTTCTACTAAAAAGCCCAAATTAACCCCAGATCATATGCTTTTAGGTAATCACCAAAATGCTTTTGGCATTACCAAACGTATCCATTCACAATCCATTCCCATTACATATCAAAGCATTCCTATGGGGATAGGACAATCATGCCACTGGGTCCATTAGGCCCTAATACCTCACCAAACCCCGTTGACTTGAATTGTGGTCCCCCATTGTCCCTTCTCGTACTAAAAAGCCCAAATTAACCTTAGATCATACGCTTTTAGGTGATTACCAAACATACATTGGGCATTACAAAACATATCCAATCACAATCCATTCCCATTACTCATCAGAGCAATGCTATGGTGATTCGACAATTATGCCTCATGGTCCATTAGGCCCAATACCTCACCAAAGCCCATTGACTTGAGTTTTGGGCTCCTATTGTCCTTCCTTGTACTAAAAAGCCCAAATTAACCCTAGACCATATGCATTTAGTTAATTACCAAACATGCTTTGGGCATTACCAAACCTATCCAATCACAATCCATTCCCATTACTCATCAAAGCAATCCCATGGGGATTGAATAGTCATGCCACTGGATCCATTAGGCCCAATACCTCACCAAACCTCATTGACTTGAGTTCTGGGCCCCCATTGTCCCTCCTTGTACTAAAAAGTCCAAATTATATCCAGATCCTATGCTTTTAGGTAATTACAAAACATGCTTTGGGCATTACCAAACCTACCCAAACACAATCCATTACCATCACTCATGAAATCAATCCTATGGGGATTAGACAATCATGTCACTAGGTACATTAGGCCCATTACCTCACCAAACCCCATTGACTTGAGTTTTGGTCCTCATTGTCCCTCCTTGTACTAAAAAGCCCAAATTAACCCCAATAATATGCTTTAAGCTATGTATCAAACATGATATGAGGATTACAAAACTACTAAGTGGAGGTTGTTTTAACAATCACAATCCTTTATCATTTCTCATCAATGCAATCATATGGGGATTTTGACTAGCTAGGTTTGGTAATGCCGAAAGCATGTTTGGTAATTACCTAAAAGCATATGATCTGGGTTAATTTTGGTTTTTTAGTAGAAGAAGGGACAATGGGAGCCCATAACTCAAGTCAATGGGGTTTAGTAGGGTATTGGGCCTAATAGACTCTGTGGCATGATTGTCCAATCCCCATATGATTGCATTGATGAGAAATGATAAAGGATTGTGATTGGAAAAACATCCTACACTTAGTAGATTGGTAATCCTCATATCATGTTTGGTAATTACCTTAAAGCATATGATTGGGGTTAATTTGGGCTTTTTAGTGCAAGGAGGGACAATGGGGCCCAAAACTCAAGTCAATGGGGTTTGGTGAGGTAATGAGCCTAATGGACCTGGTGGCATGATTGTCTAATCCCCATAGGATTGATTTGATGAGTAATGGTAATGGATTGTGATTAGATAGGTTTGGTAATGCCAAAAGTATGTTTGGTAATTACCTAAAAGCATATAATCTGAGGTTAATTTGTGCTTTTTAGTACATAGAGGGACAACAGGGGTCCAAAACTCAAGTCAATAGGGTCTGGTAAGGTACTGGGCCTAATGGACCCAGTGCACTAGTACAGAATCACCCATTTGCGTCGGACATTAGTCCGACGGCACAGGCCTCGTTGCAGATGAGAGAGACATGATCTGCGTCGGACTAGCACACAACGCAGATCATTTACTATTTGCGTCGGACCAAGCCCACAGTGCGACGCACATGACCCATCCCCCCTACATGCGAGTGGCCCATCTGCGTCGCATGCAGAGCTACATGCGACGCAGATGCTCCACATCTGCGTCGGACCAAGCTCTACATGCGACGCAGATGTGGCTTTACATCTGCCAAGGCTGAAATTAGTCGTGCCATCTGCGTCGCGTATGACCACACATCTGACGCAAAAGGCCCAAATTTACGTCAGATGGGTTGCCATAAACGCCGCAAATGGCTGTATTTATTAAAAAAAAAAAAAACTACAATAAAACTCGTATCTTCCTGATTTCAACCAAATATACATTTTCTCTTGCAGCAACAAAGTAAAAACTAAATTTCAACAACTCAAATTCCAAGTCTCATGACAAAAACTGGTAATTCTACCATTTTTCACATAATTTACCATTTAAACCAAAAAAAATCATCAAAATTAACCAAGAAACAAAAAGATCAACAACTTATTAACCAAAAGAAATTAAATAAACTAAAGAACAATTGATTAAAGATAAAAAAGATATATGTCGATTATAACAAAAGTGCGAAGATAACAATAAACGAATTACAAATTAAGCGAATACAATACACAAAAACAACGAAACAGAAGAGATTAAGAAGGGAAGGTTCAGATCTGGTTTACCACCATCAACATTACAAACTAAAAAATCTAGAAAACCCTAAATATCTATCATCAACATTAATTACCATCGAATGCTTTCTTCGAAGGTTCAGATCTGGTTTAACTTGCGCCGGAGTTCGTCGAATGTTGCATCGAATGTAAATAATCGTTTGTTTGCGGGGAGAAAATGGGGCTCGTCTTCAATTTGTTGTCCTTCAAATCGCCATTTTTTCTTCATCAATTATCCTTCGCTGTTCTTGAGTTTCGTTTTCTTCATTTGCTCTTCAGTCCTTCGCTGTTCTTGAGTTTCGTTTTCTTCATTTGCTCTTCAGTTTCAAGCGAAACATCTAGTTTCAATGGCGTTTGTTGCTCGAAAATTAGAACAGAGAAGAGAAGGGACGAAGGGAGATAGGGAAAATAGGAGAGTTGGAGAAGGGGAGGGAGAGGGGAGAGGGAGAACGGCTGAAGACAAAGAAATGTTAGGGTTTGCAATATAACGGGAAGTGGGCCTTATCTGCGTCGCACATATAGCCCATGCGACGCAGATAAGCCCAAAACATTAATTTCGCTCCGCTTTTTGTATCCAAAACATTTTCAGCTTTTTTGTATCTAATAATCATCTGCGTCGCACCCTAATTAACATCCGACGCAGATGACTATCGTTTGTCCTGTTGCATATATCGTCTTTTGCATCGATTCTCTGTTGCATGCGACGCAAATGAGTTTTCTGCGTCGTTTGTCCTATTGTGCGACGCAGAGGGTGAGACGCAGAGGGTGAGACGCAAATTGTCGTTTTTCTACTAGTGGTGGCATGATTGTCCAATCCCTATAGGATTGCTTTGATGAGTAATGAGAATGGATTGTAATTGGATAGGTTTGGTAATGCCCAAAGCATGTTTGGTAATTAACTAAAAGCATATGGTCTGGGGTTAATTTGGGCTTATTAGTACGAGAATGGACAATGTGGGCCCAAAACTCAAGTCAACGGGGATTAGTGAGGTATTGGGGCCTAATGGACCCAGGGACATGATTGTCCAATCCCCATAGGATTGATTTGATAAGTAATGAGAATGGATTGTGTTTGGATAGGTTTGGTAATGCCCAAAGCATGTTTTTTAATTACCTAAAAGCATATGATCTGGGGTTAATTTGGACTTTTTAGTACAAGGACGAACAAAGGGGGCCCAAAACTCAAGTCAATGGGGTTTAGTGAGGTATTGGGCCTAATGGGCCTAGTGGCATGATTGTCCAATCCCCACAGGATTGCTTTGATGAGTAATGTGAATGAATTGTGATTGGATAGATTTGGTAATGGCCAAAGCATATTTGGTAATTATCTAAAAGCATATGATTTGGGGTTAATTTGGGCTTTTTAGTACAAGGAGGGACAACGGGGGCCCAGAACTCAAGTCAATGAGGTTTGGTGAGGTATTGGACCTAATGGACCATGTGGCATGATTGTCCAATCCCCATGGGATTGCTTTGATGAGTAATGATACAGGATTGTGATTGGGAGAACATCCTCCACTTAGTACTTTGGTAATCTTCAGAACATGTTTGGTAATTATCTTAAAGCATATGATTGGGGTTAATTTGAGCTTTTTAGTACAAGGAGGGACAATGGGGGACCAAAACTCAAGTCAATGGGGGTTTGGTGAGGTATAAGGCCTAATGGACCCAGTGGCATGATTGTCCAATCCCCATAGGATTACTTTGATGAGTAATGGGGACGGATTGTGATTGGATACGTTTGGTAATGCCCAAAGCATATTTGGTAAGTACCTAAAAGCATATGATATGGGGTTAATTTGGGCTTTTTAGTAGAAGAAGAGACAATGAAGGTCCAAACTCAAGTCAATGGGGTTTGGTGAGGTATTGGGCCTAATGGAATCAATGGCATGATTGTCCAATCCCCATTGTATTGCATTGATGAGTAATGATAAAAGATACTGATTGGGAGAACATCCTCCACTTACTAGTCAAAATCCATTCGCATTACTCATCAAAGCCATCCTATGGGGATTGGACAATCATGCCACTAGGTCCATTAGGCCCAATACCTCACCAAACCCCATTGACTTGAGTTTTGTGCCCCCATTGTCCATCCTTGTATTAAAAAGACCAAATTAACCCCAATCATATGCTTTAAGGTAATTATCATACATGATCTGAGGATTACAAAGCCACTAAGTGGAGGACGTTTTCCCAATCACAATCTTTTATCATTACTCATCAATGCAATCCTATGGAGATTGGACAATCATGCCACTAATTTCATTAGGCCTAATACATCACCAAACCCCATTGACTTGAGTTTTGGGCCCTCATTATCTCTTCTTCTACTTAAAAGCCCAAATTAACCCCAGATCATATGCTTTTAGGTAGTTACCAAAATGCTTTAGGCATTACTAAACCTATCCCATCACAATCCATTCCCATTACTCATAAAACCAATCCTATGGGGATTGGACAGTCATGCCACTGGGTTTATTAGGCCCAATACCTCACCAAACCCTATTGACTTGAGTTTTGTGCCCCCATTGTCCCTCCTTGTACTAAAAAGCCCAAATTAACCCCAATGATATGCTTTAAGGTAATTACCAAATATGATTTGAGGATTACAAAACTACTAAGTGGATGATGTTTTCCTAATCACAATCTTTTATCATTAGTTATCAATGTAATCATATGGGATTGGAAATTCATGCCACTTCGTTTATTAGGCCCAATACGTCACCAAACCCCGTTGACTTGAGATATGGGCCCCCATTGTCCATTTTTCTACTAAAAAGCACAAATTAACCCTAGATCATATGCTTTTAGGTAATTACCAAACATGCTTTAGGAATTACCAAACCTAGCCAGTCACAATCCATTCCCATTACTCATCAAAGCAATCCTATGGGGATTGGACAATTATGTCACTTGGTCCATTAGGCCCAATACCTCACCAAATGCCATTGACTTGAGTTTTGTGCCCCCATTGTCCCTCCTTGTATTAAAAATCCCAAAATAACCCCAATCATCTGCTTTAAGGTAATTACCAAACATGATCTGAGGATTACAAAACTACTAAGTGAAGGATGATCTCCCAATAACAATCCTTTTTCATTACTCATCAATGCAATCCTATGGGGATTGGACAATTACGCCACTGGGTCCATTAGGCCCAATACCTCACCAAACCCCATTGACATGAGTTTTGGGCCCAATTGTCCCTCCTTGTACTAAAAAGCCCAAATTAATCCCACATCATATGCTTTTAGGTAATTACCAAACCTAGCCAATGACAATCCATTACCATTAATCGTTAAAGCAATCCTATGGAGATTGGCATTCCACTAGGTCCATTAGGCCCAATACCTCACCAAACGCCATTGACTTGAGTTTTGTGCCCCCATTGTCCCTTCTTGGACTAAAAATCCCACATTAACCTTAGTTAATATGCTTTCAGGTAATTACCAAACTTGCTTTGGGCATTACCAAACCAATCCAATCACAATCCATTCCCATTACTCATCAAAGCAATCCTATGGGGATTGGACAATCATGCCACGGGATCCATTAGGCCCAATACCTCACCAAACCCAATTAACTTGAGTTTTGTGCCCCCATTGTCCCTCCTTGTACTAAAAAGCCCAAATTAACCCCAATCATATGCTTTATGGTAATTACCAAACATGATATGAGGATTACCAAACTTCTAAGTGCAAAATGTTCTCTCAATCACAATCTTTTATCATTACTCATCAATGCAATTCTATGGGGATTGGACAATCATGCCAATGAGTTCATTAGGCCCAATACCTTACCAAACCCCATTGACTTGAGTTTTGGGCCCGCCATTGTCCCTTCTTCTACTAAAAAACCCAAATTAACCCCAGATTATATGCTTTTAGGTAATTATTAAAAATGCTTTATGCATTACCAAACCTAACCAATCACAATCCATTCCTATTACTCATCAAAGCAATCCTATGGGGATTGAACAATCATGTCACTGGGTCCATTAGACCCAATACATTACGAAACTCCATTGACTTGAGATTTTTGCCCCTATTGTCCCTCCTTGTACTAAAAAGCCCGCTTATGCCAAATATCAATCGATGCCATGCCATCCACTGCCATGACCTTCACTTTCGGGACACCTCGGAAAAAGAAAAGTCCATCTTCCCGCTCACCCGCTCCAATCAGCGTCCTCGTCGTGCGGTCCTGTAATACACATAACGTTTTAGTGAACTGAACTATACAATTCGCAGAATCTAATAATTGCGGGACGGAAATCAAGTTACAGTCAAGATTAGGGACAAATAAAACATTATGAAGTTTTAGATTTCCAGGAAGAATCACATCTCCCTCATGAGTAGCGGCTGCGAAACTACCATCCGGCAATCCAACCGGACACCCATGAATTTTCCGCGCTGTTGTGAAGTGCGAAAATGTGCCGGTTACATGATGTGTGGCACCCGTATCTAATATCCACAAAGGCTCACCTTTCAAACGGTCATGAGGTTTAGGTAAGTTCAGTAAGTCAAGGAGGTTCTGCCACTGTTCAGGTGATATCCCTGCAAGACCAGCACTCACAGGGTCACAAGGTTGGGAAATCACCCCTCCCCCTCCATTCGGTTTATCACTCGTACCACCACCAGCCACGGCCTTATTTGCGCGTGCTGGGGGTGCGCCTTTGCCTCCTCGACCACGGACAGATCTGTTGCCACGAGTAGCAGTGGAGCCGCGCGGACCCGGAGGTCGGTCACCCCACCACTCGGGGTATCCGATGAGTTGAAAACAGCCAGAGGCCTCATGGCCTTCGAAATTACAGTGGGTGCAGACCCTGGTATCACCGGAGCTACGGGTTTTAGGGCGAGTGTCGATCTTGAACGCCAAGGCTTCTCCTGGCGCCGGCGACGACGAAGCCGTGGGTCCCCGCAAGCGCTCCTCCTGGGCGATGATTTGGTATGCGCGGTTGACTGAAGGTAAGGGGGCCTGCGCAAGGATGTGAGATCTAAGCGGAGCATACCCATCGTCCAGCCCAATCAAGAAACGGTGAAGATGTTCTTGATGTCTAGTTTCTTCAAGAAATTTCATCACCGGGCAAGGCACCACCGGTCGGGCATGGTGGCGCAACTTCGTGGGTCGAGAGTTCATCCCATAGGCGAGTTAAACGGCCGAAATAATCGGCCAAAGACTCACCTTTTTGTTGTTTACATTCACTTATGTCAGATTTGATTTGGCAGATCCGTGTGCCATTGGAAACACAATAGCGTTCTTTAAGATGCTTCCACAATTCGTGAGCGTTGTCAAAAAACGAGACCGACGAACGCAGAGTCGGAGAAATAGTGTTGAGGAGCCACGAGAGCAGCATGGAGTGCACAGTACTCCAGTCGGCCAACCCCGCCGCGGTGGTTGGTTTCGGGATAGTGCCATCTAGGAATCCAAGTTTACGTTTGGCATTCAAAGACATACGAATAGCGCGTGCCCATTCATCGAAGTTATCAGCGTTCAACTGAATTGGAGTAATGAGGTTGCCCGGATTATCATTCGAGCCCAAGAAGTAGACCGGATCAGGTTTGGGGTTGGAGGAGTCGGTATTTTCTGTCATTGTGTCGCGGCGGGAGCGGCGAGAATATGTGCGAAGTGGGGAATCAATGATGGAGCAGTGAGGATTCGAAGCAAAACAGCAAAGGCATTCAAAGCTGGGAGACAAAAAAATCGAGTCTTGGTATGTGTTTCAGTTTTCCAGATTTGGATAGAGAGTTTTTTCAAGTTTTGGCTCTTGATACCATGTTAATTTTGGTTCAAAATTCAGTCCCCTTTTCTTATTGATCATCAAAGTATATATATACACCCTAAGAATCCTACTTAGAATGGGATTAATAAATCTAATCCAAAGACATAACCAAACTAGAGTCCTAACACTGATAATTGGAAATAAGAGTGGGGAGCACAACTTTAAGATGAAAATACAGACATTTGGCAATACACTTATATATAGTATTGGAGAAGCTAATTGGGCGAAGATGAGATGCTTGTGTAGGAGGAGAAACTTTGTGTAGCATAACCAGCAAAGAATTATTTCATTCTTTGAGTAATAACCCATGCATAAAGAACCTTTGGACAACTTGAATGATACTAGGGCCAAGAAGAGTCCAATGTTGTTTAATGAATTCCACCGAGATTCCATCGGAACTTGGCGATTTGCCATCGCCAATAGAGAACATAGCATACTTAATTTCATCTGCTTCAAAAGGACTCTGTAACATATTAAAATCCAATCAACTGAGTTGAGGAAGATTTAACTCCCTTAGCACCATATCTGTTTGATCATCCGAATCAGTAGTGCTAGGGTGGCTATAAATCTCGTTAAAGAAATCTTTCACATGCTTAGAGATCTCTCAACCAAATACCATCCTGATCTTGAATCGTATTAATATGCTTAATATTTAGACGATGTTTGACTTTAGCATACAATATTGGAGCTGGGGTATCACCAACTAAATGCCATATGTTCTTCATTCGTTGTTTCCAAAATTGATAACCCACAATCATCGAAGGTAGATGTGTGGTATCCGATTTTGGACTATCTTAATTAACGGTCTGAATCCCACGGAAGTCTCTCATTGGACATGAGTTTTAGAAAACTTGAAAGTCGCCACCCTATTAATATCTGAATAGGGACAGATTTATTTAATAAATCGTTTTAAAATCAATTTCAAGAAAAATCAGTTAAAACGATGATGACTTCATATGGATAAGACTTTTTTGAAAATTGGTCTTTCATACCATGAGATAGGATTCTCTGGAACTCGTCTCCTCTCCCGTTCTAAAGAACGGGCTCTTACTAAATGCGTTATATTCCATTTTAAAGTAATCATGGCTATTAAAAAGAAAGAAAATCACATAATTTGCACATATAAACATTAACCATTTTTATTTAGGACCAATATATCATTTGTACATGGTAGGTTTGAGCACTGAAGTTGCACTACGTACCAATCATTGCGGGATTGGAATCCACTCATGGATCAAAACCATCGTAGTTCGAGCCTATGTCTTACCCTAAATGGCCAATTCCAATGGGGAAAGAAGATGGGGGAATAGATTATGAATAACTCACTTTTAGAATTAAACAAATCTACTTGAAATGAGGTAATCACTCCAATTAGTGATTAAAACGGGGTTATGATAATAACCTTAATTAGTGATTAAATATGAAGGATTAAGATAACCACCTTAATTAGTGATTAATAAGGAAGGAAATAAGTAATCACCCTAATTAGTGATTATTCAAGGAAAGGTAATCACCTTGATTAGTGGTTAACAATGAAGGTTAGGAAATAATCACCCTAATTGATGATTATTAAGGTTTAAGATAATCACTCTAATTAGTGATTAAATGAGAAGAATAATCATCCTAATTAACGATTATTAGGGTTAAAAATAATCACTCTGATCAGTGATTAAATGAGATTGGAGATAATCACCCTAAATAGTGATTAAAGGAAGTTTGAGTTAACCGCTCTAATTAGCGATTAATCGAGGATTGAAATAACCACCTTAATAGTGATCACGTATGATTTTCGAGAGGTCTTAGAAGGTTTGCTTCCTAATTGAAGGTTTTTGAGAAACAATCTTAATTGAAGATTATTAAGTCATTTGGAGAGAAACGATCAATTTGAGATCGAATTTGGAGATTTGTGTTTGGCTAATTGGAATTTGGCCATTTAAAGTGAGACACGTGAAACGGCCTAAAATCAATTTGGAGATCATAATTACCAATCTAATTATGTCAAATTATATGATTAATCCATTTGAATACGGAGAACACATTTTTAACATGTAAGATGGATCAACATACAATTTAACTTAGTTAGATTTGCAATTTTTCCTCTTAATTGAGATTGGGTCATTTGATTCATATACTATGATATATTGGCCCAACATGCAATATTTATAACATTGGTTGCTCATTTTATTAAAAAGAGTTGTGGAATTATTTATGAAAATTGTGCATAAAAATCTCCATTTTTTTTTATTAATTGAGTGATGCAATAATTATTTACAAAGAAAATATTATTACAACAATATGTACAAAATCTATGATCTATACAAATCTTCAATCTTAGTCTTCACCATGATGCTCCTTGATCTTCACCTCCTTGAATGAGCTTTGGAATCAATATATATATATATAAAGGAGGAACTTTTCGGGAGCATAGGGAGCTCCTCAAGATTTCGAGCTCATAGAGCGCGCCACGTTGGATTGCCACGTCATCAATTTATATTTTTATTTTTTACAAAATATAGAGTTCTAGATGATTTAAATACATATAAGGAGATTTGGATAAGCGAAAATTAGAGTTTGGATTTGAATCAACAACTTAAATTATTATATCATGAAAATTGTGTACAACTTTTGCTACGTAATTCGGAATATTATAATTTTTGTACCATTGGAGAGTGCTCGTAATATGCTTCGAAATAAGATCCATTAATAATATAGTTGTACAACTTATGAAATATAGAGCGCCATGTAGGATTGACATGTCATCAATTTTTATTTTTATTTTTTTTTCTAAAAATAGAGTTCTACATAGATTTAAATACATATAAGGAGTCTTGGATAAGCAGAAATTAGAGTTTCGTTTTGAATCAACAACTTAAATTATTATATCATGAAAATTGTGTATAACTTTTGCTACGTAATTCGGAATATTATAATTTTTGTACCATTGGAGAGTGCTCGGAATATGCTTCGAAATAAGATCCATTAATAATATAGTTGTACAACTTATGAAATATAGAGCGCCATGTAGGATTGACATGTCATCAATTTTTATTTTTATTTTTATTCTAAAAATAGAGTTCTACATAGATTTAAATACATATAAGGAGTCTTGGATAAGCAGAAATTAGAGTTTTATTTTAAATGAACAACCTAAATTATTATATTATGTAAATTGTGTATAACTTTTACTACCTAATTCAGAATATTATAATTTTTATACCATTAGATAGTGCTCGAAATATGCTTTGAAATAAGATCCATGTACAATATAGTTCTACAATTTATGAAATAGAGAGCGCCACTTAAGATTGTCATGTTATTAGTTTTTATTTTAAATATTTGAAAAAAATAGAATTCTACATATATTTAAATACCTAAAAGAGTTTTGGATAGGGGGAATTAGAGTTGCGTTTTGAATAAACAACCTAAATTATTATATTATGTAAATTGAATTTAACTTTTGCTACCTAATTCAAAACATTATAATTTTTTTACCATTGGAGAGTGCTTGAAATATGCTTCAAAATATGATCTATTTACAATATAGTTTTACAACTCATGAAAATATATTAAATTAGATGCATTGTAGGACGTAGGATTGCCACGTCATTAATTTATATTTATATTTTTTTTACAAAAATAGAGTTCTAGATGATTTAAATACATATAAGGAGATTTGGATAAGCGAAAATTAGAGTTTGGATTTGAATCAACAACTTAAATTATTATATCATGAAAATTGTGTATAACTTTTGCTACGTAATTCAGAATATTATAATTTTTGTACCACTGGAGAGTGCTCGGAATATGCTTCGAAATAAGATCCATTAATAATATAGTTGTACAACTTATGAAATATAGAGCGCCATGTAGGATTGACATGTCATCAATTTTTATTTTTATTTTTTTTCTAAAAATAGAGTTCTACATAGATTTAAATACATATAAGGAGTCTTGGATAAGCAGAAATTAGAGTTTCGTTTTGAATGAACAACCTAAATTATTATATTATGTAAATTGTGTATAACTTTTGCTACCTAATTCAGAATATTATAATTTTTATACCATTAGATAGTGCTCGAAATATGCTTTGAAATAAGATCCATTTACAATATAGTTCTACAATTTATGAAATAGAGAGCACCACTTAAGATTACCGTGTTATTAGTTTTTATTTTAAATATTTGAAAAAAAATAGAATTCTACATATATTTAAATACATAAAAGAGTTTTGGATTGGGGGGAATTAGAGTTGCGTTTTGAATAAACAACCTAAATTATTATATTATGTAAATTGAATTTAACTTTTGCTACGTAATTCAAAACATTATAATTTTTTTACCATTGGAGAGTGCTTGAAATATGCTTCAAAATATGATCTATTTACAATATAGTTTTACAACTCATGAAAATATATTAAATTAGATGCATTGTAGGACATTATTTAGTCTTTTTTTAGATAAATATAATAATGGCTATAAGTATTAAGTATAGTGTATTATATGTGATTATAACATTTGATTATAGGTCCAATTTAAAGGATTAAACATATTATCTTTCAAAACCTCAACCTTACTCAACTAAACTAAAACAATATAGTATTGCAACATAATTTATTAACTAAAATCTATAGCGATAAAGTTACATATTAGAGTTTTAGATTATGTAAAAGTTAGAGTTTGATTTAAATAAAACATCCTTAGAATATTATAAAGAGCTCCATCTAAGCATGCCATGTCATTCTTATCAATTTTTAAGAAAATATTCTTTCTGTCCTGCATCAATTAAATTATTACCCTCTACTTTCTTAAAGTGTCAGTCGGGTATTATTCATGTTAAAACTGTATTAGCTATTGTTAGTCATACCTGTTATTGGGATACCATTTAATAATAGACTTAGCTACAATATTCAATTGAATATTAAAAATTATAAAATTTATATATCACAATAACAAATCTCGATATTACAGTATAATGACAAATACTTTCTCCCTTTTTTTTCTACTTCAACAATTGGTTTGGACATGGTTTTTAAGGAAATAAAAAATGGGTAGTTTAGCATAGAGGTACCTCTTTAGTTAACTAAAGTAGGGGACAAATAAATCCTTATTAAAGTAAACGCAGCTTTATAAGGCAATTCGGGTAATTATTGATAGTTTTATTAACATAAAGTAAATGTAATATTGTCAACTGTAGTTTCTCAAAACTGTAATGGTTCCAAAAGATGAAACTACCTAAAGTGGTAATTGTTGTAATAGAAAAAGAACGGAGGAAGTATGTAAATATAATGATATTGAAAAATCTCATTTTACAACACCACAAAATCAACAATAATTTTTAACAAAAAATTTGCAATAAAATAAAATAAACAACAACCCGTGTGAATTTGTGAAAGTTAAAGATTAATTAACTTCTTTGATTTTGATTTTTTATGACAATTTTTATTGATTTTATTTACATGATAGAATGAGTCATTTTAAGATAAAATTAAAAAATTCATGATTTTTTATTCACATTTTCGTATGAAGAAATTATTTTTTAATGAAATTTGAATTAATTACTTTATTTCATTTCCCAGATTACCTTTTTGTTCTTGCACTGACTTACAAAATTCATAACTTTCTTTACGAAGTGTTAAATTAAGCATATGATACATCTATGGATAGATCAGTGAGTTATTTATGTTGTATCAAAATTTTACAAGTTTTTAGTGAACATTTCAATTGTGGTGAATTTTATGTCAAAACTGGTCAAAACAGGACCTTTATTTAATTTGTTCTTTAAAACCTAACTTATTGAACTGATTTTGAAGTGAAATTTGTCATGAACACTCTAGACACTTTGAAAGACTAGACTGGAAATTATTACTTGAATTGGACATTTTTAAGACCATTTTTTATTTATCTTCTTAACTGAAAAGAAAATCAATTTTCTGGAATTTAGTGATTTACATGAACATTTTTGTAAAAATGATGTAAAATTGTATAAAATTCATATGAACATGATTTTTATATTTTTGAAAATCTACTGGTTTTTTCTTCAAAATTTATGTTTTTAGTTTTATCTAAATGACTTTATTTCTTTATTTTATTAACAGAACAATCCTAGGTGGTACTAGACAAAATCAGTTTTGCACAACAAAGGTTTATGATTTTTAATTATTTACAAATAATTAGTTTTTAAGAAATTCCAAAGCCCAGTTGCTGGAAACATCTTGCACTTCATAGGAAAAATATTATATCCAACGAACTAATTAGTTAATGCATACTAAAAAATGAAATAAGATAGGAAAGTAAAACTGACTGTAATTACAACATCGCATTTTCTTTTTATGGAGATGTTTATGCACAACTTATCTTGAATTTTTTTATGAAAATATTTTTGGTTATAAATAACAACTTGATTAAGGAAAATCACATAATCACATTGTTTCCTAAGAGTCACCCCATTAGAGGTGACTACTCTAGGTGTGGTGATTTAAGGTTGGGAACCTATTAGGACTTCCACATACCCAAATCACTCCAAAGATTAAAAAAATGATTAGAAGAAAACAAGGAGAAAGTTAGTAGATGATTAAAAAAATAATAAAAAATAAACAAGAGTTTCCACTTTACCTTGCTAGCTCAATGATGCACTTCCTTTTTGCAAATTTTTCTACCTTTTTTTTTGTGATTTTCTTAATTTCTAAGTGAGTTTCTAAATCCACTTAATTACTAACTTAAACTCTTTTTGTGTTTTTTCTTCTTTTGATGAAATTCTTTACTTACTAATTATCTTACTAACTTTTTCTTTCTTTTCTTAAGTGTGATTTCTTAAGAGGAAAGGAGTAGAGAAGATGAGAGAATTAGTGAAGTTAAGTTGAACTCTTTTTAACTTGGTTTTGAAGTGGAAAAAATGAAGGTATTTATAGAGAAAGGAAGGAGGTAAACTAGGGTTTCAAAGAGGTAGAAAATCAGATTTTTCACCCAAAAAAATCTGATTTTCTTCATCCTTAATCACCCTAATGACATCACTCTAATGACCTCACCCTAATGACATCATTAAATCTCTTTGGAAATACAAATATTCTTATTCTTTTTGGATTTTCTCATAAATGAGGCAAAATCAGATTTTCAAAAAATATTCTTCCTAAAACATCCTAATACGTAAAAAAAATTGCATTGAAAATCGTACAAAACGAAACTGATCAGGATGCTGCGCCTTGCGCCAGGCGCAAGGCTCTGCGTCTGGCGCAGAGCATGCTTGTGTGCTTGGCGCACACTTGATTCCTTCGGAAAAAATCCGAATTTCCCCCTCTTACACATGGGATTTGATTCTTATTCTCTAACTAATGGATAAAGGATGTGATTAGTGGATAAAGAATATATTTTTATTTTTTATCCAATGAACAATGACTTGACCATCAAGAAAACTGATTAATGCCGGATTTGGGATACGACTAAAATCCCGATGCCTAATTGCGACTCGTTTTCATTTTTCCGAAAGACTAACTTAAGACAATTAACAAAAAACTCGTTAAATTAATAAAGACGAGCATGATTATACTATGAATCATTTTATTAAAACGATGGTTGTAGTTATTGACTACGACTCACGAAAATTATACTTCTAAGCCGAAACTGTATGACTAATACGCAAAAAGGGAAAATCGTGTGACGGAATGAAACTCGAACTCCGGTGAGCGCGCTCCACGATGCATGGCGATTTTGTTATTTTTATTTTTCAAAACCTTTATTTATCCGAAGAAGGGGTTCAAAATTTGGTGTCTATAGAATGCCCCATATTGGTCGAATTTCGGAGAAAATGATGGCCAATGTTTGAAAAGACACAAAATTTTGACAGAAAATTTCTTTTGAGATAACATATTCTCCATAGAAAATAGTTATCATCGGTGCTATTTGAAAACATGACTTGCGACTTCTGTTGACGCTTTAAGTAGAAAATCCCAGTTAATTTTCTAAAATAGGAGATGCGACTTTGACGTTATCTTTAAATAGAAAATCCCAATTAATTTTCTAAAATTGAAAATGCGACTTTATTGTCGTCTTAGATAGAAAATCCCAATTAATTTTCTAAACATTGAAAATGCGACTTTATTGTCGTTTTAGACAGAGAATCCCAATTAATTTTCTAAATTTTGAAAATGCTACTTTATCGTCGTCTTAAGTAGAAAATCCCAATTAATTTTCTAAAATTTGAAAATGCGACTTTATTGTCGTTTTAAGTAGAAAAGCCCAATTAATTTTCTCAAAGTTTTAAATGCGACTTTAATGTCGTCTTAGATAGAAAATCCCAATTAACTTTCTAAAATTGAAAATGCGATTTCATCGTCTTTTTTAGTCTTCCGAATTTTTCTTTTGTTAATGTGAGAAATTCCGACAATTTAACAGGTCGACTCCAGTTTTTACAGTTTTTCATGGCCTTGATGACAGACAAGTTGTCAAGTCACCATTACTTACTTTTTATGACTCCATGTGTTATCATGTCACCTTAAATTAGGACATTGTCAGGTCATGTCACCTCAAAGTGATGCATTGTCAATCATGTCACCTTAAATGATGTATTGTTAAATCTTGTCACCGAAAAGGGCTGACCAAAGGTTACTATCTTCTATGGTGGACCAAACCTCATATGGCAAAATTTTATCTGTTTTTCCCGAAGTCTTTCAGAAAATTTTTCATGCATAATGCTTCTTTGCTTTATCAGAAAATGATGATCACTATATAAAATAGATTGATCAAGGTCATTATTTTGGATGATCATTAGGAAAAGGGATTGTATCAACGTTCTTGATTCATCATTAACACAGTTTTTTTATGTTCGGCTTTAGCAAAAATTGCCATACTACAAATGCTTGGTCATTAACCATTATGAAGGATGCTCCTTATTATCCTATGGACAATACTCAAACTCATTATCCATGGCATAAATCATGGATGATCATCCTTTCCATCTATAAAAGGGGCATGGCTCTTCATTTCCAAATGCACCACTTCCATTACTCCAACCTTTTCTCTAAATTTTTCTTTCACCAAAATGGTCCTTACTTATGAAAGCTAATGAAATGCGGAGTCGGGAGAAAAAACAACTCTCGGGGGTCACAAGAAACTTGGAGCAACCAAGGCAATTCATTTCCTCTTCCTGCTTCACTAAGGTGCTTATGCCTTTGCTTTTACTTTCTATTTGTTACGACATGATTCATGCTGCTTCCAAATTTTGGGATGAAACTCGTCATGTCTTCTGCTTTGGAGACCGGGAGATTGTGCCTCTTGTTGAAGAGGTCGAAGGTTTGCTAGGCTTACCATCCAATGGTCCAGTTATCACACCTAGATCTCCTACCAGGATCTCGGAAGATTTATCAACGATTTTACATCTTCCCGAAAATGTTCATGGAAACTACCTACCACTAGTGGAAAAATAAGGAAGGGCTGCGGTCAAAACAGCCCTAAGGACTGTGTTTTTGGCCAGCATCCCTTCACTAGAAAAGAAGGGCTGCAGTTTTAGGCCAAAAATGCAGCCCTTGTATAAGTGAAGGGCTGCGGTTTAGGCCTAAAACCGCAGCCCTTCGTATTCGGAATTTTTTTTAAAAAAAAAATCTGCTAGCCTAGCACCCCCTGACCCCCCGCCCGCCCCCCGCACGCCAACCCCCGCACTCCCCCCAGCCCTACCCCCCCCAAGCCCACCCCCGCTAGCCCCGCACCCCCACCCCCTGACCCCACCCCAACACTCCCCCGGCCCACCCTTGCACTCCCCCACCCCGCCCCCCCCCCCACCACCCACCCCCGCCCCCCCCCCCCCCCAGGCCGGCCCTGCACCCCCAGCCCCACCTCCTTCACTCCCCGCACCCCTACCCCCGGCCCCGCCCCCCCACCCCACCCCCACCCAACCCCGCCCTCCCCTACAGCCCCCGCACCCCCACCCCACCCCACCCTCTCGCCATCCCCAAACCCCCGCCGCCCCCCTCCACCCACTCGGCGCCCGCCACCCCAACCTACCCTCTCGCCATCCCCAACCCCCTGCGTGCCAGCTCCTCCACCCACTGCTGCCAGCCACCCTAGCACCCCACCAGCCCCCCTAGCCCGGCCCGGCAGCCCACCGTGGCAGCTCCCACACCCCCACCCAACACCTCCCTTCGACAAAGAAAAACCGATCGAATTACAATATATGACAAGTTTTTCAACGTAATAATTAACTTTAAATATATATATTTAATAATGTAAAAAGTGTACATAGAATTGATACCAACTAGTAGATCTAGCTAATTATATCACGAAATCAACCAAAATGTATCATAAGCAATCATCACAAAGGTATAGGATGCCAACTTATCCCGAACTTCATGTAATTCCTATATGGTGAAGGCCCTCAAACTTGGTGTGTTATTCATATAAACCTTGCAAAACAGCTAAGGAATAAACACATAATATAAGAATTCAATCATTTACCATAGTTAGTAGTTCTAAAAATGACATATACCTTCCCGAAATTCAATCAAAAACAAATGCAAGCCTAAAACTCTACACACTATTTATATTATACCTCATATTATCATGTTCAAAAAGAAAATGGAGTTAAATGACTCGAGAAACAGGAATTGGACGCGAAAAGGCGAATATAGGCCTAAAATCACATTTACGTTCTCGAAATTCAACCAACAATAAATGCAAGCCTAAAAATCTACACAATAGTTACATTATACATCATATTATCATGTTCAAAAAGAATTTAGGGTTAAATGATGCAGATCCAAAGGCATCTGTCCAAGATGAGCCAATCTCACTTTTGATGGAACACATGGGCTTCACTTTGATGGCTAACAAGAATGCATTTGTGTCATGTGTCACTTGGCTCGAGGAAGAAACTGAATAGCATTTTAAATTGGTGTCATTGTTAGTTTAAAATGTTAGTTAGTTAGTTGAGTTGTTTTAGTTCAATAATATTCGAAATTCCCTAAGTGATTTCGGTGCTTGAGAGTTAGTTGTCATGGTTGTATTTTAGGAAAGTTGCCTTAAGATGAAAGGTTGGAGTGGCGTGCAAGGGAGCTGTTCTTGGGCGTGTCATTTGGGTGTAATTAAGGAAAGTCCTTGTTGTCTTTCCTTAAGCTTTTTGTTTCCTTAAGTTTAGCTTGATTCTAGGCTAGAATTAAGAGGAATACTTTTCTAAATTACCTTGCTTGTGCCGTGGCTTATGGTATGCTTGAGGAGCAAGGTTTTTTTGCTTACTCCTTATAAATAATAGGCGCCTAACCTATTGAATGGTTAGAGTGATTTTATGATAAAACCATTGTTATTGTTTGTGAGTTAATTCATAAGCTTTAATCTTCCATTAATTGATATTCAGGAGTGTTTAAACAACTTAATTCCAGGAGTGATTTGAGTGTGTTTAAGATTCTTGTAAGTGTTTCAGGAGTGATTATTTTATTAAGAAATATCCCTTATTACTTGTTCTTATTTTTGGATTTTCCATTGTTCCTATTCAAGTTGGCGTTTACTCTTGAGCGTTTAACTATCCTAATTGAGCATTCATATCAAGTGGTATCATATTTTTCCAGGAGGGTGAGGATAGAAGGGATTCTACTCTTCAAAGATCCGTGGTAAATTATTACTTTTCTTCTTAAAGTTGCAATCTTTACGTAGGGATAAGTGGTACTAGGGTTCTTTGTGCTTCCTAGTGTGTCGAATTGTTGCTGCTAGTAGTGGTGCTATTTGTTGTGATTGTTATAATGTCGAGTGAAATGGAAAAATTAGCTAAGGCTATATAGGACATAGCTAAGATGCAATTTGATTTCCAAGCAAAATATAATGCTGATTCGAGTCATGATAGTAGACTTGAAACTAGAATGGATGCTATAACTTCTATTATCACAAAGAAGTTGGATAAAAATAGTGTTGATTACATTGGACTTTCGGATGAAGATGATGAAGTTAGGGTTGTTAAACCTAATTTCAATGATGATAGAGGATTAAAATTGGATGATTTCACGGGTGATTCTAGTCCGGAAGATTTACTTGAATGGATTCGACAATTGGAGAAGGTGTGTGATTATAGGGGGTTTGATGATCAAAGAAGATTCAAGATAGCTTCTGTTAGATTGACCAAATATGCTGGTATTTGGCTCGAAAATTTGAAGGCAAAACGTGCAAGAAAGAAGAAAGATAAGCTTAGTAGTTGGACTAAGTTGAAAGAGAAGCTCAAGGAGAAGTTTTTGCCAAGTGATTACGAGCAAAAATGGTACATAAAGTTGACTACTTTGTGTCATGATACGTTGAGTGTGCATGAGTACACTATGGAATTTGATAAATTGTGCCTTATTTGTGACATAGAAGAAAGGGAAGCAATGAAAGTGGCTCGTTACATCAAAGGCTTGAATTGTCCTATTGCAAGGAAGGTGGAGGTGTCAACTTACACTACGTTTGATGAAGTGTGTAGATTGGCGCTTAAATTTGAATCTCATGAGAAAGAGGACAAACCGAAACCTTCCTATGCTAAATCTGGTAACTCTTTCAAACCTTCTTCTTCTTATGCTTCTTATTCATCTTCTAACAAGAACTATGAAGGGTCTAAGAAAGAACATGCAACGAAAGATGATAAAAGGGTCGAAAAACAGATCGTTTTCGTTCCTAGGGAAAAGTTTGAAGAAAATCAGAAGTGCTTCAAGTGTCAAGGAAGAGGACATATTTCTAGTAATTGTCCAACAAAGAAATCTCTTACCATGAGGCAATACATAGAATTGAATGAAGAACAGGAGTTGTACGAGTTTGTACCTAGGGATGACACGGTTGAGAGTGAGGAAGAAGATGCATATGCCGAAGATGACAATAGGCTTATTGGTGTTGTTAGGAGGGTTTTACATGTTGATTGCCTTCCAAAGAAAGAGCAAAGAGAGAACTTGTTCCATACTCATTGCAAAGTGGGTGAAAACACTTGTAACATGATCATTGATAGTGGTTCTTGTACCAATGTTGTTGTGGCAGATTTAGTGAACAAATTGAGTCTTGTTGTGAGGGATCATCCACGCCCCTACAAGTTGAGTTGGCTTGATGATACGGGACTTAGGGTGAAGAAACAAGCATTACTTTCTTTCTTCATAGGGAACTACAAAGATGAGCTATGGTGTGATGTGCTTCCCATGAATGCTTGTCATGTTTTACTTGGAAGACCATGGCAATTTGATAGAAAGGTGAAAACACTTGTAACATGATCATTGATAGTGGTTCTTGTACCAATGTTGTTGTGGCAGATTTAGTGAACAAATTGAGTCTTGTTGTGAGGGATCATCCACGCCCCTACAAGTTGAGTTGGCTTGATGATACGGGACTTAGGGTGAAGAAACAAGCATTACTTTCTTTCTTCATAGGGAACTACAAAGATGAGCTATGGTGTGATGTGCTTCCCATGAATGCTTGTCATGTTTTACTTGGAAGACCATGGCAATTTGATAGAAAGGTGATAAATGAAGGAGACTCCAACGTGTATACTGTTTTAGTTGGTTCAAAGAGGATTAGGTTGCATCCTTTGGCTCCTAGTGCCGTGGTTCACAAGAAAAAAGAAAAGAAGACTAGTTTGTTTCTTTCTTCCAAAGAATTTGAGAAGGAGATTGAAGATGAAGGCGTGTGCTATGCCTTAGTCATCAAACATGCTGCTGCAAGTGAAGTGAAGACAAGTAATCCACAACTTGATTCACTCATGAAGGAATTTGGTGATGTATTTCCGGAAGACCTTCCAAAGAACTTCAAAGGCAAATTGAAGAATTGATTGAAAGAGGGTATGTAAGAGAAAGCATGAGTCCTTGTGCGGTTCCTGCTTTACTTGTGCCTAAGAAAGATGGTACATGGAGAATGTGCATTGATAGTAGGGCCGTGAACAATATCACTGTGAAGTATAGGTTTCCCATGCCTAGATTGGAGGATATGCTAAATGAACTCAATGGAGCTTCGATTTTCTCAAAAATCGATCTTAGAAGTGGTTATCATCAAATGAGGATTAGAGAAGGAGATGAATGGAAAACTGCATTTAAGACTAAACAAGGTCTTTATGAGTGGATGGTGATGCCCTTTGGCTTATGCAACGCCCCTAGCTCTTTCATGCGACTTATGAATGAGGTCCTTCGTTCCTTTTTAAACAAGTTTGTTGTTGTTTATTTGGATGATATCCTTGTTTATAGTAAAAGTGTTGATGATCATTTGCTACATTTGAGAAGCTTATTTGAGAAACTTAGAGAGCAAGAACTTTTCGGCAAGATGGAAAAGTGTGAGTTCCTTGTTTCGAGCATAGCATTTCTTGGTTACATTGTTTCCAAGGAAGGAGTTCATGTTGATCCTCCTAAAGTGCAAGCAATCTCTTCATGGCTGGCCCCTACTAATGCTCATGAATGTCGAAGCTTCCATGGCTTGGCTTCGTTCTATAGAAGATTCATTCGAAACTTCTCTTCCATTATGGCTCCTATCACTGCTTTGTTGAAGAAAGGTGAGTTTGAATGGCCTCCTTTGGCGCAAAAGGCTTTTGAAGAAGTGAAAGAGAAGTTGTGCAGTGCTCCTATACTTGCTTTACCGGATTTCAACAAGTTGTTCGAGGTAGAGTGTGATGCAAGTGGATTGGGAATTGGTGGTGTTTTGATCCAAGAGAAGCGCCTTATTCCTACTTTAGTGAGAAGCTCAATGGTGCCAAACTGAATTATTCTAATTATGATCGTGAGTTTTATGCTATTGTTTGAGCTTTGGACCATTGGTCACATTATTTGAGGCCTAAACCATTCATCCTTCACTCGGATCATGAGGCGCTCAAATACATTCATGGCCAACAAAAACTCAATCATAGGCACACCAAGTGGGTTGAGTTTCTCCAAACCTTCACTTTCTCGTCCAAGTATAAGGAAGGAAAGAGCAACATTGTGGCAGATGCACTTTCAAGGAGATCTTATTTGCTAGCTATAGTGGATGCAAGAGTAATGGGGTTCGAACATTTGAAGGAGCTTTATAAAGAAGATGATGAACTTGGTTCGATGTTTGCTGCTCCTAAAGGCTTGTTCATGGTTCAAGAGGGTTTTGTTTTTAAAGGAAACAAGTTGTGTGTTCCAAGGTGCAAGGTACGTGAACTCTTAGTTCGTGAAGTGCATAATGGAGGTATTGCTGGTCATTTTGGCATTCAAAAGACACTTGATACTTTGAGTGAACATTTTTTTTAGCCTAGCATGATCAAAGATGTGCATATGGTAGTGAGCAAGTGTGCAACGTGCCAAAAGTCCAAAAGCACCTTTCATAAAGGGTTTACACGCCTCTACCAGTCCTGGATCAACCTTGGGATAGTGTGAGCATGGATTTCATTGTTGGTTTGCCTAGAACTCAAAGAGGCAAAGATGCTATCATGGTGGTTGTGGATAGATTTTCAAAGATGGCTCATTTCATTCCCATGCACAAGACGGATGGTGCTTCCTATGTTACTGATTTGTATTTCAAGGAGGTAATTAATTAGACTTCATGGCATTCCTAGAAGCATTGTTTCGGATAGGGATTCTAAATTCCTTAGCCACTTTTGGAGATGTTTGTGGAAGATGGTGGGAACAAAGCTCTTATTTAGCACGAGTCATCACCCTCAAACTGACGGCCAAACTGAAGTTACAAATAGAACTCTTGGTTCTTTGTTGCGTGGCCTTGTGAGTAAGACTCAAAAAGATTGGGATGTGAAGCTTGCACATGCGGAATTTGCTTACAACTGTTCACATTCAGCCACAACCTTGTGTTCTCCATTTGAGGTAATTTATGGAGTTAACCCCTTTCTCCCTATTGATCTTGTTACTCTTCCTAGAAGTGAGGTACATGCTGATTCAAAGAAAAGGCTGGAAGCTTTTAACAAGACTTGTGTTCTAGTTAAAGCTCAAATTGAGAAGATGAATCAACAATACAAGGAACGAGCTAACAAGCATAGGCGCCAACCTAAGTTCAAGGAAGGTGACCTAGTATGGATACACTTAAGGAAGGAAAGGTTTCCGAGCAAAAGGAAGAACAAGTTGATGCCTAGAGCTGATGGTCCTTTCGAAGTCATTGGGGTAGTTGGTGATGGTGCTTACAAAATCGACTTACCTAGTGATTATGGCAATGTGAGTGCTACTTTCAATGTTGGTGATCTCTCTCCCTACCATGATGATGAGAATTTGAGGGCAAATTCTTTTGAAGAAGGGGAGAATGATGTGGATCCAAAGGCATCAGTCCAAGATGAGCCAATCTCACTTTTGATGGAACATATGGCTTCACTTTGATGGCTAACAAGAATGCATTTGTGTCATGTGTCACTTGGCTCGACGAAGAAACTGATTAGCATTTTAAATTGGTGTCATTGTTAGTTTAAAATGTTAGTTAGTTAGTTAAGTTGTTTTAGTTCAATAATATCCGAAAATCCCTAAGTGATTTCGGTGCTTGAGAGTTAGTTGTGATGGTTGTATTTTAGGAAAGTTGCCTTAAGATGAAAGGTTGGAGTGGCGTGCAAGGGAGCTGTCCTTGGGCGTGTCATTTGGGTGTAATTAAGGAAAGTCCTTGTTGTCTTTCCTTAAGCTTTTTGTTTCCTTAAGTTTAGCTTGATTCTAGGCTAGAATTAAGAGGAATACTTTCCTAAATTACTATGCTTGTGCCGTGGCTTATGGTATGCTTGAGGAGCAAGGTTTTCTTGCTTACTCCTTATAAAAAATAGGCGCCTAACCTATTGAATGGTTAGAGTGATTTTATGATAAAACCATCGTTATTGTTTGTGAGTTAATTCATAAGCTTTAATCTTCCATTAATTGATATTCAGGGGTGTTTAAACAACTTAATTCCAGGAGTGATTTGAGTGTGTTTAAGATTCTTGTGAGTGTTTCAGGAGTGATCATTCATTAAGAAATATCCCTTATTACTTGTTCTTATTTTCGGATTTTTCATTGTTCCTAATCAAGTTGGCGTGTACTCTTGAGTGTTTAACTATCCTATTTGAGCATTCATATCATTAAATGACGATAAGTACCAATTGGACGCGAAAAGGAAAAAATAGGCCTAAAATGACCTTTTCGTTCCCAAAATTCAACCAACAACAATTGCAAGCCTAAAAATCTACACAATAGTTACATTATACATCATATTATCATGTTCAAAATGAATTTGGTGTTAAATGACTCGATAGGTACGAATTGGATGCGAAAAGGCAATAATAGGCCTAAAATGACCTTTTCGTTCCCAAAATTCAACCAACAACAATTGCAAGCCTAAAAATCTACACAATAGTTACATTATACCTCATATTATCATGTTCAAAATGAATTTGGGGTTAAATGACTCGATAAGTACGAATTGGATGCGAAAAGGTCAAAATAGGCCTAAAATGACCTTTTTGTTCCCAAAATTCAACAAACAGCAAATGCAAGCCTAAAAAAGTTCACACTAGTTATATTATACCTCATATTATCATGTTGAAAAAGATTTTGGAGTGAAGTTACTCAAAATTAAGAATTGGAAGCGAAAAGGCAAAAATAGGCCTAAAATGACCTTTTCGTTCCCAAAAATATGCATGTGCTACTTTGGTTTTTAAACCAATTAATACCTATTACCAATCGATCTAATCTAAACTAACATATACTAATAAGTTACATACCTTTTGAAGATCATCGACGTTAGTGCATTGGTTGACGATATCGAACATGTACCTCAGCACGTAATAACCACATGCAAGTCCATCATTTTGTTGCGGACACTAAATGTTCACCAAAGGATGCATCCAATGACATTCATGTTAGATGTATAGTATGTGGCGAAAAGTGTTTCTATTTAAGGTCAAAAAATTAGTCATGTTACCTCGACTGATATCCAAGCAGGAGCTTTTGGTGCTCGAAGTCCTGTTGCACTAATATGCTTCATCACACTACATCAATACATTATTATAAGATTAGATGTACTAACTGTTTATATATATAAAGATGATGAATAATGTGTAATATTAATAAGTGCGCATATATTGAGTTTCGATTAGGCTACCTATTTAACAATGATTTGATTAGTAAGTACCGTGGTGGTTGTCGACGCAAAGAATCAAAGTGGTAGACTTCGTTACGTGACAAATATATCGCAAGCGGTGTCAAATGAGCCCTACAACAAGAAAATATAGTTATTATTAATCATAGAACAATTAATAGGTGAATTTAATTATCGAATAATAAAAGTAAAGCGAGTTTAACAAGCATAATGTTCAATATAAGGGACAAGGATGATCTGATGATATCCAAAACGAGATGATGCTTTGAAACTCATATCGAGATACTCTTTCACTTCGGCTTTGTTTTTTAAGCAATTGTCATCTCGTATTATGTTTGGACATAACCAACCAAACAGTCACTCATCACTTGATGTTGCAATCAATTCATTGTATAATAACCTGAGAAATCATATTGATTAAAAGTAAACTTACTTATTATGGAAGTTGAATTGAAAACTACTTAAGGCATATGTATATGTATATTTAATTTATATACTTATGTATTACCTCATGAAAGTTTGTATCATGGAAACATTCAACTGTACCCCACATAAGAATTCTTTAATATCGAGCTTAGAAATGAATGTCGATGACTCCTCAAAGTAGTGGAATTGTTGCGCCCCCAAAGGAACCTCTATCGTACTATAATCGGGTAAATCACTAGCGCACTCATGTAACCAATAGCATGGAATACTAAGGCCTCGCACCACATCTGGCTCGATAATAAGTGGATTCTTTGTCATAGAAACATTTCCCTTCAACACATTTCGTTCACCTTCATCACGTAAACTAGCCTTCTTATCAGGTGAACATGCCTTCTTTGCCTTGCTGTCATGTGAGTCGGCCTTTCCCCAAACCTAGTAATTAGTTAAAAGTAAAGATATTACTGACTATCATAGGGATTATAAAAGAAAACACGCATATATATATGTATGTTAATCATTGTACCTCATCTGAAAACCGCACCAATGCACGCTGCCATAGAACATAACTGCCAAGGGCATCATTCAGTAACTGTAGACTAACTTCTGGCTTCGGCAAGGGAAGAGGTAATTCTTCGAAACCAGATACAATTTCATTAAGGGTGACCACATAGTGATTATCATCCACTAACTGGTTATGCAATCGTACTCGGTCATTAGGGGGTTGTGCATGGCCATAAGCTACCAGAATGAAACTATCATAACCATCTCCTCGAGCTAATAGTTCACATGGTGTCTCCTCCTTTAAAAAAAACCCTATTTATAGTTAGTCTATGAAACAACATTATTATAGTAAGAATTTCATGCATTTAAGAACAATTGTTATTTAACAACGCAAAGGGATTAAGTGATTACCTTCAACTCGGGTACTATAGGTGGATCAGGTAAAGGTATCATCTGATCAATAGATGTTCGTGGATCACTGATCGGCTGGCTAGGTGTAATATCACTACCCTTCTTGAATGTAGCAAAAGTCGGTAAACCCATTTGCTCCAAAATGGCGTTGAAGTTATGTGTCATCTCCTCCCTGAGCTCCTCCCGAATTGTAGCTTTCATAGCCTCCACATCTACTGACGCTGCCGAATTCACACTACTTGCACTTAATTTTGTCGCTGTAGTGTATTGATCACCATATACCTTTCTCAAACCAAGGCGGACACCTCCTACACCCCTCACGCGTCCACTGTGGTCCTTTCCTAAAGTTTCCTACAATGCATCAATGTGTCCTTTAGGAGTGAACTCACCAGTTGCCTCTTTTTCCTTCAAGCCAATCTACATAAGGATAAGAGAAAAATGCTTGTGAACGCAAAAGTTATATTATATATACCTTATATAACCATTTTTTTTGTACTTACAATGGCGTTGGCTATCTGTTGTGTTCCGGGATCAGGCAAGACTCTTTTTCCCTTTGCATCAACCCCATACATCGAACACCACCAATCGAGGACTCTATCTGGTTGCCGAGGCTGTGCAACTATCGTCGTAGAGCTAGTCCCCGTTGCTGTTGTCGACCCTATTGTGGGGTAATGGCTGAACATCCACTTCTCTCTCGCCTCATTGTACGAATGAGCACCCAAATGATGATAATACTTCCTAGCTTTTGCACTCGCGCTTTTCTCACGACTTGCCTAAAACACATAATTATAAACAAAGGTTAGGTACGGTGTTATACAATAATACTGGATCTAAGTGTAGTAAATCTTAATAAAATATTCTTACAATAGCTTGTGGGGTTGTTTTTATGGCAACAAATGATTCCCATTCTTAAGGTTTGATAGTTTTCCATATCTAAAATGGTAATTTAGAGGGTTCAGATGATGTTTTCGGTGAAGCCTCAGGACCGGATGGTGTTTCTCCGCCGAGATGTTCTTCTTATTTGTACCTACTACTTTCCTCCGCTTAGTGATCCACCCAGACACTAACTTAGCCTTGAAATCTCTGAATCTCTGGGCAACCGCGGATATAAATACATTCTTCTTGGCTTCATCATCTTCGATATTGAATTGATTCTACAAAAAACTTAGTTCACAAATTAGTTTTCGCAAATGTTGTAATTTCTATGGTATCAGTAATATTACACATATATTTAACTAAATAATTAAGAAACTAAACGTTATTGTACGTGAAGCTTACCATAGTATTTTCCCATAGACACCGCTTCAACCCCTCGGGCACCTTTTTCCATGAGTGCAAAGTGGAAAGTTTATGCATGCAAATGCCAACTTGCATGCCATACTTTTGACACCACTTTCTACAAGGTTGACCCATATTATCGTAATCCAAAGTCATATTTGTGTGTTTCCCTAGTGACTTTGTAGGTCCCCTTCCTTTTCACTTTTTTGTTGCCAATGACTTCCTAGGCATTTGTGCATTTATTTCTTCACGGCGAGGTCGAGCCAATTTACCCCGTTCCTTTCTCGCATCGAAAGACTCATCCTCGGTAGTGCGTTCAGCACTCGTGCTGTTATCGTATGCACCTCCGCCATCTCCCTGAAATTGTACAAATATACGCATTAATATACATAAAGCTCAAGATAAAAAAAAATTCACATTGCCACTAGGGGGGGAGTGCAACAAGGGGGGGAGGGTCCGTGTGCGGGGAGGGGATCTATGCAATGGGGGGGGTGCGGGCGGGGAGGGGTGTGCGGGGAGGGGGGGTGTTTGTGCGGGGAGGAGGAGGGGTTGGGCGGGGGTGTGGGGAGGGGGTCTGTGTGTGCATGGGGGATCTATGCGGTGGGGGGGGTATGGGAAGGGGAGGGGCATCGGTGGGGGGGGAGGTGCGGGCGGGGGAGGGCGGCGGTGGGGGGGGGAGGTCCGGGCGGGGGATGGGCGAGCGGTGGGGGAGGGGGTCTCGTGCGGGGAGGGGGGCCTGTTCGGGGGGGCTTGGGAAGGGCGGGCAGCAGTAGGGGAGGGGGTCTGTTTGTGGGGGGGATCTCGTGCGGTGGGGGGGTGCGGGCGGGGGGGGGGCAGCAGTGGGGGTTGGCTCTATGCGGGGAGGTGGGTGTTTGTGCGGGGAAGGGGATGGGGTGGGCGGGGGTGTGGGGAGGGGGGACGGTGCGTGTGCGGGGGGGATCCGTGCGGTGGGAGGAGGGTGCGGGCGGGGAGGGGTGTCTAGGGGAAGGGGAGGGGGCCGTGCGGGTAGGGGGCCCCGTGCGGGGGCTTGGGAGGGCGACAACGGTGGGGGAGGGGCTGGCGGGGGTTAGTATCTACCGCCAACCCCCACCGCCGCCCGGCCCTCCCAAGCCCCCCCGCACAGTCCCCCTACCCGCACATTCCCTTCCCCTCCCCTACACACCCCTCCCCTCCCCCGCCCGACCCCCACCCCACCGCGAGATCCCCCCTTGCACACGAGACTCCCCTCCCCACACCTTGCACATCCCCTCCCCAACCCCGCACAAACACCCACTCCCACGAGCCCTCCCCTCCCCCCCCACCTTGCCCCCTCCGCACAACTTCCCCCCTTTTTCTTTAAGCCTTTTTGTTTCCCAATTCCATTTACATGAAAATTTATGCACAAAATCCCAATATGTAGTTTCATTCTACCTTATAGTTTGGAGTTCAATCAACAAAAAAAAAAATGCGGCGAATCGGCAAAAATAGGCCTAAAATGACCTTTTCGTTCCCGAAATTTAACCAACAACAAATGCAAGCCTAAAAATCTACACAATAGTTACATTATACCTCATATAATCATGTTTAAAAAGATTTTGGGGCTAAATGACTTGATAAGTACAAAAGGGACGCGAAAAGGCAAAAATAGGCCTATAATGACCTTTTCGTTTTCGAAATGCAACCAACAACAAATGCAAGCCTAAAAATCACACAATAGTTACATTATACCTCATATAATCATGTTCAAAAAGATTTTGGGGTTAAAAGACTCGATAAGTACGAAAGGGACGCGAAAAGCCCAAAATAGGCCTAAAATGACCTTTTCATTCCCGAAATGCAACCAACAACAAAGGCAACCCTAAAAATCTACACAGTTGTTACATTATACCTCATATAATCATGTTAAAAAATATTTTGGGGTTAAATGACTCGATAAGTACGAAAGGGACGCGAAAAGGCAAAAATAGGCCTAAAAAGACCTTTTCGTTCCCGAAATGCAACCAACAATAAATGCAAGCCTAAAAATCTACAGAATAGTTACATTATACCTCATATAATCATGTTCCAAAATATTTTGGGGTTAAATGACTCGATAAGTACGAAAGGGATGCGAAAAGCCAAAAATAGTCTAAAATGACCTTTTCGTTCCCGAAATTCAACGAACAACAAATGCAAGCCTAAAGTTCTACACAATAGTTACATTATACCTCATATAATCATGTTCAAAAAAATTTAGGGGTAAATGACTCGATAAGTACGAGTCGGACGCGAATCGACCAAAATAGGCCTAAAATGACCCGAGAATCAGGTCACATGGCAATGGAATGCCCATCAGCTGGTAGCGGCGGAGGTTGTGGGAATTGTTACAAATGTGGAGAGCATTCCATTGCCATGTGACATGACTCTCCATATTTGCAACAGTTCCCACCACCACCGCCACTACTGCCCCCCACTGCACTCCATCATTGCCATGTAGGCCTAAAATGACCTTTTCGTTCCCGAAGTTCAACCAACAACAAAAATAAGCCTAAAATTCTACACAATAGTTACATTATACCTCATATAATCATGTTCAAAAAGAATTTGGGATTAAATGACTCGATAAGTAAGAATCGAACGCGAATCGACCAAAATAGGCCTAAAATGCCCAAGAATCAGGTCACATGGCAATGGAATGTCCATCAGCTGGTAGAGGCGGAGGTCGTGGAAATTGTTACAAATGTGGAGAGCATTCCAATGCCATGTGACCTGACTCTCCACATTTGCAACATCTCCCACCACCACCGCCACTACTCCCCCCCACTGCACTCCATCATGGCCATGTAGGCCTAAAATGACCTTTTTGTTCCCAAAATTCAACCAACAACAAAAATAAGCCTAAAATTCTACACAATAGTTACATTCTACCTCATATAATCATGTTCAAAAAGATTTTGGGGTTAAATGACTCGATAAGTACGAAAGGGACGCGAAAAGGCAAAAATAGGCCTAAAATGACCTTTTCGTTCCCGAAATGCAACCAACAACAAATGAATGCCTAAAAATCTACACAATAGTTACATTGTACCTCATATAATCATGTTCAAAAAGATTTTGCGGGTTAAATGACTCGATAAGTACGAAGGGACGCGAAAAGCCAAAAATAGGCTGAAATGACCTTTTTGTTCCCGAAATTCAACCAACAATAAATGCAAGCCTAAAAATCTACACAATAGTTACATTATACCTCATATAAGCATGTTCAAAAAGATTTTGGGGTTAAATGACTCGATAAGTACTAAAGGGACGCGAAAAGGCAAAAATAGGCCTAAAATGACCTTTTCGTTCCCGAAATGCAAGCAACAACAAATGCAAGCCAAAAAATCTACACAATAGTTACATTATACCTCATATAATCATGTTCAAAAAGATTTTGGGGTTAAATGACTCGATAAGTACGAAAGGGAAGCGAAAAGGCAAAAATAGGCCTAAAATGACCTTTTCTTTCTCGAAATGCAACCAACAACAAATGCAAGCCTAAAAATCTACACAATAGTTACATTATACCTCATATAATCATGTTCAAAATGATTTTTGGGTTAAATGACACGATAAGTACGAAAGGGACGCGAAAAGGCAAAAATAGGCCTAAAATGACCTTTTCTTTCCCGAAATTCAATCGACAACAAAAATAAGCCTAAAATTCTACACAGTAGCTACATTATACCTCATATAATCATGTTAAAAAAGAATTTGGGGTTAAATGACTCGATAAGTACGAATCGGACGCGAATCGACTAAAATAGGCCTAAAATGACCCGAGAATCAGGTCACACGGCAATGGAATGCCCATCAGCTGGTAGCGGCGAAGGTCTTTGGAATTGTTACAAATGTGGAGAGAATTCCCTTACCTTGTGACCTGACTCTCCACATTTGCAACAGTTCCCACCACCACCGCTACTACTGTCCCCCCCACTGCACTTCATCATTGCCATGTAGGCCTAAAATAACCTTTTCGTTCCCAAAATTCAACCAACAACAAAAATAAGCCTAAAATTCTACACAATAGTTACATTCTACCTCATATAATCATGTTAAAAAAGATTTTGGGTTAAATGACTCGATAAGTACGAAAGGGACGCGAAAAGGAAAAATAGGCCTAAAATGACCTTTTCTTTCCCGAAATTCAATCAACAACAAAAATAAGCCTAAAATTGTACACAATAGTTACATTATACCTCATATAATCATGTTAAAAAATATTTTGGGGTTAAATGACTCGATAAGTACGAACGGGATGCGAAAAAGCAAAAATAGGCCTAAAATGACCTTTTCGTTCCCGAAATGCAACCAACAACAAATTCAAGCCTAAAAATCTACACAATAGTTACATTATACCTCATATAATCATATTCAAAAATATTTTGGGGTTAAATGACTCGATAAGTACGAAAGGGACGCATAAAGGCAAAAATAGGCCTAAAATAACCTTTTCGTTCCCGAAATGCAACCAACAACAAATGGAAGCCTAAAAATCTAACACAATAGTTACATTATACCTCATATAATCTTGTTCAAAAAGATTTTGGGGTTAAATGACCTGATAAGTACGAAAGGGACGCGAAAAGGCAAAAATAGGCCTAAAATGACCTTTTCGTTCCCGAAATTCAATCAACAACAAAAACAAGCCTAAAATTCAACACAATAGTTACATTATAGCTCATATAATCATGTTCAAAAAGAATTTGGGGGTAAATGACTCGATAAGTACGAATCAGACGCGAATCGACCAAAATAGGCCTAAAATGACCCGAGAATCAAGTCACATGGCAATGGAATGGCCATCAGCTGGTAGCGGCGGAGGTCGTGGGAATCGTTACAAATGTGGAGAGCATTCCATTGCCATTTGACCTGAATCTCCACATTTGCAACAGTTCCCCCCACCACCGCCACTACTGCCCCCCCACTGCACTCCATCATTGCCATGTAGGCCTAAAATGACATTTTCGTTCCCCAAATTCAACCAACAATAAAACTAAGCCTAAAAATCTACACAATAGTTACATTGTACGTCATATAATCATGTTCAAAAATAATTTGGGGTGAAATGACTCGATAAGTACGAATCGACCAAAATAGGCCTAAAATGACCCGAGAATCACGTCACACGGCAATGGAATGCCCATCAGCTGGTAGCGGCGGAGATGGTGGGAATTGTTACAATTGTGTAGAGCATTCCATTGCCATGTGACCTCACTCTCCACATTTGTAATAAAGTCCCACCACCACCGCCACTACTGCCCCCCCACTGCACTCCATCATTGCCATGTAGGCCGAAAATGACCTTTTCGTTCCCCAAATTCAACCAACAACATAAATAAGCCTAATAATCTACACAATAGTTACATTATACCTCATATAATCATATTCAAAAATAATTTGGGGTGAAATGACTTGATAAGTACGTATCGGACGCGAATCGACCAAAATAGGCCTAAAATGACCCGAGAATCAGGTCACATGGCAATGGAATGCCCATCAGCTGGTAGCGGCGGAGATGGTGGGAAATGTTACAAATGTGGAGAGCATTCCATTTCCATGTGACCTCACTCTCCACATTTGTAACAAAGTCCCACCACCACCGCCACTACTGCCCCCCCCACTGCACTCCATCATTGCCATGTAGGCCTAAAATGACTTTTTCGTTCCCCAAATTCAGCCAACAACAAAAATAAGCCTAAAATTCTACACAATAGTTACATTATACCTCATATAATCATGTGCAAAAAGAATTTTGGGTGAAATGACTCGATAAGTACGAATCGGACGCGAATCGACCAAAATAGGCCGAAAATGACCCGAGAATCAGGTCACATGGCAATGGAATGCCCATCAGCTGGTAGCGGCGGAGATGGTGGGAATTGTCACAAATGTGGAGAGCATTGCATTGCCATGTGACCTCACTCTCCACATTTGTAACAAAGTCCCACCACCACCGCCACTACTGACCCCCCACTGCACTTTATCATTGCCATGTAGGCCTAAAATGACCTTTTCGTTCCCCAAATTCAACCAACAACAACAATAAGCCTAAAAATCTACACAATAGTTACGAATTGGAGAAATTACACAGACCTCAGTATATGTCTCATGATTTATTGACCTTCCGCCGTTTCTTAGGATCTTCAAGTACATGTATCCCTTCCGTGTGATCTACACGCATATAGTTCTCCGACATATTCACATCATCTTCCACACTATTTTCAGGATAGGTAAAAGTTGGGATGTGCTCAAATGCATCATATTCTTCCTCATTATCAACATCACTAATACCGAGGATACTCCTTTTACCAGGTACAACAATTGACCACTTATTATCAGCAGGATCAGTTACAAAAAATACTTGCTTAACTTGTGATGTAATTACAAATGGCGCCTGAGTTTTACGTAGACGACTAAGGTCAACAAGAGCGAATCCGCAAGGATCATCTTTTCTTACGCAACGTCGATTATCGTCAACCTACTTGCAACACAAGAGGCAAAAAATTCTTCTCCGAATCCTCCACCTTCTTTTTACTATTTTGAGTTTCATCATCAACCCTTTCCTCCACTACTTTCTTCTTCCTTCCGTCCTTTTTCTGAGCCCACAACTCTGGTCGAAGCCCATGTTTTTCCAAGTAAAGTTGTGACGCCTTAACATCTTTTGTCTTGCCCGGAATATTCATAAGTGTCGCAAGAACAGCTTCACAAATATTCTTCTCTATGTGTATGACATGTAAACAATGTATGACCTTTAGATCTTTCCAATATGGGAGTTTCCAAAAAATGAACTCCTTTTTCCATAATCCTGTAGGTCGATCAACCTCACTAGCAGGTTTACCAAAGATTGTTTCAATGCCCTTAACCTGATTATAAACTTCAGTACCAGTTAATGGTCTACGAGCAACATCTTCTTCAACCATCCCATCGAATGCCTTCTTCTTAAACCGATAGGGATGGTCGCGTCTGAGGAGCCTTCGTGTGCGCATATAGACATGTTTGCAGCCCTTAAGGTGTGTAGACTTCATGTCATCTACACAAATCGGGCAGGGTTATTTTCCTCTAGTCTTATACCCAGATAAGTTCCCATAAGCTGGATAATCGTTCATAGTACAAAAGAGCATGGCACGCAGAGTGAACATCTCATTAGCATACGCATCAAATACTAACACTCCTTCGTTTCACATCTTCTGTAAATCTTCAACAAGCGGTTGGAGGTATACATCTATGTCATTTCCAGGTTGTTTGGGCCCCGATATAAGAAGCGACAGCATGATGTACTTGCGTTTCATGTACAACCAAGGAGGCAAGTTATAAACTACTAGAACTACTGGCCATGTACTATGCTGCGAACTAAGATTGCCAAAAAGCCATCCATACATAATCCAAGCCTCAGATTCCTATCCTCATTACCAAATGCCTTATGCACCCTGTTGATACTTTTCCACTCAGGCGAATCAGCCGGATGCTTGAGCAGACCGTCTTTCTTCCTACGATCTGCATGCCACCTCAAATTCTTCGCATCTCCTTTAATTAAGAACATGCTCTTAAATCTAGGTATTATGGGTAGATACCACAACACCTTACCTGGTGGTCCTTCACTACCTCCAGCTCCTTCACGCTTGTACCTCGACAATCCACAACGTGGACACTCATGTAAATGCTTATACTCATTACGATAAAGCACACAATCATTAGGACAAGCATGTATCCTCTCGTACTCTAAACCGAAAGGACACATAAGTTTCTTCGCATAATAATACGACTTTGGCAGTTCATTTCCATCTGGGAGCATATCAGCTAAAACTTCCAACAACGATGTGAAACTAGAGTCCGTCCAACTAGCTTTCGACTTAATGTTGAACTGTGTTATCACGGCGAATAGTTTGGTGTACTTTGTACAACCTGGATACAACGGCTTTTCAGCAGCCTCAGACATAGACTCAAAAATACGAGGTCGTTTACACGACTGATCTTCTACCTCGTGTATCATCTCGTCTACCCAATCCCTATCATCATCTGCAAGCTCATTATCCCAATTCTCATCCCCGAACTCATCATCCTTCTTTTCTTCACATACATCATTCATTACTCTAGAGCTTCCTATATACTTCCCCTGCTCACCATGCCAAACCCATACGTGGTATTGAGGCCTAAACCCACGAGGAAAGACATGCTCCCTAAGCAAATGTATACTACTAACCTTGCTCACATTTCTACAATCGACACAAAGACAATAAAAGTCGACTGCTCCAGAGGATGCTTGATATTGTAATGCAGATGTACAGACTACCATACATCCAAGTACGATCCATCTCAGTCAAGAAGACCTCTAATAATTAAACACAATCAATAATTATAATGCATCAATCATTATTTAAGTACATACACTCACATATTCAAATCATACACATATAGAGCAAGCTAAGATAGTGACATGTTCAAATGTATGCATGCAGCCGAAGGTCCTTATCACTCCAACCTAACCCATCCTTGGACGTCTAATCTCACTAGTGAATATATGCCAACTTTTCAATTCTAAGGAAAATCCGGCAGCATTTCCCTACAGTTCTCCAAGTACACAATGTAGATAATTGCTTATCTACATATGTACCCAGAGAACAATGCAGAGAAACGATAAGCCAAGAATTTCCCCATAATTGAAAAGAAGACACACATTCACCACCTAAGTGAGATCAAACGTCCAAGAACAGTTCCAAGCCGGGACTATTCAAGACTTACTCCTAATGAGTAAGTCTTGAACGGGTATCTAGGCATATGATGATGATTCAAACAACTTGTAGATTTCATAGCTAGATTACATTGCGTTTTCATACAATCTCATATTAAGAAATATACATACACTACACAAAATTGATAATGTGCCCACCCCCTGCGAGCCCTCCCTAGCCCTCCCCCACCCCCTGCTGATATTATGGTTTTATATAGTGTTTTCCCCCCTATATTTGAGCTAAAATGTGTGTCAATGGTGCTTTTAGGAGCCATTTTATGCTAACTTTCTCCATCGAGTTGTAATTTTCTGTTCTATGTCTGATTGCAGGTTTTAGGGAGCTATCTCCCTATTTTCTACCACTATCTGACCTTTACACTGGACTGGAGAGGTTCGAAGACATATACGATGAGTTCGGGGGTCCCGAGAATACTTTTCGAGGCCTTGGACAAAAGGAGGAGTGAAGTCTTGGCGTCTGAAGCCAAGGAAGAAAGAACCGGACTTCAGCCCGATGACATCGGGAGCCTCAAGCCCGATCGGGCGTTCATCGCCATTAGAAACAAGGATTGTTGTGGGCCCGATCGGGCGACGTTGCCCGTTCGTTAGTTCGTTGTCACGCCCGATCGGGCGGCTGGGCCCGATTTCATCGGGCGTTATTTGGCGATGCTTTGGGTGCATGCTGCTACCTTGTGCGTCGGCCTGATTGAATCGGGCGGGGTCCAGTTTTAAGCCCAGCTGCTGCTTTTGGCCCGATTTGATCGGGCTGACTTGGCCCGATCGGGCGTTTCGCTCCGCGTGCTCATTTAATGAGTTTCGGGCTATTTGGTATAAATAGGAAATTGATAACTTTTAGAAGCTATCTTTCATTCATCTTTGTTTTAGCTCTTATTTTCTCATAGACTCTCTGAAGAACCCTAGATTTTATTACTTTTCATTGTGATTCAAGATCAAACTTTTGGATTATTCGCAAGTTCAATATAGTTCTTTTATTTGGTAATCTTCTTCCTTGTTTTCTCCATTATTGTTTGCTTCCTTTATTATTGATTAGAGTAATTTCTTAGTTATCTGCAATAGTTCAAAGTATGGATTTTTATATGGAATTTGTTATTGGATTCTCAAGCATGAGTGAGTAGTTTTATTTCTAGGATTGTGGGGATCTATGTATGCAATGAGGGATTAATAGATTAATATAATTACCCTTTATTTCAATTGTTTCCCGTGATTGAATCGTTCATGCTAGATTTATGAATTAGGCCTGATTTGTATTTCTACTATCGCAATATTGAGTCTACTTCGAGAGGAGAGATTTCGTATAGGCTTTCAATCATTAGGCATAGTGATCCTTGACCATGCGAGAGCGGCTAGGTGATCTTTGAGGGAGGTAATGTTCGAGAGAAATTACATGTGCCCTAAATAGATTGACTTATTGGGTAGTTATTATTCGTCTCTGATTTCCCGAATTGTATGCATAGTGATCCATAGTCCTAGTTCTTTATTAATTGATTCTTACCTTCATATTTAGTTATATCATTTGCCTATTAGTTTAGTCACACACCCATTTTCATCAGATTTAGTTAGTATAATATTAGAATTCAGATATAATAGTATAACTTTCTCCCTGTGGATTCGATCCTGACTACTTGTTAGTGGACCTTAGGTTATTTTTGATAAGGTGATACGACTTTAGCCTGTCAAATTTTGGCGCCGTTGCCGGGGAGACGGTTTATTTTTATTTTGTCTGAATTATAGTATTACACTAACCTCTACTCCGAAGAAAACCTGTTCTTTGGAGCATCTCACGTTTGTTTTAGTGTTTTTGATGTATGAGTAGGAAATTGAAATCCCCAGATCTCATTCCATTTGACCCGGAGATTGAAAAGACTGCTCGTAGACTCAAAAAGACAACTAAGCAAACCAATTTGTCTGCAGGGACACCTTCCCGAAAAACACCTTCTCCATCATCTTCACCACAACAAGACTTCCCTGCCTCACCTATTACTGCTAGAATGGGTGACGAAGCTAAACCGACCTTCAGAGATTATGCACAACCATCTCCTGATAATGTGCCCACTGGGGTACGGTTGCCTACTATTGCTGCTGCAAACTTTGAAATCAAGTCTCATGTTCTGAATATGGTTCAGAATAATCAGTTTGCTGGGTTACCATCTGAAGATCCAAATCAGCACTTGCAGCGGTTTTTACAATGTTGTGCTACTCAGAAGCAAGCTGGTGTTACTGCTGATGAGATGAAACTCATCTTATTTGGTTTTTCTCTGCGCGACAAAGCTCTATTTTGGTATAATAAGCTGCCTTCCACCATCACCACCTGGGCAGAGCTCTCAAAGATTTTTCTCATCAAGTGGTACCCTTACCAAAAGACTGCAGATATGCGTCATGCCATGGTAACTTTCACCCAAGATCCTGGAGAGTCACTATATAAAGCTTGGGAAAGATTCAAAGATCTGCAGCGTCTTTGTCCCCATCATGGTTTTGACAAGTGGTATCTATGCCACATTTTCTACACTAGAGTTGATGTAGATACAAGACGGGTAATTGATGGAGCTGCTGGTGGGTTCTTCATGGATAAAGCCGTAGACGAAGGGTCTGAACTTCTGGAGAAACTCGCTTCCAACCAAGCGTCTACTATTCGTTCTTCTATGACAAGGGGAGGCAAACATGATGTTGAAGCCATTTCTTTACTGACCGGACAACTAGCTGCTCTTCACCAGAAGATTGATTCTTTGAAGCTAGGTAACAATTCCTCCCCTCACATGAGTGTCAATGCTATGGCTAGTGTTTCTGGTCACAATGCTTTCATCTGTGACGCTTGTGGGATAACTGGACATAACTCTCAAGTGTGCCCCGCTCTTTCACATTCTAGTGAGCCAGTGCACGCATTACAGTCACCACACAAGCCTCAGTTCGATCCCTACTCCAATACATATAATCCCGGGATGAGAGATCATCCAAATCTCTCGTATAGGAGTAATAATGTGATGAATCCACAACAACAACATTATCCGCAGCATCATCAACAACAACAATATCAACCACAAGCTCCTCCTAGATATCAGAGAACTCAGTTTCAACAGCATCAATCTACACCTCCTTCAGACCCAGCTATTGCTGAACTCAAAAGTCTAATGTTGCAGATGCAGAAAGGTATTATTTCCTTTCAAGCAGATACCAGGTCTCAATTTGAGAGCCTGCATACTCAGAATAAGCTGCAAGGGACACATAATAAGATGTTGGAGTCACAAATAGCTCAGCTGGCTAGTTCCTCTGCTAATAGGCCATCTGGGTCATTGCCTTCGCAACCAATGCAACCTAGGGACACCGCCAATGCTATCACCCTTCGCAGTGGAGTGAAGTACGATGCTCCGGCAATGCTAGAGGTGGAATCACCAAGTGCTAAGAAACCACAAGAAGTGCCTGAGGATGTTGAACCTCAGGCAGAGCAAGGAGCTGCAGACAAGACTATGGAGGTGACTATGGAGACAACTGTGCCTCCTGTGATCAAGCTACCATTCCCCGAGCGGATGCTCAAGAAGAAGCTCGACCACCTGTATGGTAAGTTTTTAGAGGTGGTAAAGAATCTGCAGGTAACAGTTCCTTTTACTGAATTATTAAATCAAGTGCCTGCTTATTCTAAATTTTTGAAAGAACTGTTGATGAAGAAGCGGACTCTCAATGAGGTGGAGACTGTGGCTTTTACTGCTGAATGCAGCGCTCTTTTACAAAACCAATCTCCACCTAAATTGAAAGATCCAGGGAGTTTTTCCATCCCCTGTCACATTGGCACCATATTTATTGACAAAGCTTTATGTGATTTAGGTGCCAGTGTAAGTGTCATGCCTCTTTCTATCTGTAAGCAACTGAACATGGGCGAATTAAAATGTACTACCATTACTCTGCAAATGGCTGACCGTTATGTGAAATATCCCCTAGGTATATTAGAGGACGTTCCTGTTAGAGTAGGTAAATTCTTTATCCCTGTGGACTTTGTTATATTAGACATGGCCGAAGACACTCAAACACCCATTATCCTTGGGAGACCTTTCCTCCATACTGCTGGGGCAGTGATAAATGTTAAGAGTGGGAAACCGACACTGACTGTGGGGGATGATAAGGTCATGTTTAGCCTAAACAATGCACCTAAAAGCCCAATGCTAGAGGAATCATGTTATAGTGTTGATGTTATAGGTGAACCGATCCATGATTGCATGCCTCATTCCCCCTCCCATGCTACTTCAAATGATGTGCTTGCTTTAGAGTCTATTGCAGGTGATGAGCATTTTCTAACGGTCTTACAAACTCCCAAAAAGACCATTGGCTATAGCACTGATGACTTGACAGGAATAAGCCCTGACCATAATGAGCACCGCATTCATCTACATGAGGGCCACCACACCAGCATTACAGTCCGACGCGGGTCGCAAGAGGTGGTACAACATGTGGCTACTAAACTGCTCGATCCAGGCTGATGGGCGGCTGATGTCCATATCCCTTTCCTTTCCCTTGTTGCAATGAGGCCATTGCCAAGTTCAGTTTGGGGGAGGACTTCTGTAAGTATTAGTATTATTTTTCTTTTTGTTTTTACTGCTTCTTAGGATAGTTAAGGTAGGTTAATTGCTTTGAAAAAATGAAAAATCACAAAAAAAATGAAATATTGCTGAAAAAACGCAAAAATACGAGTTGAGTACGAATAGATTGATTGCTTCCCTGTGCCCCAAACTTTGTTCTGAAAAACGATTTTTACTCATTATACTGGATAGTCGGGCATTTGTGATTGGGATGTTGTGATGTGATCTATGATTGCCTTGATCTTGAGTGAATTTTGATGATAAAGTGCCTATTTTAACTGCATGCTTGAATTGATTAGATTGTGAGGATTCATTCTAGCCCTCGGATTTATCTCTATATCCGATCTATTCTTGTGTGTTAGTTCCTCGTAGCACTCTTATCTTGGTTTTGGCATTGTACTCGTTGAGTTCTGGTAACTTTAGGCATGTGCTGTGATAGAGGCGTTTTTACTGCTTCTTAGGATAGTTAAGGTAGGTTATTTGCTTTGAAAAAATGAAAAATCACAAAAAAATGAAATATTGCTGAAAAAACGCAAAAATACGAGTTGAGTACGAATAGATTGATTGCTTCCCTGTGCCCCAAACTTTGTTCTGAAAAACGATTTTTACTCATTATACTGGATAGTTGGGCATTTGTGATTGGGATGTTGTGATGTGATTTATGATTGCCTTGATCTTGAGTGAATTTTGATGATAAAGTGCCTATTTTAACTGCATGCTTGAATTGGTTAGATTGTGAGGATTCATTCTAGCCCTCGGATTTATCTCTATATCCGATCTATTCTTGTGTGTTAGTTCCTCGTAGCATTCTTATCTTGGTTTTGGCATTGTACTCATTGAGTTCTGGTAACTTTAGGCATGTGCTGTGATAGAGGCGTTTTACTGCTTCTTAGGATAGTTAAGGTAGGTTAATTGCTTTGAAAAAATGAAAAATCACAAAAAAATGAAATATTGCTGAAAAAACGCAAAAATACGAGTTGAGTATGAATAGATTGATTGCTTCCCTGTGCCCCAAACTTTGTTCTGAAAAACGATTTTTACTCATTATACTGGATAGTTGGGCATTTGTGATTGGGATGTTGTGATGTGATCTATGATTGCCTTGATCTTGAGTGAAATTTGGTGATAAAGTGCCTATTTTAACTGCATGCTTGAATTGGTTAGATTGTGAGGATTCATTCTAGCCCTCGGATTTATCTCTATATTCGATCTATTCTTGTGTGTTAGTTCCTCGTAGCATTCTTATCTTGGTTTTGGCATTATACTCGTTGAGTTCTGGTAACTTTAGGCATGTGCTGTGATAGAGGCGTTCATTTGTTTAATTTCAAGCCTCAGAGTTGTTTAATGAATTTTGCCCCTAGCCCCGCTGAGCCTAATGACTTATTTTTGGATCTATATTAAACCACATTACACACCTTGAGCCATTGCAATGACTATTGTCCCAAGCCTAGCTTGGGGGAGCATTTGTTAAGTTTATATCATATTGTGTGGTTGATTCCGTAGGGCGGTTGGAAAATAATGATATTTTGGTACAAAGAAAAGAAAGAAAAAGAAAAAAAAATAAAGTGAAAAATGATAGTGAAAAAATTTGAAAAATTTCTATGATCTTCACTCATTAACTTTCAAAGCATTGGAAATTATGTTGAAAGATGCAATTATTGGTTGGTTCGTGAAATTTCAAGAGTTGGTTATTATCTTGGTTATGTTGTTGATGCCATGGGAGTGTTTCGACCACACTTAGTCCTACTAGTGTTTTTTGCTCCCCTTTCTTGGCTTTTCCACCACATTCCCTAAATAATTTCCGCACCTTTACCCGAGCCCCATTACAACCCTGAGAAAGACCTTTTGAGCACGTGTTTGATTGTTTATTGGAATAATATAGAGTCAATATGCCAAAGTTGAAGATTAAGTTCGTTATTTGAGTCGACCTGATTAGGATGAGCGATATTATACCTTTCTAAACACATGAGAGTGTGAGTGGGAAGGGCTATTATGGTTGGGTTGGTGAGAGATCGGGCACATATTTTGCCTGCCACAAAATTGAGAGGAGCGACACCCCGGTGAGCACCTTTTCAAGATTTGCATGATATGTAGGGTAGCTACGTTTGATGGTTTACTTAAGTGATTGGTAGTCAGGTGATCTGAGCAACTGAACTTGAATTTTGCTTGCTTGAACGATTTTGAGTTGGGAATAATTGAGTTTAAACTTTCCTATCTGAGGGGTGAAGCAATCCTATTCTTATTCATGTTATGCTTTGCTTGAGGACAAGCAAAGGTTTAGCTTGGGGGAGTTTGATATTATGGTTTTATATAGTGTTTTTCCCCCTATATTTGAGCTAAAATGTGTATCAATGGTGCTCTTAGGAGCCATTTTATGCTAACTTTCTCCATCGAGTTGTAGTTTTCTGTTCTATGTCTGATTGCAGGTTTTAGGGAGCTATCTCCCTATTTTCTACCACTATCTGACCTTTACACTGGACTAGAGAGGTTCGAAGACATATATGATAAGTTCGGGGGTCCCGAGAATACTTTCCGAGGCCTTGGACAAAAGGAGGAGTGAAGTCTTGGCGTCTGAAGCCAAGGAAGGAAGAACCGGACTTCAGCCCGATCGGGCGTTCATCGCCATTAGAAACAAGGATTGTTGCGGGCCCGATCGGGCGACGTTGCCCGTTCGTTAGTTCGTTGTCACGCCCGATCGGGCGGCTGGGCCCGATTTCATGGGGGCGTTATTTGGCGATGCTTTGGGTGCATGCTGCTACCTTGTGCGTCGGCCATATCTCATCGGGCGTGTCGGCCCGATTGAATCGGGCGTGTCGGCCTGATTGAATCAGGCGGGGTCCAGTTTTAAGCCCAGCTGCTGCTTTTTGCCCGATTTGATCGAGCTGACTTGGCCCGATCGGGCGTTTCGCTCCGCGCGCTCATTTAATGAGTTTCGGGCTATTTGGTATAAATAGGAAATTGATAACTTTTAGAAGCTATCTTTCATTCATCTTTGTTTTAGCTCTTATTTTCTCATAGACTCTCTGAAGAACCTTAGATTTTATTACTTTTCATTGTGATTCAAGATCAAACTTTTGGATTATTCGCAAGTTCAATATAGTTCTTTAATTTGGTAATCTTCTTCCTTGTTTTCTCCATTATTGTTTGCTTCCTCTATTATTGATTAGAGTAATTTCTTAGTTATTTGCAATAGTTCAAAGTATGGATTTTTATATGGAATTTGTTATTGGATTCTCAAGCATGAGTGAGTAGTTTTATTTCTAGGATTGTGGGGATCTATGTATGCAATGAGGGATTAATAGATTAATATAATTACCCTTTATTTCAATTGTTTCCTGTGATTGAATCGTTCATGATAGATTTATGAATTAGGCCTGATTTGTATTTCTATTATCGCAATATTGAATCTACTTCGGGAGGAGAGATTTCGTATAGGCTTTCAATCATTAGGCATAGTGATCCTTTACCATGCGAGAGCGGCTAGGTGATCTTTGAGGGAGGTAATGTTCGAGAGAAATTACATGTGCCCTAGATAGATTGACTTATTTGGTAGTTATTATTCGTCTCTGATTTCCCGAATAGTCCTAGTTCTTTATTAATTGATTCTTACCTTCATATTTAGTTCTATCATTTGCCTATTAGTTTAGTCACACACCCATTTTCATCTGATTTAGTTAGTATAATATTAGAATTCAGATACAATAGTATAACTTTCTCCCTGTGGATTCGATCCTGACTTCCCTGACTACTTGTTAGTGGACCTTAGGTTATTTTTGATAAGGTGATACGACTTTAGCCTGTCACCTGCCCAGCCTCCCCAACCCTCCCCCACCCCCCGCCGACCTCCCCCACCCCCGCCCAAAGATCCCCAGCCCCCCCCACCCCAAGCCCGGCCTCCCCTAGCCCTCCCCACCCCCCGCCGAGCCTCCCCACCTTCCCCCACCCCCGCCCAAAGACCCCACCCCCCACCCCCTACCCACCCTCCCTAAGCCCTCCCCACCCCCGCCGCCCCTCCCCACCCCCCCCCAAGATCCCCAGCCCTCCCCACCCCCCACCGCCTCCCCTAGCCCTCCCCCACCCCCCCCCCAGCCTCCCCCAGCCTTTCCCCCACCCCCTGCCACCCCCACCCCACCCCCTACCCACCCTCCCTAAGCCCTCCCCACCCCCTACAATCACATTTTACAACACAAAATAGAAGAGAAATGAAATTAAACAAATTAATTAAAGAAATGAAAAAGAGGAGAGATAGTGAGAGGGGAATTACCGACAATGCAGTAGTGGTGGTGGTGGCGTCAAGGTCCGCTGCAGTGGAGGAGAGAAGAGAAGAAGAAGGAGCGCGAGGGTCCAACGATGGTGTGTTGCTCAGGCGTCGGTTCCGGCGATGGTGCGTCAATGTCGGTGCTCCCGGCGATGGGTCGGTGCTCCGGCGTCACGGCTCCGGTGATGGGGCGTTAGGGCTATGCGAGTGAGTGAGAGGGAAAGGGGTTTTTCGCTCGTCAAATTTTTCTAAGGGAGCGAGGGAAATTTGGGATACATGTGTACTGTGTGTTGCGCGCAAAACTAAATGTGGGATGGGATGTGAAGGGCTGCGGTTAGCCCCCCTTCGTGTATGAAGGGCTGCGGTTTCTGGGCTAACTGCAGCCCTTCATTAATACGGTTGCGGTTAGCCTTAAAACCGCAGCCCTTCATACAGTATGAAGGGCTGCGTTTTCTGGTTAACGCAGCCCATCACTAAAAGCGCCGCGGTTTCCTTGAAAACCGCAGCCCTTCATACACGAAGGGCTACGTTTTCCAAAAAAACGTAGCCCTTCTAGCGCAGCCCTTCCTTTTTTTTCCCCTAGTGTACAATATGGTGAGGTATTTCTTGTCGACTTATTATTGACTTTCCAATTTGGCACTTGGCAATTTTCTAACAATGCCAATTATAGTATTGCTAGAGAAAATGCTTGCATTCCTATGATTTTGGGAAGTACCCTTACTAAATGGTCTTTAAATGCATGCCATGTTCAATGTCTTTCACTTATTCCTCAAATTATTAGCGGGGGTCGTCTTGGACCACTTATTATGGGGGAAATGTTCCTTGGCTTAGATGAACTCAAAAGAAACCCTCAAAGCTTTGTGAAGATGTCCATTAGCCCTTCATTTATGGCTATTAGGAAAATTTTATCTCATGAAACCCCACAAGAGTCTTACTTACAAAACTAGTCATGTTCGGGAGAGAGGCCTTCTTCCTTTCTTCTATCAACTGAGCAAAAATGGTGGGTGGGAGGATTTTTTTCTACATCAAGACATAAAGTGGGTCACAAGCCACCTTGGCATTAGTACAATTGTATATTGCAATTCTGGCCGCAGAGGTGTACAATTACCCGGGCTTTGCCAAGTCACTTTCTACCTTCCATGGAGATGTCTAAGGCAAATTGGTTGGAAGCAAGAGCACATTCCTACCCTCCAGGTTCTTCCATCTTGTACCACTTATGAGGCTAATATGAGTAGTATTCAGAGAATGCCTACTATATGACAGGGGGCTAAAATGATATCAGCGCTACCGGAACCTTCCTTTCCACTGATTGATGAAGATTACCTTCAATGACTTCTAGCGGATATTGGTCAAGAAAAAGATTTAGACGGGCCTACCATGAAGAGGAGAAGGGTTTGAGAGAATTATTATGTTTACTTTCTACGTTGTGCTTTTTTTTTTTTTAGTTTGTAGGAAATGAAGGCTTTATGTCTCTTTATGTATGAAATGAAGTACCCCAGTTGGGATGAATAAAAGATATGTTTGTGAGAATTATCTGTTTGTGAGCATTTCAATGCGAAAACAATTCTAAACACGTGCACACTTTAACATTAAATATGACATGCAAATCATAATTAACTAATTATATGACACGTAAAAGCATCACATAGAAACCTTAACAATTAAAGACATGTTTTATCATTTTTCCTTTTTTTTTTTATCTTTTCCGTTTTCCCTTTTTTTTCCTTTTTTTCGTTTTTTTTTTCGTTTTTTTTTTTCGTTTTTTTTATTTTTTTTCGTTTTTTTTTTCTTTTTTTTCTTCTTTTTTTCTTTTTTTCGCATATATCATATGAACATCTAGAAACTTATGGCATGTTTATTAAGAATAACCAGATAGGATACAAAACCCACAAACTGCTTGGTTACTTGATCATGACAATTACAATTACTTTGATGCCTAAGCGTAATATTTCTTCAACTGATCAAGATTAGTGAAATGGGTGAACTCATTTCCATCAAAATCCATTAGCTTCACTGCTCCAGCCGTGGTGACATGCTTGACTAGGAATGGTCCAGACCAGTTAGGCTTGAATTTTCCTCGAGGATCATGCAACAGAGCCCTATTTTCTTTTAAAACTAGATCACCTTCTTGAATGTCTCTATCTCGAACCCTTTTGTTAAATGCACGAGCAATTCTCCGTTGATAGAGTTGTATGTTATGCAATGCTTGTAATCGGCGCTCATCTGCGAATGCAAGCTCATCATAGCGAGTTTTATGCCACTGGTCTTCCGAGATTTCACTTTCTGCTATGACCCTGAGAGATTGTATCTCCACCTCAACTGGTAGGATTGGCTCCATCCCATAAACCAAAGAATACGGGGTTGTTCCTGTTGGAGTCCTAATTGATATACTATATTCCCAAAGGGCATATGATAGTTTGTCATGCCATTCCCTAGTCTTTTCAGTCATCTTGGCAACAATAGTCTTGATTGTCTTATTGGCTGCTTCCATCGCCCCATTTGTTTGGGGACGATAAGGTGAGGACTGATGATGCTTGATTGCATTTTTTGCGAGAGTGTTCTTCAGATGACCCTCAAATTGTGATCCATTATCAGAGATGATTTCAAAAGGTATGCCATACCGACGAATTTGGAGACTTGCTTTTCCCCTAGCTTTGAAAATGATGCAGCTTCAACCCACTTCGAAAAGTAATCAATTGCTACAAGAATATACTGATGCCCATTTGAAGCCTTTGGATGAATTTGTCCGATTATGTCTACCCCAACTTGAAAATGGCCAAGGAGAAGTCATATTATGTAATGACACAGGTGGCATATGATTGAGGTTAGCAAATATTTGACATTGCTTGCTGGCGTGGACAAAGCTAATGCAATCGCCTTCTAGAGTGCTCCAATAGAAACCTGCTCGCAAAATTTTACGAGCCAACATTCTTCCATTCATATGGGATCCACATTCCCCTCCACGAACTTCTTCCATGATGACTTACTTTTCGCTGTCATTTACGCAGAGTTGTAGAGTACCATCAAACCCTTTGTGATACAGTCTGCCATTTAGTATGAGAAAATGAGCAACTAGCTTTCTGATGGCTATGCGGTCCTCTTGCCACTTCCCTCTGGATATTGTATTGTTTCCAGAAAATTCTTGATATCCTTGTACCAGACATCATCATCATCATCTTGTTGAGCCAGTGTGGAGATAATTTGTGATACCGTCGCTGTAGGCCCCTTTCTTTCTTCAATTAGAACTGACTGGATCTTTGTACCATTTTCCCATGTTAAATTAACAGCGAGATTGGTTAAAGAATCAGTGAAACTATTTTGTTCTCGAGGAAGATGTTGGAAGCTGATATCATCAAAATAAGGGATCAACTCTTGAAGGTACTCTGTGTAGAGCTGAAGTCTCTCATCTCTAACCCTCCAAATTCCTATTGTTTGAGATATGATGAGATTAGAAGTTCCATAAACCGTGAGATGTCTTGCCCCTGCTACCAAGGCGACCTTTACTCCATATATGCAGGCTTCATGCTCGGTTGTATTGTTTGTTGTTGGGAAATCCAGCTTGACAGCAAATGGAATATGGACTTAATCAGGATCTACTAACAAAACCCCTGCTCCATTACCTCTCCTATTAGAAGCTCCATCAAAGTACATGCACCATTGTGGACTGTTAATGAATAACAAGTACTCATCAGGGAATGCATCATCATATTCATCTCCTGACACTGGTCCTTCTGCTAGCGCTTCAGATATGGCTCGTCCTTTAACAGATTTCTGGCTGACACATTGAATATCAAACTAAGAAAGCATAGCATGCCATCTTGCCAATCTTTCACTAAGAATGGGTTTTTCAAACAGATACTTGATTGGATCAAGTCTTGAGATCAAATAGGTAGTATGAGCTTGAAGGCGATGCCTCAACTTCTTCGTGGCATAGACCAAGGAGATACATGCTTTTTCCAGTAGGGTATATCTTGTCTCATACTCAAGGAATTTCTTGCTGAGATAGTATATGACAACCTCTTTCATTGTTTCCTCTTGATATTGGGCTAAGAGAGCTCCCATAGCCGTTTTTGTGATAGTGAGGTACGGAATCAGAGGTTCTCCCGATCTAGGTGGCATTAGAACAGGTGGATATGAAAGGTATTCTTTCATAGAATCAAAAGATCCCTGACATTCTTCATTCCACTCATGGGATGCCCCTTTTTTGAGTAGCTTAAATATAGGTTCACATCTCATAGTGAGTTGTGAGATGAACCTGCTGATATATTGAATTCTACCGAAAAATCCTCTTACCTCTTTTTCTATTTTGGAGGAGGTAATTCCTGAATAGCCTTCACCAGAGTCCACTTTGATGCCTTCTTGACTGACAATGAATCCCAACAACTTCCCTGAAGTGACGCCAAACACACATTTTTGAGGGTTCAGCCTTAAATTGTATATCCTGATTCTTTCAAAGAAGGACCTTAATGCAGGAATATGCCCCTCACGATCTTCACTTTCACAATCATGTCATCTACATAAACCTCCACAATATCGTGGATGAGGTCATGAAGGATAGTGGTTGCAGCCCTTTGATATGTGGCTCCGGCATTCTTGAGACCAAAAGGCATAACTCGGTAGCAAAAAGTGCCCCATGGAGTGATGAAAGATGTATTTGTCATGTCTTCTTGAGCCATGAGTATTTGATTATACCTTGAGAATCCATCCATGAAGGAAAACATTGCATGACCAGCCGTACTATCAACAAGGACATCGATGTGGGGTACAGGAAAGCAATCTTTTGGTGATGCAGCATTCAAATCTCGAAAATCAATGCATACCCGACCTCTCCCATCCTTTTTGGGTACAACCACTATATTGGAGAGCCAATTTGGATGTTTTACAGCTTGGATGAATTTGGCATCAAGCTGTTTCTGGATTTCTACTTTCACTTTCAGACTAACCTCTGACTTCATTCGGCGGAGCTTTTGCTGCTTAGGCTTGCTTTCAGGATGTAACGGAATGCGATGTTCCTCAATTTCTCTATTAACACCAGGCATATCAGCATAAGACCATGCGAACACATCTACATACTTTTTTAATAATGCAATAAACATAGACTGTTCAGTTGGGGAGAGGGATGATCCTATTTTGACTTATTTTACAGCATTTTCTGTACCAATATTAATTACAATGGATTCTTCCATAGGTTTTATGTATGTTTCAGTTGTATCATGTGATTCATCATTATTAAATTCACTGTCAGAAATAACATCTTGCGTGCAAATGTATTTAGATAAAGGTTCACATTCAATTTCCTCATTATTAGAATCTTCTGACTGGGTATGCAAGGTAGATTGGTTGGAAGATGAGCTATCAGTATGTGGCGGGCCGCGTTTGTCGTGTACGCCACCCAACCAAAGATAAAATTTCTCCTACTCTCTTTTACACTAAGCAAGTATAATGGAAGTAGGGTTCGTATCCACAGGGAAACGGGGACGAGTTCTATATTTAGCGTGAGATGGTACCTAGAAGACTCTAACGGTCGAGTAACCTAATAATAACAAAAGGGGGGGTTTCAAAGAGTTGTTATTAGACTATAACTAACTAACATATAAATAAAATGAGAAATCAATATAGGAAGATCTTGAATCCGATTAACATCCACTTCAATTCATTATCGATCCTTGAGCCTCCACTCTAATTAATTCCATAATTATCCATTGCCGAGAATTAATCTCGCGTTCTCCTTATTCCTAGTTGAATAGCACGATCAGCGTGACTATAAAACCCTAACTAAAGGATGACCTAGTCCGATCGCGTCTAAGTTCAATCCAATAGCAGTAATAAACACAGAGAACCAACAGACCTGCTAACGTCATGCAAGCGATAAACATTCAACAGTTGATTCAATTTCCCCAAGAAATAACCAAGACGATCTGCATCTAAGTTACTTCCTAGTTCGCTACCAATTGATAAAAGAATAAAACAATCCGATTCTATTCTTAAATCTAGCATTAGATTAATTACACAACCAAACTAGTAATATTCCTAGCATAATCATGCAAAAATCATAGAAAGCAAGCATAGAAATTAAACCATAATAAAAGGAACTAAATAGAGAGGAAAGATCTCACAGTAATGCTTGAAGCTTCATATTAATCTCGTTCAAGAACGGTTCAAGCTACAATCGGCATAGCATACGCCAATTCCACAATTGAAATCTACGATAACTAAACTAGAAAATAAAAACTAAAAAGAGAAGATAAGAAGAGAAGAATGGAGTGTTGGATATTCTCTCTCCTCAAGTGTGTGTGTCTTGGACCAAAAACAAAGCTTTAGTATTTATACTAAGGCTCAAAAGTCAGCCGACAATTACGCCGACCTGAGGGTCGCGAGGTGCGATACAGGTCGCACCGTGCGATGAGCTCCTGCCTTCGCAACGAGCTGAAGAACTGGGCAAAACCAAGCAGGTCGCACCGTGCGAGATTCTTCGCGAGGTGCGAGCAAGGCAGGTCGCGAGGTGCGAGCTGCCTTGCTGGGCAGGCTTGGCTCGAGCGCTGGGCGTGCTTGCTGCTGGGCGCTGGGCGTGGGCAGCTTGGTTGTGGCGCGCGCAAGGCTTGCGGTAGCTTGCTGCGATGGGCGAGCTTGGCTGGGTGCTGCTGGGCGCTGAGCGATGATGCTTCGGCGAGGCTGCTGGACGAGCTCTGGGCTGGCGATGGCTCACGATGACGGAGCGCTGGGCTGGGCAGCTTGCTTGGGCGAGCATGCGATGCGGCTGGTGAACGTGCACGCGAGAACTGGGCGATGACGCCGAGCTTGCTAGGCATGCGGTGCTTGGGCTTTGCTCGGCTCAAATGCACTTCACCTTGGAAGCTCGGAATACATGACGTTAACACAAATTATCTCGCAAAGCTCCGAACTTCCGCTAAGGGCTAAATAAGACACGAATGTTAACAATTACAATCAAACCCCTAGCAAAGTGCACCTAAAGTAACGTACATACACCGTATAACATGAGCGTATCAAATACCCCCACACTTGAACTTTACTCGACCTCGAGTAAACTCAAAATGAGGATCACCAAATAAATCATCACCCAAACTAACGACACCAACCTACACTCCCCATCAACTACATCATCATCATCACATCTTAACAACATCCGCTCAAAAACCTAAACGTAAGGGACGATGATTCCCCCACACTTAGATTCGAGCTCACCTGAAAAATACAAAGACGCGACAACAATAATCACCAAATGACAACCAAAATGTGAGCTCAAATCCTGAAGGATCTCAAAGGAATTGAACTCACTCCAACGCCACAATCAAAATGACAACTCGCCTAAAACCTCAAAAGATAAACTACTACTACTATTACAACCAACCTATATAAGCAAGCCATGGAACAAAGACAAAAAGGGATAAATTCCATGCTTACTCCCAAAAACAATCAACCAAAAGACAGTGAAAGCCAAAACAAATCTCCGGCAAATGAGTCTTCAAAATACATAATTCTCTCTTAATCTCTCATTTTGCCTAGGAGCCCTTTCGGGTTTTCATCCTAGCTTCACACATTTCTCTTTTTTTTTTTTTCATCTCACCATCTTACCCGCTCAATATAAGCCACTTTTTTGCATAAGTTGCCCTTTCGGGTTTTCAACCTATCCGGGCCCCCATTTTTGCCCGAGTCGCCCGCCCTTGCGGGTTTTCAACTCAGCGGGATTCTTTTCATCATTTTTTTTTTTTTCAAATTAAAAGTAATAAATACAACATAGATACATGAGAATGAGAATTCCCTCCCCCCTACTTAAACTACACATTGTCCTCAATGTGTCGACAATTAAAAGAAAAAGTAAACTGAAAATGGGGGGGAAATGTGAAAATCGGGTAAATCGAAGATCGAATTCTCAAAACTCATGTAAAGCAATCCGTCAAACTCAAATTTCTTAACAACACCAACTCAAATCTCTCTACTCAACTCACAACCCTCTCCCTCGAATCACTCAAACAAATGACAAATTCAAATTTTGTTGAGATTTTTGAGATTTGCTCCTAGCTTAAGAGATCGAAAAGATACATTAACAATCTCAACCCTCTAGTTGTACCAACTCCTAGCTATTGAAGTCCTCCCAACGGATTTCCTTTTGTGGATTTTGGTTACAAGTAAATTAAGATTGGTTGTGGATCTTTTTAGTGGTTGGGCGGTGGGTGAAAGAAAATTTGTTGTGGTGGTGGAAATTTGATGAGAAATAAAGAAAAAGAAAGAAAATAAAAGGGATCTCGGGCTGCCTCCCGAGAAGCGCTGTTGTTTAAAGTCGTTAGCTCGACTTAGTACCTTGAGCTCAAAAATTGGGCTTGAACTCCATATGTGACAATGGAGGCTCCATGTCAACCTCCAATTCGAGTACCTGCAAAACAAACGGAGAAGAACTCTTGCAATGCATCGTTAGTGGTACAGTTTCAAAACAAGGTGGTAAATCAGGAGGCTTTTTCCGCTCTTTCAACTTCGGCACCATAACCTGTATGTTAGTAGGAGATGCACAATCCTCAACCAAGACATCATCAACATTCATCGACTCATGAACATGCTCAATATGAAGAACATCATGCAAAACAGAGTCAACAATGTTAATAGAGCAAAGAGGGTTATCATCCTTACTCAAAGGCTTAGAATCATCGATTTTAAACGCCTCTACCTTTCCCTCGAATTCCATGGTCAAAGAACCAGCGCAAACATCAATTTTAGTGCAAGATGTTTTCAAGAAAGGTCGCCCCAAAAGGATGGGGGCGGCATGCTTATCAGGTTCCATCTCCAAAACATAAAAATCAGCAGGAAATTGCAATTTCCAAACCTTAACTAACACATCCTCTAATTTACCCCTAGGATAAACATTGGATCTATCAGCTAATTGAATCACCACACCAGTTTCATGCAAATTGCCAAGTTTCAAAGACTTATACAATGAATATGGAATCACATTAATTGACGCACCTAAGTCTAACATGGCTTTAGGAAACATGGTGTCACCTATAGTACATGGGATGGTAAACATGCCTGGGTCCTTGCACTTTTGAGGTAATTTCTTTTGAAAGATAGCAGAGACATGCTCGCTAGCCTTCACTTTTTGCACTCCCATTTGTTTTTGCTTTCTTTTCGAAGTACACAATTCCTTAAGGAACTTAGCAAACCTAGGTACTTGATTTAAAGCATCAAAAAGGGGAATGTTTACCTCACATTTACGAAAGATTTCGTAAATGTCATTGGTGCGCTCTGTTTTGCGGGTTTCTCTCAATGCCTCGGGAAATGGTGGCTCTGGTTCATATGGTGGAGGAGGTGATTTTTGGACTTTCTCCTCTTGTTGAGGTGGCAATGATTTACAATATGTTGTCGGTTCATGCTCGATCACCTCTTCCACTATCTCTTTGTCTCGAACCACCAACCTCTCTTTGCTTGCAATTTCCGCTCTACTCCTCAATGTGATAGCACTCACGTTCATCTTAGGGTTGAGTTCTATTTCGGATGGAAACCTCACCGAATCCCTAGCCTCTAACTTGGTTACAGCTCCCGCAATTTGGCTTACTTGGCTCTCCAAGTTCTTGATGCTTGAACGGGTCTCCTCCTGAAACTGAACCATATTTCCCTGCATGTTAGTAACATTTTTAGTTAAAGCATTAATCATATCCTCTGTAGACATGCCGGTACTCGGTCCCTGTGGTTGGCCTTGCGGCCGAAAATATGGAGCTCCTTGCTCCGGTGCCCTCGAATAAGGAGGTGGTGGGCGGTTATATCTGCCGTGGCGCCGCTTGGTTCCTCGATGAGTTCCCGTACCTCAAATTAGGATGATCTCGCCATCCCGAATTGTAGGTACCAGAATATGGATCATATCTTTTCTGGAAACCTTGGCCCTGAAAATCGGCCGCCTTAACCTCTTCACTCGGTTCTTGTAGATGAGGGCAAAAATCAGTTGGATGATGTGAAGAGCAAATGCCACAAGCCTTCACTTGGTGAGTTTTCTCTTTCACTATAAAGTCTCGCATCACGGATGTGAGAGCTTGCACCTGATCTTCCAGCTTAGAAGAACTAGAACCCTCGGAGACCACACGTCGAGTCCCAGACCTTCTACTAAACTGCCTCGAGCTTTCAGCAAGCTCATTTAACAGTTCCTTAGCAGCGAGTGCAGTTTTATTCACGATGGATCCACCACTTGCTGCATTAACCATCCTAGCATCCTCATCACATAAACCATTATAAAAATATAGCACCAAATCTTCCTCTGAATAACCGTGGTAAGGACAGCTAGCACATAATTTCTTAAACCTCTCCCAATACTCATAAAATGACTCATCACCCCGTTGCTCAATGTTACTTATCTCCTTCTTCAATGTAGATGATTTAGAAGTGGGAAAGTATTTCTCGAGAAAGCTCTTTTTCAATTGTGCCCAAGTGGTGATGCTTGTCGGACGGAAGGTAGTACATCCAGTCCTTTGCTTTGCGTCTTTTAGCGAAAAGGGGAAAGCTTTAAGCTTGATTCTATCTTCTGAAACTCCACTTGGTTTCATGCTGCTGCATACCACATGAAACTCTGACAAATGTTTATTTGGATCTTCACCATTTAGCCCATGGAATGAGGGAAGCAAATGTATCAACCCCGACTTTAGCTCAAATGTGTCCCCCACTTCCGGTTCCGGAAATGTGATACACAAAGGTTGTTGGTCGAGGTTAGGAGCAGTGAGCTCCTTTAAAGTGCGGTGCTCAACTCTAGGAGGCATCTCTTCTTCAAATCCAAGCGAAAAAGGGAGCTCTCTAAAGTCTTCACGCAATTCTCTTCTCAACCTGAAAAGGGTTAGTTCTAGATCTCGATCGTACTGCAAAGGTTCTTGGTTAGTAGCACGAGTATTAACCATAAACAAAAACCATAAGCAATACAATGCAAAAGCATACACTAAATACAAACAAGTAACACCGTTCCCCGGCAACGGCGCCAAAATTTGGCGGGCCGCGTTTGTCGTGTACGCCACCCAACCAAAGATAAAATTTCTCCTACTCTCTTTTACACTAAGCAAGTATAATGGAAGTAGGGTTCGTATCCACAGGGAAACGGGGACGAGTTCTATATTTAGCGTGAGATGGTACCTAGAAGACTCTAACGGTCGAGTAACCTAATAATAACAAAAGAGGGGTTTCAAAGAGTTGTTATTAGACTACAACTAACTAACATATAAATAAAATGAGAAATCAATATAGGAAGATCTTGAATCCGATTAACATCCACTTCAATTCATTATCGATCCTTGAGCCTCCACTCTAATTAATTCCATAATTATCCATTGCAGAGAATTAATCTCGCGTTCTCCTTATTCCTAGTTGAATAGCACGACCAGCGTGACTATAAAACCCTAACTAAAGGATAACCTAGTCTGATCGCGTCTAAGTTCAATCCAATAGCAGTAATAAACACAGAGAACCAACAGACCTGCTAACGTCATGCAAGCGATAAACATTCAACAGTTGATTCAATTTCCCCAAGAAATAACCAAGACGATCTGCATCTAAGTTACTTCCTAGTTTGCTACCAATTGATAAAAAAATAAAACAATCCGATTCTATTCTTAAATCTAGCATTAGATTAATTACACAACCAAACTAGTAATATTCCTAGCATAATCATGCAAAAATCATAGAAAGCAAGCATAGAAATTAAACCATAATCAAAGGAACTAAATAGAGAGGAAAGATCTCACAATAATGCTTGAAGCTTCATATTAATCTCGTTCAAGAACGGTTCAAGCTACAATCGGCATAGCATACGCCGATTCCATAATTGAAATCTACGATAACTAAACTAGAAAATAAAAACTAAAAAGAGAAGATAAGAAGAGAAGAATGGAGTGTTGGATATTCTCTCTCCTCAAGTGTGTGTGTCTTGGACCAAAAACAAAGCTTTAGTATTTATACTAAGGCTCAAAAGTCAGCCGACAATTACGCCGACCTAAGGGTCGCGAGGTGCGATACAGGTCGCACCGTGCGATGAGCTCCTGCCTTCGCAATGAGCTGAAGAACTGGGCAAAACCAAGCAGGTCGCACCGTGCGAGATTCTTCGCGAGGTGCGAGCAAGGCAGGTCGCGAGGTGCGGCCATGCTCGCAAGGTGCGAGCTGCCTTGCTGGGTAGGCTTGGCTCGAGTGCTGGGCGTGCTTGCTGCTGGGCGCTGGGCGTGGGCAGCTTGGTTGTGGCGCGCGTAAGGCTTGCGGTAGCTTGCTGCGATTGGCGAGCTTGGCTGGGTGCTGCTGGGCGCTGAGCGATGATGCTTGGGCGAGGCTGCTGGACGAGCTCTGGGCTGGCGATGGCTCACGATGACGGAGCGCTGGGCTGGGCAGCTTGCTTGGGCGAGCATGCGATGCGGCTGGTGAACGTGCACGCGAGAACTGGGCGATGACGCCGAGCTTGCTAGGCATGCGGTGCTTGGGCTTTGCTCGGCTCAAATGCACTTCACCTTGGAAGCTCGGAATACATGACGTTAACACAAATTATCTCGCAAAGCTCCGAACTTCCGCTAAGGGCTAAATAAGACACGAATGTTAACAATTACAATCAAACCCCTAGCAAAGTGCACCTAAAGTAACGTACATACACCGTATAACATGAGCGTATCAGTATGATATCCATCTGAAGGAGGTGAAAAGGTATTTTCATGAGATGGATGTGGAGGATGGTTTCCTAAAAACATTTCCCGTCTTTTGCCTGACACTCAATACTCCACTTATTTTCAATGCTTTCGCCAAAAGGTATCATCAAAGACACCGGGTCAAAATCCCCTTCCCTGGAGAACTCAGAAGCGAAAAGCTTCTTAAGGACTCCATGTTCCAGATTATCCAACCGGTCATTTTCTTTTTTCATGTTTTGTTCTCGGACAAACCAACTTTTGATTAAGTCCAAATTCCTAGCTTCATTGAAGAATATCTCCAATCCCGGTACAATCTTTTGTTCTTTCCTACTAAGCCAAGGTTCTGGAAATTCGTAGTATGGCTCAGTATCTCCTTGCAGGATGAACTGACCATTGAGGGTAAAAGAAGGTTTTTTGGTGTTTTGAGAAATGCTGTCCGGATCATATCCTAATCCATGTCGGTTCTGCTTGTCTACTACGGGGATTGGTTGCTTCATTCCCCTACTATCATGCCCTAATCCGGCCCCTTGAGTATAACCCATCTTCATCATAATTTGAAATCCTTTGGACAGAGGTTGCATGGCAATCCCTACAGGCTCATTGACCGCATGCGTGGGTAGGGCTAAGGTGTTTGTTTTCTGACGATAATTGGTCATCCTTAGAGAAGGGACAAATTTCTTCTTTTTGGACCTAAAGGTAGAGAAAAAGAATTAAAAGAAAAGAAAAGAAGGCCACATATTGCAGAATGCATTGCAGAGTAAAGAAAATTATCGAAAACAACTTTGCCATATTTTTGACTAGAATGGTCCACCTTCGCAATTTTGCTTTTTTCATTATATATATATATATATATATATATATATATATATATATATATATATATATATATATATATATTTTGACTTTATTTTGACCTTTTTAAATGATTTTACTGTCGTTGGGGTTGAAAACATATTTTTTCATTCTTCCATTCCCTGCTTAATATTTGAACAAAGACAGAAAATATAGAGATTAGGGCCTGTATCCCCATTGATACGTTAATTCAGCATTCTAAAATTGCTCCTGTGATGACTGGCATCTTGAGTCTGTAATACATTGCCTAAAATACAATGGTTAATATATTTGAGTCGAACCCGAAGGTTGCCTACATATCCCCATTGCTCCAAGTGCATTTTATGGGGAATCAGACTTAGTGTAGTTCGTTATTTTAGAAAGAACTAAAGTTTTTTATTTAATAAAGCAGCTGCACTCATATTGAGCTACCTACATACCCAGGTGTTACATAGGTGGAGATATCTCGCAGTGCAAGTGTAAGTGATAATGGGGATTCAAGCTGCACGTAGTTCTCTGATACTAATAAGCTGGAAGATTTATATATATATATATATATATATATATATATATATATATATATATATATATATATATATATGGGCTAACCCCCTACAAGACTTTTACCGAAGATTTTTTCCTTTCTATGAGATGATCAATTAGTTTTGCGGTAGACAAGAGCTATGTTGGTGATTTGCTTGATGCGATAGCTGAGAGCATGACATTGGTTTGTGTCGTGACCATGCAACTAATGATATTGGCAGTACTTGTGAAGATCTGACCCTACTGGACTTGCCCCTGGGCGTCTGGGAAGTGGATGAATCTTACCTTGCTCAACCAATTTGCGAAAGATATCGACTTGGGATTGTGGTTGCGGATGTGACGACACCTTTCTTGCAGGTATTTCTTTGTGGGTTAAACTAATGATGCCTCGATCAATCAGGCTTTGCACTTTGTAGTAAGGGTCATGGCATCGATCAGTTTCATGCCCGAATTGACGATAATAAGCGCAGAGTTTGCTCATATCTGTTCCAGGAAGGGGTAGACAGTGCACGTGCGCTGGAACTTGAAGTATACCTTGCCTCCGAACACAATCATACACCATACTCAATGGTTCATCCATCTTAGCATAAACCCTTGGATTTGTATTGGGAATTTCAAAATCTTCCCTAGGTCATTTTTCTTGCAATTTCAGAGCATCGATGTCAAAACCATGCTGTTCCATGTGGCTGAGGGAGGTGTATTTGATAGTAACCATGTGACGATAAAAGAAATCGTTAAGGTCTCGCAGCAATATGAGCATGAATTCCCGATCAGTAATAGGGAAACGAAGTTGTGTGCGGATATGAGTGCATCTCGAACAAAAACGCGAGAAGGTTTCTAAGGCACTCTGACACAAAGTGACTAACTTCAGCTTCTTGACGTCAGTATGTTTATGCTCGAAAGCCCAATTAACAAAGGCTTGGCTAGCATTTTCCAAACTAGCCCTATCTACATAATCTGAAGAATAGTACCAATCCAGGGCTGGTCCTTCTAAACTCTTGTCAAACAGCATAATCTTCCTCTGGTATGACCCCTAGATGCAAGGCATTCACAAATCCCACTAAGTGGACAAAAGGATCGCCGTTCCCATCAAATTTTCTGAATTGGGGTAATTCACGATAGTGATCTTCATGTTGATATCCTGGAAAGAGAATCAGTGATTCGGTGCGAACTTCTCGGATAGGAGCCACTATATTAAAGTCCAGATCAAAATCATCTGTCCTAGATCTCTTCTTTGGGTCATTATCATCATCTTGAGGATTGCCGACACAGGATTCTTCCGGTGCTCCAGATGACGTATTAGATGACGCATATAATGGGTTGTCTTCTCGGCTGAGGAGCCATGATATCCATGCCTTGCACACCAGCATGCAAGAGGCTCTGGTTTCATAATCAATTTCGTCAAGGAATATATGGGGTTCCATATAGATTGGATGGTGGCAACTTTGTGTGCTGGACTTTCCTCTCCCTCACACTGAACGACCCATGTCTCTTTGTATAGCCAATGGAACTTTTCTTCAATTCTCTTAACTTCTCTCATGTCCGGTATCCAATTTGGTTTACCAAGATCTTCCTCGGGAATAGGCCAGTGGAAATAGGATTTTACCAGTTTGAGGGGCGGCGTATTTGATGCAATTTCTACGGAATCCTTGCCATTCTGTTCGTGATTTAAGTGACACACATAAGATATGTGAGATTTTTGCATTGCTACTCCCATGGCTATATCTTCTGGGATGGTGATTACTCCTCATGGAGTTATCATTTTTACTTTTTGGTGCAACGTCGAGATGATAGCATGGTTTTCGTGGAGCCACGGTCGTCCCAACAACATTGTGAAAGGAGCTTCGCAATCGATGATCATAAAGTCCACCTTTCGTATGACAGCTCCAATGCGCAAGATCATAGTTGTTTACCCCATAATTTCCCTCTTGGAATCATCATATGCAACCATGGTCCCTATTGAGGTTTCCCCTTGGGGAGGGGGACACCCGAGCCATTTAAGGGTACTAAGGACACATATATTGGCAAAAGCTCCGTTATCGACCATTACACCTTTGATATGTCTAGCACTGTGATCAACATCAATGTACAAAGTACTGTTATGAACTGGTTTATCGGGGAGATCTTTATCAGAGAAGGTTATGGCAGAGGTGGTTTAAGCCTGATATATGTAGAGAGGTCCTATTGGCATATTCAGAGCACAACAGATGTCAGCATAAGCGATGAGTTGATCAATTGTCATTGGGATAGTGTAAATGGCTTATGAATTGGATCCTTGGGGTACTGAAGGAACATTACTCCCTAGCATGCAGGGGTTGAGGGGAACATCCTGAGGACCTGTTTTATCCTCTACCGTTGGCTGTGCGGGGGTGAAATTTCTTGGTCGCGTAGGATTCCCATGGATGGTTATTATTCCCGAAGTTGTTGGGCATTTGAGTTTTTGGTGTGCAGGAGAGGCAACGACTTTGTTCACGTGGAGCCAGCGTCGCCCCAACCACAAAGAGAATGAGGTTAAAGCTTCGAAAATCGTGAAATCTGCATCACAAATCCAGTCTTTATACCTCAGTTGAAGGTTGATCGTTCCTATAGTCCTCCCTGAAGAATTGTCATATGCTCCTAATACTGTATTAGTAAGGTTTAATAACGTGATGTTATACCCTAACTCATAAAGTGTTCCTTTGGGGCAAACATTAAGTGCTGATCCATCATCTATTAGTACATTAGTCATTTCTCGCCCATTGCATTTCAAAGTGATGTACAAAGCTTGATGAGGATCTAGTTCCTTGGGAAGATCAGCCTTAGTGAAGGACACAATTGGGGGCACCCATGATGAAGGAATGGGAATTTTTCCATCTTCTATTAGCTGGTGGATGGCATGCCGAAGGTCAACACACCGGTCTGTTTCATGTCCATACTGATGGCAAAAGTTGCAGTATAATCCATTGTCCACCCCTGGCGGTGGCAAAGTGTAACAGTGATGCTTCGCTTCTAGAAGACCCTGTCTTTTCAGACGACTATACATGGTTCCCAAAGATTCTTCCGTGTCTGCTTAGATTTGATAAATAGACCTCCAACGACCTTTGCCCTTTGCTGAAGCTTTAGTCTGAATTTGCTTTCCAGAATCAGACATTATGAAATGATGCAGGTTTCAGTTTTCTCCCTTTTTTTTTTTTTTTTTTTTTTTTTTTTTTAATGTGAAGTACCTGAAATGTACATACAAACAACGTTAGTAAATGACTAATGAATTTTTCTTTATATGTTTTCTTTAGCAGGAAATGGAAGAATCCTCTTTTTTTTTCTTCTTAAAACCAATTATCCCTTTTGACACAATTTTTTATGTTTTTTAGACTAGACTTCTTGTGTTTTTAGACCACGTTTTAATTACATTCTAATTCCTAAACATGACACGTTTTGAATTCGTGATTATGACTCTTTTCATTTTTTCATTTTTCAACTTTTTTTTTGTTTTGGGATTATATCTTCAAAGCAGGATTTTTTTCTTTTAAAAATCAATTTTGTTTTTGGTAAAACCAATTTGAATGAAAAAGAATTATAAAGTAAATGTGAGTTTTTTCTTTTTTGAAAATGGGTGAGCACAAACTTTTTTTTACATGACTCTTGTGATAAATAAACAAAAATACTCTTAGTATTTCAATAATCATTTCAGCAGCAATTCAGCTATACTTAATGATTACCGAAATATTAAACGACTAAAAACGGACTGAGGAATTTTTTGAAAGTTTTTTTTTTCATATTATTCAATAACTGAAATAAATAAAGGACATTTGTGTTTTGATCCTTGTGCCCTAGAAGTCAGCTAAAAGGTGATTCATTTAAGGAGGGTTTATGTTAAAGTGGCCTCGAGTCACTTCCATTGTGTCCATCGAGAGTGGACGCTCCTGACAGAGCAATCGCAATAGCTCGCGGATGCAGGTTTTGCGCCCTTAAATCATTAATTTGTCATTCTAAAATTCTGATCCTTGCCAATAAACATATGTATCAGACCTAATAAGAAAATGGTTAAAAGAGTGCACGTGTATGGATCAATAAACTACCAAGCACACGTAATTTTCACATAAGTATGCTATATACAAAAATTAAATTGGGAATAGCCATGATTAACTTTCTTTATTATATATACATATGGAAAATAACGCATTGCTCAGGTTTAAATCTCTTATACTTCAAGTGGAAGTATACTACCCAGTGGAGTCGCCAGCCTGTGGTATCCGATTTTTGATTGTCTTAATTAACAGTCTGAATCCCACGAAGGTCTCTCATTGGACTATGAGTTTTAGAAAACTTGGAATTCGCCACCCAATTGATATTTGAATAGGGACAAATTTATTTAGTAAATCATTTTAAAATCAATATCAAGAAAAAACATTTAAAACGATGATGACTTCATATGGATAATGCTTTTTTGAAAATTGGTCTTTCATACCATGAGATAGGGTTCTCTAGAACTCGTCTCCTCTCCCGTTCTAAATAACGGGCTCTTACTAAATGCGCTATTTTCCATTTTAAAGTAATCATGGCTATTAAAAAGAAAGAAAATCACATAATTTGCACATATACACATTAACCATTTTTATTTAGGACCAATATATCATTTGTACATGGTAGGTTTGAGCACTGAAGTTGCACTACGTACCAATAATTGCAGGCTTGGAATCCACTCATGGATCAAAACCGTCGTAGTTCGAGCCTATGTCTCACCCTAAATGGTCAATTCCACTGGGGAAAGAAGAGGGGGGAATAGATTATGAATAACTTACTTTTAGAATTAAACAAATCAATTTGAAATGAGGTAATCACTCCAATTAGTGATTATAATGGGGTTATGATAATCACCTTAATTAGTGATTAAATATGAAGGATTAAGATAACCACCTTAATTAGTGATTAACAAGGAAGGAAATAAGTAATCACCCTAATTAGTGATTATTCAAGGAAAGATAATCACCTTGATTAGTGGTTAACAATGAAGGTTAGGAAATAATCACCCTAATTGATGATTATTAAGGTTTAAGATAATCACTCTAATTAGTGATTAAATGAGAAGAATAATTGTCCTAATTAACGATCATTAGGGTATAAGATAATCACTCTGATCAGTGATTAAATGAGATTGGAGATAATCACCCTAAATAGTGATCAAAGGAAGTTTGAGTTAACCGCTCTAATTAGCGATTAATCGAGGATTGAAATAACCACCTTAATAGTGATCTTAGAAGCTTTGCTTCCTCATTGAAGGTTTTTGAGAAACAATCTTAATTGAAGATTATTAAGTCATTTGGAGAGAAATGATCAATTTGAGATCGAATTTGGAGATTTGTGTTTGGCTAATTGGAATTTGGCCATTTAAAGTGAGACACGTGAAACGGCCTAAAATTAATTCAGAGATCATAATTACCAATCTAATTATGTCAAATTATATGATTAATCCATTTGAATATGGAGAACACATTTTTAAAATGTAAGATTGATCATCATACAATTTAACTTAGTTAAATTTGCAATTTTTCCTCTTAATTGAGATTGGGTCATTTGATTCATATACTATGATATATTGGCCCAACATGCAATATTTGTAAAATTGATTGCTCATTTTATTAAAAAGAGTTGTGGAATTATTTATGAAAATTATGCATAAACATCTCCATGTTTTTTTTATTAATTGAGTGATGCAATAATTATTTACAAAGAAACTATTATTACAACGATATGTACAAAATCTATGATCTATACAAATCTTCAATCTTAGTCTTCACCATGATGCTCCTTGATCTTCACCTCCTTGAATGGGTTTTGGAATTCATGTTTATTTGTGAATTTGTGAAAGTTAAAGATTAATTAACTTCTTTGATTTTGATTTTTTATGACAATTTTTATTGATTTTTATTTACATGATAAAATGAGTCATTTTAAGATAAAATTAAAAATTCATGATTTAATATTCACATTTTCGTATGAAGAAAATATTTTGTTTATGAAAGTTGAATTAATTACTTTATTTCATTTCCCAGATTGCTTTTTTGTTCTTGCACTGACTTACAAAATTCATAACTTTCTTTACGAAGTGTTAAATTAAGGATATGATACATCTATGGATAGATCAGTGAGTTATTTATGTTGTATCAAAAGTTTACAAATTTTTAGTGAACACTTCAATTGTGGTGAATTTTATGTTAAAACTGGTCAAAACAGGACCTTTATTCAATTTGTTCTTTGAAAACTAACTTATTTAACTTATTCTGAAGTGAAATTTGGCATGAACATTCTAGACACTTTGAAAGACTAGACTAAAAATGTTTACTTGAATTTGACATTTTTAAGACAGTTGTTTATTTATTTTCTTAACTGAAAAGAAAATCAGTTTTCTGGAATTTAGTGATTTACATGAACATTTTTGTAAAAATGATGTAAAATTTTATGAAATTCATATGAACATTATTTTTATATTTTTGAAAATCTACTTATGTTTTCTTCAAACTTGATGTTTTTACTTTTATCTAAATGTCTTTATTTGTTTATTTTATTGACAGAACAATCCTAGGTGGTACTGGACAAAATCAGTTTTGCACAACAAAGTTGTATGATTTTTAATTGATTACACAAACTTCGTTTTTTAGAAATTCCAAATCTCAGTTGCTGGAAACATCTTGCAATTCATAGAAAAAATATTAAATCCCACGAACTAAGTAGTTAATGCAGACGAAAAAATGAAATAAGATAGGAAAGTAAAACTGACTATAATTACAGCATCACATTTTCTTTTTCTGGAGATGTTTATGCACAATTTATCTTGAATTTTTTTATGAAAACATATCTGGTTATAAATAACAACTTGATTAAGGAAAATCACATAATCACATTATTTCCTAAGAGTCACCCCATTAAAGGTGACTATTCTGGTGGGGTTATTTAAGGTTGGGAATCTATTAGGACTTCCACATACCCAAATCACTCCAAAGATTAAAAAAAATGATAAGAAGAAAACAAGGAGAAAGTTAGTAGATGATTAAAAAGATAATAAAAAATAAACAAGAGTTTCCACTTTACCTTGCTAGCTTAATGATGCACTTCCTTTTTGTAAAATTTTCTACCTTTTTTTGTGACTTTCTTAATTTCTAATTGAGTTTCTAAATCCACTTAATTACTAACTTAAACTCTTTTTGTGTTTTTTCTGCTTTTGATGAACTTCTTTACTTACTAATTATCTTACTAACTTTTTCTTTCTTTTCTTAAGTGTGATTTCTTAAGAGGAAAGGAGTAGAGAAGATGAGAGAATTAGTGAAGTTAAGTTGAACTCTTTTTAACTTGATTTTGAACTGGAAAAAATGAAGGTATTTATAGAGAAATGAAGGAGGTGAACTAGGGCTTCAAATTTAACTGAAAAAAAACTAGGGTTTCAAAGAGGTAGACAATCAGATTTTTCACCCAAAAAAATCTGATTTTCGTCATCCATAATCACCCTAATGACATCACTCTAATGACCTCACCCTAATGACATCATCAAATCTCTTTGGAAATACAAATATTCTTATTCTTTTTGGATTTTCTCATAAATGAGGCAAAATCAGATTTTCATAAAATATTCTTCCTAAAACATCATAATACGTAAAAAAAATTGGATTGAAAATCGTACAAAACGAAACTGATCAGGATGCTGCGCCTAGCGCAGCAAGGCTCTGCGTCTGGCGTAGAGCATGCTTGTGCGCTAGGCGCACAATCATGCGTCTAGTGCATGATTGTGTGCTTGGCACACATGATTCTTCCCGAAAAAAATCCGGATTTCCCCCTCTTACACATGGGATTTGATTTTTATTCTCACATCTTTTCATGATTCTTATTCTCTAACTAATGGATAAAGGATGTGATTAGTGGATAAATAATATATCTTTATTCTTTATCCAATGAACAATGACTTGACTATCAAGAAAACTGATTAATGCCGGATTTGGGATACGACTAAAATCCCGACGCCTAATCACGACTTGTTTTCATTTTTCCGAAAGACTAACTTAAGAGAATTAACAAAAAACTCTTTAACTTAATAAAGACGAGCATGATTATACCATAAATCATTTTATTAAAACGGTGGTTGTAGTTATTGACTACGACTCCCGAAAATTATACTTCTAAGCCGAAACTGTATGACTAATACGCAAAAAGGGAAAATCGTGCAACGAAATGAAACTCGTGCTCCGGGTTGCACGCTCCACGATGCATGACGATTTTGTTATTTTTTTTTCAAAACCTTTATTTATCCGAAAAAGGGGTTCAAAATTTGGTGGCTACAAGATGTTGTTGAATTGATTGAATATAGTCATGGCCAGAGTGCAGAGAAGATACATTGTTCCCCAATGAAGCCAATTGCGTACAAATTAGTTTCCAATCAAGCCCTTGGAACTTTTTACGATTGAGGCACCATTTTTTGCATTTCTGTCTGATAAGATGGAGTTTCCTTGAGATACTATACATTAAAGAACATTGATTTTGTTGCTGCCATATGTTTGTAATAATAATGTCCAAAATTTTCGGAAATTTAGACACCAAACCTCCAGTTGATAGGGTCTCTGATATGATTACACGTCCAAAGTGAATGAGCAATCAAGAATCTCGAGCAAAGGATCGAACTTGATGAAGTAATGAAGTCCGAAAATTATGATTAAGTCACCGGATATGATAATTAAAATAAACACTCCTGAATATTTTAATTAACTCTTAATCTCACTTACACCACTCCTGGAATAAAGTAGATTAAACACTAAGTAAATAATCACTCCTGAAAATTACTCAATGGTCGAAAGTAATTGATCACACAATTAAATTCAATAACAAAGGTTTTAGGTAAATCTCACATGCCTTGAATGATAGCATGGAACTATTATTTATAATAGAAATAACTTGTCCTCCAAGGGCCAAGCAAGGGCCGAAAATCAGCCATGGGAATTAAGGAAACATTCCTTAATTCCTTACATCTTAATCCCTTGATTCTAGGAGAAAATAAAGGAGTAAATAAGGAAACCACAAATCAGCCCCTAACTCCCTTCACACGCCTATCAACTTAAGGAAACAAAGAGATAAGGCAACTCAAGGAATATTACAACTCAATGACAACTTACAACCTTGGAACACAAGGTTCCTACTTCACACGCCTAAATGGAACGAAATAAGGCAACTGAATTTCGCACCTTTATTTGCTGAAAATTAAAGACTTAATTAAAATAACTAAGACTCTAGAAATGGTGGCACCTTCAAGCTTCATCAATGGAATCATCGTCCCACTTAAGAAATGACACAAATGAAGAGTTTGAATTTAAATTGAACCCGAACACTTCAAGGACTAAACAAATCGGATCATTTGGAGCTTGACCTTGACCTTGACTTGTATCATTCTCCCCCTCTTCAAAAGAATTTGTCCTCAAATTTTCATCATCTAAATAAGGACTAAGATCACCAACATTGAAGGTTGCACTCACACCTCCATAATCACTTGGAAGCTCGATCTTATAAGCACTTTCATTAATCACATCAATAACTTTGAATGGACCATCAGCTCTAGGCATAAGCTTGTTCTTCCTTCTACTTGGAAACCGTTCTTTCCTCAAATGAATCCAAACCAAATCGCCAATCTGAAATTTCGGTTGTCTTCTATGCTTGTTGGCTCGTTCCTTGTATTGAGTATTCATCTTCTCAATTCTTGCTTTCACTTGCTCACAAGTCTTCTTAAAGGCTTCCAACCTCTTCTTTGAATCAACATGAATTTCAGATTTAGTTAGTGACACAAAATCAATAGGAAGGAAAGGATTGATACCATAGACCACCTCAAATGGAGACTTAGAAGTAGTAGAAGAATGAGCTCGATTATAAGTAAACTCGGCGTGAGCTAGCTTTATATCCCAATCCTTTTGTGTCTTACTCACCAAGCCACGTAACAAAGCTCCAAGAGTTCTATTAGTTACTTCAGTTTGACCATCCGTTTGAGGATGATGACTTGTGCTAAAGAGTAACTTAGTCCCCACCATCTTCCATAAGCTCCTCCAAAAATGACTAAGGAACTTTGTATCACGATCACTAACAATACTTCTAGGAATACCATGCAATCGAATAATCTCTTTGAAGTACAAATCCGCCACATGCAAAGCATCATCAGTTTTATGCATAGGAACAAAATGAGCCATCTTCGAAAATCGATCCACCACCACCATAATGGCGTCCTTCCCCCTTTTAGTTCTTGGTAATCCAACAATGAAATCCATACTCACACTATCCCAAGGTGTATCAGGTACGGGTAATGGAGTATAAAGGCCTTTATGGAAGGTTACTCTTCGACCTTTGACAAGTAGCACACTTACTAACCACCATATGAACATCCCTCATCATGTTAGGCCAATAAAAACTCTCATTCAAAGTGTCTAATGTCTTTTGAACACCGAAATGACCAGCCACCCCTCCACTATGAACTTCTCTCACAAGCAACTCCCTCACGCCACTCTTAGGAAGGCATAGCTTGTTTCCCTTAAACAAAAATCCCTCTTGTACCACAAACAAACCACTAGGACTCTTAAAGAACTCACGGAAATCATCATCATTATCATACAAATCCTTTAAGTGTTCAAACCCCAACACCCTTGCATCAACCATGGCCAAAAGATAGGAACGCCTAGAAAGGGCATCCGCAACAATGTTACTCTTACCTTCCTTGTACTTGGACGAAAATGTGAAGGCTTGTAGGAATTCAACCCACTTAGCATGCCTATGGTTGAGCTTTTGCTGTCCATGGATGTATTTGAGTGCTTCATGATCCGAATGAAGAATGAAAGGCTTGGGCCTCAAGTAATGAGACCAATGATCCAAGGCTCTCACAATTGCATAGAATTCACGATCATAGTTGGAGTAATTGAGTTTGGCGCCACTCAACTTCTCACTAAAATAGGCAATGGGCCTCCTTTCTTGAAGCAAAACCGCCCCAACTCCAAGTCCACTAGCATCACACTCAACTTCGAACAACTTGTTGAAATCCGGTAAGGCAAGGATAGGAGCGTTGCAAAGTAACTCCTTGACTTCATCAAACGCCTTTTGAGCATGAGAGTTCCATGAAAACTCCCCCTTCTTCATCAAATCCATGATTGGTGCCATGATAGTTGAGAAATTTCGGATGAATCTTCTATAAAAGGAAGCTAGACCATGAAAGCTTCGACATTCATGAGCACTTGTAGGCGCCAACCATGAAGACATGGCCTTGACTTTTTCCGGATCCACATGAACTCCATCCCTAGACACAATGTAACCAAGAAAAGCAATACTAGGAACAAGAAAATCACACTTTTCCATTTTTCCATACAACTTTTGCTCTCTTAATTTTTCAAATAAAGCTCTCAAGTGAAGTAAATGAGACTCAACACTAGTACTATATACAAGAATATCATCTAAATAGACAACAATAAACTTGTTAAGAAAGGGACGTAGTACCTCATTCATAAGTCTCATAAATGAACTAGGAGCATTGCAAAGACCAAAGGGCATCACCATCCACTCATATAGACCTTGTTTGGTCTTGAAAGCAGTTTTCCATTCATCTCCTTCCCGAATTCTCATTTGATGATAACCACTCCTCAAATCAATCTTCGAAAAAATCGAAGCTCCATGTAGCTCATCAAGCATGTCCTCCAATCTAGGCATAGGAAAACGATACTTGATTGTTATGTTGTTGACGGCTCTACTATCAATGCACATCCTCCAAGTACCATCTTTCTTTGGAACAAGTAAGGCGGGAACGGCACATGGACTCATGCTTTCTCTCACATAGCCTCGGTCAATCAACTCTTCAATTTGCTTTTGTAGCTCCTTAGAAGCTACGGGATCACATCTATATGCCGGCTTATTTGGCAAAGGTGCGCCCGGCACAAGATCAATAGCATGCTCAATGCCTCTCAATGGCGGTAATCCTTGAGGCAATTCCTCCGGAAATACATCACAAAACTCGTCCAATAGTGCTGCAAGTTTCGGATTACTAGACGAAACACCGTTAGTCAAAACAAGTTTAACATATAAAGCATAACAATTTCCTTCCAACTCTACCTCTTTCTCGAATTCTTTGGCCGAAAGAAACAAGTTTTGTTTCCCTTCAACCACCTTCTTGGGTGCCATGGAACTAGGAGACAAAGGAACCAACCGAATCCTTTTTGAACCCATCAAAACCGTGTACACATTAGTTTCACCTTCATGAACAACTTTTCGATCATATTGCCAAGGTCTACCAAGAAGAAGATGACAAGCACTCATGGGTAGAACATCACCCCACAACTCATCTTTGTAACCTCCAATAGAAAATGTCACAAGAGCTTGCTTTTTCACTAGCAAACCAGTTTTGTCATCCAACCAACTCAACTTATAAGGATGTGGATGGTCTCTAACAATCAAATTCAACTTAGAAACCACATTAGAAGCAACCACATTCGTACATGAACCACTTGTCAATAATCACATTACATGTAAACTCACCAATTCGACATCTAGTATGAAACAAGTTTTCTCTTTGATCATGGTTAGGAGAATGATCAACATGTAAAGTTCTCCTAATAACCCCAAGCATCCTAGACTCATCTTCGGCATATGCAATCTCATTATCATCACTTTCACATTCTTCCTCCTTTTCACACACAATGTTATACGTTCTTTCTTCCTCCTCTATTTCCATGTATTGTCTCATCGTTAAGGTCTTCCTAGATGGACAATTACTAGCAATGTGACCCCTCCCTTGACACTTAAAACACTTTCGAGTTTCCTCCCATTTTTCTTTAGGAATCACCAATTTAGGACGTTCTCCCTTTAGTTCCCCCTTAGAAGGATTATCTTTTTTCTCAAAGGTTTTAGAAGAGTTAGAAGAAGAAGAAGGGACGAAAGAAGAAGAAGAACTGGTTTTATTATGGCCGAATTTTCCCCCATATGGTTTCCTTTCCTCCAATTCATGCCTTTCAAATTTTAAAGCCAATCGACACACATCATCAAAAGTGCTATAATTCGACACATCAACCTTTCTAGCAATAGATTTATTAAGTCCATTAACAAACCTAGCAATTTTCTCTTGTTCGACCTCCTCAACATCACAAATCAAACACAACTTGTCAAATTCAACCATATAATCATGCACACTCGACACATCTTGAGTCAAAGAATTCTTTCTCATGTATTGTCATTGAATAAAATCACTTGGAACAAACTTCTCATGCAATTTCCTTTTAAGCTTAGTCCAACTTTTAAGCTTAGGTTTCCCAAGTCTTGCCCTTTTTGCCTTTAGACTTTCTAACCAAATTCCAGCATACTTAGTTAGTCTAATGGTGGCAATTTTAAAACGTTTCTCATCATCAAACCCCTTATAATCACAAATTTTCTCAAGTTGACGAATCCATTCAAGTAAATCCTCAAGACTAGAATCACCAGTAAAGTCATCTAGTTTAATCCCCCTATCATTATCATAAGTCGGTTTAACAATTTTAACCTCTTCAACATCAGATTCATAGTCAACATGATTAGGGTCGTTTTTATTGTTCACTTTACCCGCAAGAATGTTATGAGCTACTGTTAATCTTTTCCTTTTTTCCTTTTCTTCAATTTGAGTGTTAAAGAGTTTCTCAATAAGAGCTTTTAGTTCAGCCAATTCCGACATTATAACCCAATTAAGATGCTACGCCACAGAAGAAATAGCAAGCCACAACCACACACAAATCCCAAACAAAGGATCGACAAAGTAGAAGCACTTACCAATGAAAGAAGAATCCCTTCGATCCTCACCCTCCTGGAAAAATCTGATACCAACTGATATGATTGCACGTCCAAGTTGAAGAGCAACCAAGGAAATCCGAGCAAAGGATCGAACTTGATGAAGTAATGAAGTCCGAAAATTATGATTAAGTCACCGGATATGATAATTAAAATAAACACTCCTGAATATTTTAATTAACTCTTAATCTCACTTACACCACTCCTGGAATAAAGTAGATTAAACACTAAGTAAATAATCACTCCTGAAAATTACTCAATGGTCGAAAGTAATTGATCACACAATTAAATTCAATAACAAAGGTTTTAGGTAAATCTCACATGCCTTGAATGATAGCATGGAACTATTATTTATAATAGAAATAGCTTGTCCTCCAAGGACCAAGCAAGGGCCGAAAATCAGCCATGGGAATTATGGAAACATTCCTTAATTCCTTACATCTTAATCCCTTGATTCTAGGAGAAAATAAAGGAGTAAATAAGGAAACCACAAATCAGCCCCTAACTCCCTTCACACGCCTATCAACTTAAGGAAACAAAGAGATAAGGCAACTCAAGGAATATTACAACTCAATGACAACTTGCAACCTTGGAACACAAGGTTCCTACTTCACACGCCTAAATGGAACGAAATAAGGCAACTGAATTTCGCACCTTTATTTGCTGAAAATTAAAGACTTAATTAAAATAACTAAGACTCTAGAAATGGTGGCACCTTCAAGCTTCATCAATGGAATCATCGTCCCACTTAAGAAATGACACAAATGAAGAGTTTGAATTTAACTTGAACCCGAACACTTCAAGGACTAAACAAATCGGATCATTTGGAGCTTGACCTTGACCTTGACTTGTATCAGTCTCTTGGAAAGAGGTGTGAGTATTTGAGCAGAATAAATAATAGCTGTGTGATCTAAACAAATAATAGGTTCATGCAAGACAAAATGGTGATCAAATTTAGAGAACTAACCTTGAGAAACATACGCTCTATCCAATTTCTCCATAATAAGACCCGGTGGTTCTTGTTTATTAGGCCATGTAAAATGAGGTCCAGCAAGTGAGACAGGTTTTAATGGATTTTGTAACCTCCAGTCCATGAAGGAAGTCCATCCCCTAATGTGATGAGAACCACCAATTTTGTCTTCATAGAATTCTACTTGATTAAAGTCACCAATCACAGTACAAGAGTCCAAACAATTAATTAACCTAGAAATTTCATTCCAAACTTGAGGTCTTGCCTCTACAACAGGAGCACCATAAATGAAACAAATATACCAAACTCATTAATCAGGTTCCACAATTTTACAATAAAAAAAAATTGAGGATGATTCTAGCCACGAAATAACATTACTTGTCCACCCTAGAATTGCTAGGCCACCACTACTACCATTAGCATCGACACCACTAACAAAACTAGGCCTAGCATTAGCAAAAGTTGTAGAAATTACATCAACAAAGGTCTTTGTTTCCAACAGAAATAAAAAACCAGGATGATGACAATGTACTAGCCAAAATACATAAGATGATGCAAGAGAGTTGTCATCTTTAATACCTCTTGCGTTCCATGAGATTATTTTCATGGCTGTGTGGGAAGTTATTGAAGGCCAGCTTCCTCACCTGAAGGAAAAGCGAGAGAAAGAACCAAAGAGAACTGTAATTCCATATCTTCATCAGCGGAATTAGAAGGCACAACAGAACTAGATGATGAAGCTTGGTTAGACTTATGTTTTTTGATAGGAATATAATCCAGATTCCCAGAGACAGAACGTTTCATGACGAGCTTAGATATTATTTCCTCCCCAGCTTCAACACTTAAATCCGACACCATTGAGATGTCCGTTATCACCTTTGGGATTAATTTGAAACCTTGACTTAACCTTTCTCCAAATGTTAAAATCCCCTTTTCTTTCCCAGTTCTCCCACTTTATCCTCCTACGCTTCAGAGCCCAGTCCGTGGGAATAAACTTGGATGTAATATAAATCAGCAGTAGGTAAATGTCCTTCTGAATGACAATGACGGAGAGTAGATCGAGATCCTTGCCTTATCCAAACCATAAACGAAATATTAACACCAGCCACTCTAGGTAAGGGTTGAGAAGGGGGGCTTTGAGGGAGTTAGGAGGGTCATTCTCTCTTTGATGAGATGGACCTCAGGCAGACGAGTTAAAGGAAGAAAATGGAGAACTAGGCGAGACTCGAAAAGGCTGTTGCATATGGTTTAATGGCCTGAAGGATCTCAAGGTATGCTTAAGCCTTATACCATCTTGATTAACCATCTCTGCATTAGGAATTAGCTAGGTTGGAAGGTTGGACTAGGTCTGCTTGCATTCGAATAGGGAATGGCATCACTAGTGGAAAAAACCTCATCAGATCCAGTCAAAACAGGACTTACTGATCCGATTTTGGTCCAGATCGGGTGGGTTCGCAGTTGTTAGGCAAACTCAACTGATCCGGTTCAAAACCGGATCAGATAAGAATTAACTGATCTAGTCATGGCACAAAACCGGATCAGTTAAGTAGACTTAACTAATCCGGTTCTTTACAATGACCGCATCAGTTGAGTCAATATGGTATTAAAAAAAGAAGCAAACTTTACACAAATCTACTCAGCTTTCCTACTTTCGATTTTTCCACTTTTCTTTTGCAATACAAATGCATATAACTGGTCAATTTTCATTTGCAATACTGATGTATATAATCCGGTACTCGTTTGTAGAGAATGGAAAAGAAAAAATTAAATGACAACCGAAATTACACAAATAAACTGATTGTACTCTTTTGCAATACGAAAAAAATCGAACAAAAACTATTACAGGAATTTAAAAAAAACATCAAACGACAACCGAAATTAAAAAATGAAAATAAATTCAAACCCCAAAACAACAAACAAAACTAAAAAATTACAATGAAAATAGATCCAAAAATTAATAAAAACAAAAAACACCTGAAAAATCTAGATCTACTCCATGGCAGCGGCGGCGAGCTTATTAAAGAGGAACCCTAACATCAGTTTTTGAGGAATAAAAATAAATTACAAAAAATCCAAGTCCCTAACTCTAACGTGCCTGAGACGAGCCGTCGACGAAACGAACAACGAGTAAGGATGAGTCGAGCCGTTGTGGCAAGCGACGAGTGGTTGGCAGGGACTTATATCCACAAGCTTTTTCATCGAAATCGCAACGAAATGTGCAGCGAGCAAGGATGAGTTGTCGAAAGAAGTCTTTGTATTAGTGGGAGGAGATTTTGAGATCAGAAGAGGCGATTTGCGTGACTACCAAGTTTCGCGTTGATGATGAGCTATTATGATGACGAGAAATGGGTGAGCGTTGATGATGAACGATTAGGAAGTCGAGACATGGGTGAGCGTTGTTCAGTGAAGAGACGAGAGGTGAGGGACGGGCTGCTGAGGAGACAGGAGAGAGCGTTGATGACTGAGGATGTCAGGGTTTGAGTGAGGACAGAGCGTTTTTTTTATTTTAGTATGTTGAGAGAACTGGCGGGTTATAGGCTTGCTCTCGCTTCGCTAGAGTTGGGCCTTTATTTTGTTGGGTTATTAGCAGATCCGGTTTGGTGAACCAGATCAGTTAACAGAAAACCGGATCGATTTTCTGTTAATTGATCCGGTTCACGAAAGAACTGGATTAGTAAATTTCCCTCGTTTTGCCTCTCAAAAATTGCAATATTTACGGATCCGATTTTGTTAAAACCTGATCTGTTAAGTGACACATAACGTTTTTTTTCCACTAGTGTATAATGGATTCAGTTGTAGTCAAGGAAATTTAAGGATAGGTAGGATTGTGAACAATATCTTGCAATAACCCAGTTAATCTCTCTGATTCAGTCAAGTTTTGAGGTGGTATGTGAGTATTGGAATTTTGCGCCCACTCTGTAATACCCAGGGTTTGGAAAAGTGTAGGTCTATTATGTTGAGAGTTAGGTGGAGATAAATTTGGGTTTAAGGGAGATGAAGTTACAGGCTAAGTATGACTAGGAGGAGCAGATTTTGGTGGGTTCAATGGCTTTACTCCTTTCTCCTCTGGTTCCACTGGTGGTGTAGTGGAAGGTGTGGTGAAGGAGTTAAAAGAGAAAGTTGAAGACGTTTTGGGTTCCCAAAGAATGTAGACACCAAAATACCCAGTTTGTGCTCTACTGTGGATGGATTAGTGAAGATAATTCATAGTCTTCAATAAGTACTCACCACTCTACAGCACCAAGTAATGGAGAGTCAACAAATTATCCTCAAGCGCATTGAAGAAGCAGCGTTTGAAAAAGTTTATTAAGCTGAAGTTCCTCCACCTCCACCTCCTCAAGCCTAAACCTGATGAGCCCTACCCCCTCCTAGAATTGTTATTTTGTTGGAACAATTTCATTTTGGCTTGTATCTTTAATCTTCTTCTAAGATACATTTTTTTTTTGTTTGTTAATGGAACTTCTATTTATGACTCACTCTCTCGTCTTTTGAACTGATTGTGCTTTTAACCTCTGTGTGTTAACTAAGGGAACTTACTAACTTGCATTATTACTTCGACTACCTAATTAGAGTGGTGCTGTGATTGGAAACTTCTCATATCTTTAGGTATAAAACCTTTTTGTTAATGCCAACAGAGGGAAGTAAAGTGCAAAATTTTGACTGATTAAAAACTCAAGTTCCTGATCATCAAATTGTGTTTCTCTTTGAGTCTAAGAAGGGATAAGTCTATAGATCTTGCTTTCTTTTTATCTTTAATCTTAATTTTTTTAGTAGTTAGTTTTAATCTTAGTTTACTAAATATTTTTAATTTATCTGTTTTCTTAATTTTCTTACTTAGTAAAATTTTAGTTTTCGTATATTAAGCAAAATTTTATTTAGTTTATTTTTTATTATTAAAAGTTTGCTTATGTTGTGATCACCAAAAAGGGGGAATGTTGTTGCCCCTTGGTGTTTTGGTGATGACAACATAACCAATAATCTAATGCTTTCATTTAAGAATGTTTTAACTATGAGTTCCTGAGTTGGACAAGGTTAAGAGTAGTTGAGTTCCTAAGTTGGAGTTTGCAGCAAAAGACCTTGATTAAATAGCCTAACATATGAAGTGAAGTCAGTATGGAAGACAAGGAACATTGCA